>WOXC01006034.1:0-374655 GCA_011680675.1 Gymnobelideus leadbeateri | reverse complement strand
AGCAATACGTAACTGAACGAAGTAATTGACGTGGGTTACGTATTGCTTGGGCAAGTCACAACCCCAACTGCCCTCCAAAAAGCAAAAAGCAAAACAAAAAATGAATAGAATGTTTTAAAATGCTAAATTACTGACACTTGCAGGTTTTCCAATTGGTACCATTGACATATTTTAGATCATAGGAGCAGACCACTGTAGATACTTTAGCTGCTAACTCTATTTTTGTTCTTTTCCCTTCATTTTTATAAATTAGAAAGAACAAGATTTTTGGGGAAAAAAGACACACTTTTACATAAGAAAATATCTGTAAATTCAAGGCTAAGGAATTAATTTAAGACAAATGATGTAAAAAAAATCTTTTAGGAGAAAAAGGAATTTAATGATATATTCCTATTAAAAACAAAAATAAAAATAATAAATGTAGTCATTTACTAATTTGTTGAATTAAAATACCTGTAGGAGACATTGAAACAAATCCATTAATCATTTTGAAATCACTTAAAAGAAATCATAGCATTGGGATATAAATAATAAAGATAAATAGGGCGGCTAGGTGGCACAATGAATAGAGCACTGGCCCTGGAGTCAGGAGGACCTGAGTTCAAATCTGGCCTCAGAGACTTAACACAAAAACTTAACAGGTCACTTAACCCCAATTGCTCTCCAAAAAAGAAAAAAACAAAACAAAAACCCAAAACAATAAAGATAAATAAAAACAGAACACTTTAAAGTTGCCAAACACTTTATGTACAATATCTCATTTGATGCTCATAATCATTCTTTGTTAGGCACTACTGTTGTGTCCTCATTTATAAAATGAGGAAACAATTTACATGACTTGTCCATAGTTATACTGGGGGAAACGTTTGGTTCAAATTTAAGTTTCTTCTTGACTCCAAGTCCAGTATTTTTTCCACTACTGTCCTTATCATTGTTTTGAGTAGTCTATATGTCGGTGGAATTGAGTAGTTTTGGGACAAAGAATATATGGAGAGCCTTTCCAATGTTTAGTCTATAATATTGTTCTATGTGTACAAGAAACTCCCCTAATTTGGACATTTGTTTCCCAGTTTGGAATGTTCACTATAAACCTTATCAATCCACTAGTTTTTTTTTTTGTTTGTTTGTTTTTTGTTTTTATTTTTAGTGCATTTTAAGGGCATAGAGTCATTTGAAAAAAAAAAAACAAAACAAACAGGTGGCAGCTTTCTGCTATTGTAATTATTTGCAGATCAGTTAAAATATCAGACTAATTTAGAAAATGCCATGCTTAGCTTCTCTTAATTCTATGCAATGTCTCCAGTTATGGACAGCCTCTCCTAAAAACAACTCAAAGTGTATATCTTTTGGATCGTTCTTTCCTTCCCCAAAATATAGTGAGATATATAAAGTATTATGACTTTCAATTTACGATTATTGAGGATTTTTAATAACCCACTAGAGAGTCCGAGGTTAGGAGCATCCCCATATTAATCTTGAATTCAGTATAAAAGAAGAAAATATATTGTCCTCCAGGACAGACTCTACTTTCAGACTAGGCCAATTAGTGGAAATCTAATAAAGGATTGAATTGAGCAATGCCAGACAAAAACAAAACAGACAAAAAACAACCAACACAATTAACAGGAAGACCCACATCTGAAAATCTTCCGCATCTTCTCTGATCCCTACCTCCCATGCTCTTGAGCTGTGGGAAAAAAGGGGGTGATCTCTTTAGGCTGGTGGTGTGATAGCTGCGAACTTGTATTCCAGAGACAAGTGATAGTGGAATACTTCCCTGGGCAGTTTCTTACCTCATCAGTGATTACTGAGAAAGCACTGTCTCCATCAGTCAATCACAGTCAGCTTAGCCTTTTCAGTGTCAATCATCAAGGCTTAGATTCAACAGCCATCAATCCTTCCTGAAACTACCTCTATGCCATCAGTCACTGATGCTCCACAGCTTGGATGCACAAGTAGCTGGCACATGGGGTGTTTTTTGCTTATTTGTTTTTGCCCCCAAAAGTGCCAGAAATGCTCTTTTAACTTTGGACTTTTAAGACTATGTACCTATAAGATCTTATGTTTTGTTTATCTTAAAAATACAAACTACCTCTACCTTAGACCTTGGCTAAGCTATCTTAGAGTTATTGCCTCCTCTTTCATAAAGAAGGAAGGAAACAGGCATTTTTATCAAGAGCTCCTTATGTGCCTGGCAGCTTTAAATACTTTCAAATATGATTTCATTTGATCCTCCTTATAACCTTGGAACGTAGGTCCTATTTTTATCCCTATATTACATTTGAGGAAAAGACAGAAGACAGAGGTTAAGTGTTTTGCTCAGGGTCATACAGTTAGTAGGTATCTGAGGTTGGATTTGATCTGATATTTCTGTTGACTCCAGGGCCAATATTCAGTCCACTGTAGTACCAGCAGCCTCATAAGACCTTTTCTGACTCCTTTTCTCCATTATAACTTTTAGTTGCTTTGTGTATATGTAGCAGCAAGCACCCCAACATCCCCAGAGTGGCTGCCAACACAGGTTCTTAGATCTGCTTTTCAAAAGGAAAGCAACACAAAATTGGTTAACAAGCTCACTTTAATCAAACAAACATATATTACTTAGTTCAGGGGAAAAGGTCAGCACCCCGAACTTCAGAGTGTACAGACAGATCAAATAGACAGGCTTCCAAACTGTCCAACCATTATCAATACCAAAATCACAGTTACCAGAGAGGGAATCATCAATATCTGGGTTTTCAAAGCCGGGGGGCTCTCAACGGCTGCCCAGAGTCTCATCTGGTCAAATCATACAGCACTTCTCAAAGTGAGCCCCAAAGCAAAGCCTCTCATCTGGGTTTATATAGCCTTCTTCTGGCTCAGAGAATGTAACCACCATCTCGGCCCACTGCCCAATCACACAGCATCAAGGTGTGGTCATTCCTGAAAACAATTCTCCTACCACAGGCTCCATGAGACCACATTCAGCCTATTAGGGGGCAGAGTATATTTTCAAATTAAAGAAGGTTCTCAGAGTCACTTAAGTCAATCAAAGGGCCTAGGGGCAGGGAAGATCTTCAAATCTGCATTTCCATTACAGTATATTATCAATGAACTCATTCATGAAAACACTATTTCCATATAAGCTCTTTGAGGACAGAATGTTTCTGTTTTTGTGGTTTTATTCTCAGAATCTAGCACACTCCTCAGCACATAGTAACCATTTAATAAATGGTTGGCAAATGAATGAAGAGATGAGTTAAGAGGCCTAGAGCTAGTTATAACACTAGTGTTTATTTTTTTTTCTATTTATTCTTTATTACTGGTCCTTTAGGCAACAGTTGCTGGATTTTTCTTTTTCAGCCCTCTTCATTGTGGGTCTTCAGCCTTGATTCCTATCAGGGCCAGTAGTGATGTAATTTTGCCTCCCCATGCTGTCTGCAGAAGTACATTTTTCTAAAACTGTGCTAAACTCATATACCTTTATTCTTTGGTCTTTCTAAGTATTACTGTGCTTGGCCACATGTGGGGAGCCAAAGAGGCCTGAGTCAGGACTTCAGATGTGATATCAGTGGACCGGAATATCAAACACCTCTTTGAGAAGATAGCTCCTGATTTCTTTTGATATGGGTTACACTTAT
Organism: Gymnobelideus leadbeateri; assembly: GCA_011680675.1. Lineage (NCBI taxonomy): Eukaryota > Metazoa > Chordata > Mammalia > Diprotodontia > Petauridae > Gymnobelideus > Gymnobelideus leadbeateri. The sequence continues at coordinate 371,035 of WOXC01006034.1, read as the reverse complement.
AAGGATGTTTTTTGAGTTCTGAGACCAACAGGCTCTGCCCCAAGATTTTAGTTATTTAGAGTTAAAATATTTGATTTAGCACTCATGTATCTTTGGGTGGTCAGCTCTAAACTTGATGTCTTTTGAGGATTGCAGCTTTGGCTTTGAAGTTTGCTCCCAATTGTATGGGTTTATGACTGCTGCTGCATTAGCAGGTACCTGAGGCCTAGATCAAAGATCTTACCCTAAGACTTTAGTCTCTGAGATAACAAATCTTTATCAAATTATCTATTCTGTGCTACTTCCAGGATTTAACAGACAATAAGGTAATGATAAGAAAACTCAAGTCCCCTTCCTTTGTCTCATTGCTCTATAAAAACCTTGTCCTGAGAATCAATAAATGGAGTTCACCTGGTCATTTCTTATTCGCATCTCTGAATCATGCTAAGTGCTGGACACTGAGCAACCCACGGCAGCCAAGAGCATATATAAAAATTGTCTTGAAGCTCTGTTAAGGGTTAAGGAGGAGCCACCATAAGGTTGGGGTTCAGGAGGCAAAGCCAGTGACTTTACTATTGACATTCCTTTTGTCACAGCCAAGCCTTTTTTTTTTTTTTTTGTATCATACCTCACATATTGGGAAACTAAGAATTAGAGGACTGAAACAAATTTCCCAGCAGTACAAGGCTAATTCCATGTAAATCCTTGAGTAGATCCCAGGTCTTGCAATTTCAAGAATGTTCTTTCCATCATTGTAATCCTTACCCTTATGTCATTTAGAGAAAGCAAAGAGGCAAAAACTGGCATATTCATTGCCATGGGAGTTTTTTAGGTCCAGACTGAAGAAGGAAGAAAATGAGTAGCTAAGTACCTTCACCCTACCAAGTCCTTATTGGCCTATAGCTGGGATATGTTCTATACTATCATGTTGATATTTGAGGGAATAATGGTGATACTTCTTACTTATATACTATGCTACAGTGTATAACTTGCCCCCCTAGTAGCACCATGGATTCGGTAGTATAATTACTCATATGTGGAAACTGAAGTTTATAGAAATTCAATTACTTTCCTGAAGTCACATAGGCCTCCTGATTCATAGTCGAGCAGTCTTTCTTCTGTATCTCATTGCTTCATCTCTTTGTGAATTTATATGAAACTATCCTCTAAAATTGGAGAAGGAACCATATTTTCTGTACAAAACTAGACAATAAAAGCCATTCAGTTTAATTTTATGAAGCATATCATGCTAATTTTGCTTTGGGGAGTTGTTAATGAAATAATTTTATCATTAAGACAGTGAATTATCCATTATTAGGGTAATAACATTAGTGTCTTGTCAAAAGATTATCCAGATTTTTGCTATTTCTGTACACCCCCAAGTATAATGGAATAAAATTTCTTGGAAAGACTCTTAAAGGCATTTTGACAATCAATAAAGAATTGGAAATTTTGGAAAAAGTCCAAGATGGGATAGTGAAAGCAGGAACTCATTGAACTTGCCCATGAACTCCTTCAGTCACCCCTAAAAAGTGAATCTGAACAAATTTTGGAGTGATAGAATCCAATGGAAGACAAAGTATTGTAGAATTCCAGCTCAGGAAAATACAGACAGGTAGGATCTGTTGAGCAGAGCACAGAGTATGCAGTGTGTGGATTGCACCAGCACAGACCCAACAATAGTGAAACTGGAGTGAGCCCAGATGAAATGACTCACCCATTGCTGAGGAAATTCCCAAATCTCTCATGGCAGGACAGGGGTCTACCTCAGCTGGGTAAAAGACAAGTGCAGGGCCCACGGCAGCAGCAGCTTCTCTCCTGGGACTTTTAGTCCACAGCCTAGAAGTTAAAAAAATCACATTCCTGAACTTCCAGGAGCCAAGATGGTGGAGTAAACCCTAGGTTCTCTAATCCCTCTCTCTGACCCTGAAAAACTCAGAGAATATTATTCCACTGTAAAATCCTGAAATAGTAGAACCAGCTAGAGGTTTGGGAATCCTAGAGGAAGGATCTACTGTGGCTGTGCTGAGGCTAAAGTACAGGACTAGAGCCATCCCAGCGAGCCCCATCCCAGTCAACCAGCAGGAGATAGGGTGGAGGTGGTAGACAGAAACAAAACATTGATGAGGAGGGAAAGGGAAAAGAGATAGAGGTCAAATAGGAGGAAGAATAGTATGGAGGGCAATACACAGTTAGTTATTGTAACTCTGAATGTGGTTGAAATCTCCCATAAAACAGAAGTGGATAATAGAATGCATCAAAAAGCAAGATACTACAGTATGTTGTTTATAAAAAACACATTTCAAGCAGAGAGACAAACAAAGAGTAAAGGTAAGGGCCTGGAGCAGAATTTATTATGCTTCAGTTGAAGTAAAAGGAACAAAACAAACAAACAAAAAAACAGGAGCAGCGATTCTGAACTTAGACAAGGGAAGGAGAAAAATCCGGAACTCAATTTAAAAATGAATGCTAAAAATTGTCTTGACGTGTAATTGGGAAAAAATAAAATACTACTTAAAAATAAAATAATAGAGTTAAATAATACCTCTAAGATGACTTTCAATCCCCACAAGGTATTGCACATAAAAGTAATTTATTTGTGATGATGAAATCCAGCTCAACATTCACTATTCTAACATTGCTATTTTTATCATGATTTAACTGTTTTCTTTTCAAATCAACAAGTAATTAGTGTTTAACTACATTTGCTTTCAATGCTTTAATAATATTAAGTGTTGTGCCAGCCATGCAATTCCATCTGATTCCCCACATATGGACATTGCCTAAGTTGATCATAATCTTGCTTTGGGGTTAAAGTTCACCCAGGTGAAAAGTGCTGATGATTAAACTGCTCATTCACACATAAGTGAGTTTCCTCCTTTAAATTAAATTATAGCTGAAGGAACTTCTTGAAGTTGTTAGAAATTTCAAAAAGAGAGAAGCAGCAAGAACTAATCTTTTCTTCTCAGGAATTTTTTTCTTTCTATCCTTATTATTTAAAAAAATCTGCTTTCGGCATAGGATTCAGATGGCTATCATCTGAATCTTTCACATTTAGGCCTTGCACATTTTCCAAGCAATTTTGTTACTATAACTCTTCCCATACCTAGTGAGCCTGGAGAAAATTGCAGACTTACTCCATGACACTTTTATGAGTCAGAATTATCACCTTTGTTTCTGGGTTGACCAAAATACTCAAACTAATCTCTCTGTCTAAAATTTATGCCAGAAGGCTGTCTGAAGACCAGCCTAAATAGAGTTTTTCCAAAATAATATGAGAATGAACATAATAAAATGCAAATTGTGAGATTGACTGAAGAGGGGGCGATAAACCAGGAGTGTTTGTCTTGTGTAAATGATAGATTTTTAAGGGCTATTGCTTATTTGAAAATGCAACAAATTGAAATCAAGAGTAGATAATTACTGTTGACTATTGATTAAATAGCTTTATATATTTCACAGAAGCACTTGCAGCAGTGGTAGTCAATGGAAATATCTATTAAAATTCTTAAGGTACATTCATAATAACTTATTTTTAAAGAATAAATTATCTAATACTGATAGCATATGATTTCCCCATGACTTAATGGATTTTCTCCAAAAAGCTGTCTGGCTAGAGCAATTGTCAGTATGGTCTTATGTTTCTCAGGGAAGATCAAAGAATGCTCACATAATGCATAAAACATGTGTGTTTATAATATATAGTAAACATTAAAATGGATGTGACTACAACACATTTAGTTCCTTAATATGGTTATGTAGTAGACTTTAAGTTAAACCATTTGGTGGAGTTTTCACTTTTGATTTGAAACACTCTGGCTTAAGTTTTGCCAAGCTGAACATTGTTTTTAATCTAACCGGATCACTTGATTCGTTGCATTGTAATGCCCTTTTTCATACTGTATTTTGACCTACAGCAAGACCTCACTGAATGAATAAGCAAGAAGGGGATTGAAGGATTCTCAATCAATTGACAGAATGCCATCAGCTTCATGGTAATTTTCAATTCTTATGCATGATTCCCATGGCAGAGCATAAATATATTTATTGCAAAGATGTAATACACTTTTGAAGTAAAATAAATGAATAAAGTGAAAGCATATGAAGTCATTTAGTCAGGAAATTAATTTCCTTTTGTTCTTTCAAACACACACACCCAAACCTGACAGAAATTTCTTATGAATTACTAATGGGGGTTTAATCCTGACAAGGCTTTATTTGTTCAAGAAGCAAGTCCCAGCTCTGGCTCTTCAAAAAGCCAATTATCTGAAAATATTCTCTTCTGCTTCTGTCATTAAGAGACAGACACTGATGGCAGTTTAACTTGGTCTCTGAGCTGCTCTTGGGCCACAGCTGCTTACCAGGCAATCTAAGTACCACTCTAAAGCTCAGTTGAAGATTGACCTTGTGGTAATTGAGGTTATGAAAAGGCTCTTGTTCTCTGAAATCTTGAATGAACACCTCTCCCCATGGGACACAGCAGGCTACTCTGGGAGGGCAGGCCTGATGAACTATACAGAACCTTCTGCTTTGGGCTTTTCTGAGGTCAAATTGAGAAACAAATGTAAAGGATGAGGCAAAGAGAATGTAATAGAGTAGCACATTAGGCTGAAGTTATCCATTCCTTGCATTATTTTCTCTTATTCATGATTTCTCTTCTCTCTCCAGAAAGAATTAAGCATGTGGATGCAAACCTGTCAGCACTTTGTCCTTAATGGGATGTAAAAGCTGCTCTCTTCCTGATGCTTGGTCATCACTCAATAGAAGGGGACAGATGCATGGAAGAATTTCAAAGGTATAAGAAGTAGAATGATTTGCTAAAATTATCAGTGGTTTGTTGGCTGAATTCTATAGCACTGGAATTTTCTACAGTGTTGAAAGGCTCTTCTCTCATAAATCATGGTGATCACACGCACAAAGAATGAAGGAAGAGGCATTCAAAATGAATAGGGATAGCTAGATATCTAGATATAGATAACTGTATTGATATGTATCTCAAAGTATAGATGTATTTATTAATGCCAACATATCTATATTACATACTCAGATCTCTATATAGATAAATGAAAGATGTTTCTGTATAGATATAGTAAAATGCCTACACATAGGGATATCTATTATATACATAGATATATAGAAATTATCTAATATAGCTACAAATGTATCTGAGTATACCTATTTATAAGTATATGAGTATGTAAATAAATAGACTTTGGTCTACTTATGTTGTTTAAGTTTATGTATATCTATAGATATACAGATATATATTGATCTTATCTATGCATAGAGATATTTCTTATATACATAGATATATAAAAATTTATCTAATATAGCTACAAATACATCTGAGTATACTTAGTATATAAGTATCTGAATATGTAAATAAATAAATATGGGTCTACTAATGTTATCAATAGATATAGCCCTATATATTATATGGTAATATTTATGTATATGTATATAAAATATGCCTATATATTATGTAGGCATATTTTATATATAATCATATATACATAACAGCTCTATAGAAGTATTTCTATATAGTGACACAGATATCTAGGAAAACATTTGTAAATTCTCAATCTTTAGATATATCTATTATGTACACATATTCTATAATCTATGTGGGAATATGTAGGCATATTGTATATGTATGTATATGTACATACACACACACACACACACACACACACACACACACACATATATATATAAATGTCTTAGCAATTAATTGAGGTAGCTACTATCCATGCAGTAGGAGAAATGTAAGTGTGTTGTATATGTATGTACATCTATCAAGAATTAAATTAATGTACTACCAAGTATGCATCATTTTAATTTCCTAATAATAAGATTACATTTGTAAAATGTAAAGACCTTGGTCGCCTTTCCCCACCTGGGAAACTTAATAATATTTATTTTAAAAGATGGGGAAAATAATTCAATTCATTTAAAAATAATTTATTCAACACCTATTTTTTTTTTTTTGCTAGCACTCTACTAAATTCTGGGATAGGATATGACAAGACCTGTGATTTCCTAATGTCCCTCTGTGAATGCTGACCAGAAATATTTTCTGCATCTTCGAGTGTTTAGAATATTCCCTGGCGGGGGTGGGTAGGTGGGGGTGGAGCCAAGATGGCAGAGTAGAAACAGCACTTCCAAGGTGCTCTGCCCACACAACTTCCAAACCATGTAAAAGGGGACTCTGAACAACTTCTGGAGCCCCAGCACCCACAGAAGTACACAGAGAAGCTAACCTCCTGCTGATGATAGCCCAGCAGCTCTGCAGGGAGCGGCCATCGTAGTGCTCTGAGAACAGGCAGCACAGGGGGCTGGGAACTGACAGCACAGCACTCTGGGAGCTGAGCCCAGGCCAGCATGAGCCACGGTTTTAGCAGCCGGCTGGAGGGACCCCAGAACACCAGCAGCTGTGGCAATTCCAGAATTATCAGCAGAGATATGCCTAGGACAAAGTGAGAGGTTAGTGCCCTATGGACTTTGGGACCAGTATTTGGGGAACTCATCAGCTTCCTCCCCTGGGGGTGAAAAGCTGCTGAAGAAACATGGCACAGAAGCCATTTTGCAGCATCAGTGGCAGCTCTAGCTCCTGGTCTGCAAACTGTAGGGAGATCCAGCAATCAGTCTGGGGGTTAATTGCTCTTGCTTTGAACTGCCTGGATCTGGATTGGGGTCTGCGGGGGAGGTTTGAGGTGGGTATCCAATTTGCCAGAGTGGGTGGAGGTTTTACAGAGGCCACCCAACTGGTGGAAGTTGTGAAGACCCCACATTTGGGACTGAAGCTCTCCTGTCCAATGGCAGAGTCCTACTGTGGCAAGAAGCCCCAAAATCAAGTAATTAAGTGGCAACATACCTAGGCAAAAGAAGCAAAATAAACAGAAAAATTCAACATTGGACTCCTATTTTAGGGGCAAAGAGGATCAAAGCATGGAGGAGGACTGTGAGGTCAGAACGCCTCCACCAAAAGCCCCAAATGAAAACACAAGCTGGATACAGGCCACAGAGTACCTTAAGAAGCAGATAAGAGAAGTGGGGGAAAATTGGGAAGAGAAATGATAAAGATGCAAGAAAAGTATGAAATGACAGTCAGTAGCTTGACTGAGGAAAATAACACCTTAAAAATAGATGGGGGCTCACTTTGAATAGTGTTATGTGATTTGAACAGATGAGACACTGGGAAGCCGTTGAGAGTCCCCTGGCATTGAAAACCCAGATGTTGATGCTTCCCTCTCTGGTAAATGTGATTTGGTATTGATAATAGTTGGACAATTTGGAAACCAGTCTGTTTGATCTGTCTGTATACAATGATGTTCGGGGTGCTGACCTTTTTCCCCTGAACTAGGTAAATGATATATGTTTGTTTGATTAAAGTAAGCTTGTTAACAAAAAAAAAAAAAAAAATAGACTAACTCAAATGGCAAAAGAGGCTCAGAAAGGCAGTGAGGAGAATAATGCCTTAAAAAGCTGAATTTGCCAGATGGAAAAAGAATCTCAGAAGCTCACTGAGGAGATTCATTCCTTCAGAGTTAGATTGGAGCAAATGGAAGACAGTGACTTTATGAGAAATCAAGATGCTGTTAAACAGATCCAAACAAATGAAAGAATAGAAGGCAATGTGAAATATCTCATGGGAAAAACCACTGACCTGGACAATAGATCCAGGAGAGATAATTTAAAAGTTATTGGACTACCTGAAAGCCATGATCAAAGAAAGAACCTAGAAATCATTCTTCAAGAAATTCTCAAGGAAAATTGCCCTGATGTTTTAGACCCAGAGGGCAAAATAGAGGTTGAAAGAATCCACCAATCACTTCCTGAAAAAGATCCCCAAAAGAAAACTCCTAGGAATATTACAGCCAAGTTCCAGAACTCCCAGATCAAGGGGAAAATACTACAAGCAGCCAGGAAGAAACAATTTCAATATTGTGGAAACACAATCAGAATAGCCCAGGACCTGGCAGCTTCTACACTGAGGCATAGAAGTGCATGGAATATGATATCCCAGAGGGCAAAAGAGCTGGGATTTAAGCCAAGGGTCCCTATCCAGCAAAACTGAGTATCTTGTTTCAGGGGAAAATATGGTCCTTCAGTGGAATAGAGGACTTTCAAGCATTCTTGAGGAAAAAAGCAGAGCTGAATGGAAAATTTGACATTCAGACACAAGAAGCAAGAGATGCCTGAGAAGGTATTCAAGGAAAAGAAATCAAAAGGAACTTATCAAAGTTTAACTATTAGCATTCCTACATGGAAAAACAATAACTGTGTCTGATGAAACCTTTCTCATTATGAAAAGAATTGAAGAAGGGTATATGGTCATATGAATACATATGTGAATATGTGTATGTATGTTTACAGTTATATATGGATAGAGGGCACAGGTGTAATTTGAAGGGAAGGGATGATACTTAAGGGGTGAAGTTAAGAGGTGAGAGAGGAAAATTGCAAGAGGAGATGGGGAGAGACAGGGTAGGGTAAACTATCTCATGTAGAAGAGGCAAGGGGAAGTAGTTGCAGGGGAGGAGAAGAACAGGAAGGCAAAAAGGCAAAACCATAATCTCATTGAATTTGTCTCAAGGAGAGAATCACATACATACCAAATGGGATATGTCACCCTGCAGGAGAGTAGGGGAAAGGAGGGTGAGAGGGGGGGTGATGGAGGGGAGGGTATTCTAGGGGAAGGGGTGGTTGGAAGTACCCACTTTCGAAGAGGGACAGGATCAAAGTAGGGAATGGACCAGGTGGGAGGTGAGATGGGTGGGAGGGAAATATAAGCAGTCTTTTGTAATATATCTACTATGGTATTTTTGCATAACTATACATGTACAACACATGCTGAATTGCTTATCTTCTCAGAGGCAGTGGGTGACAAGGGAGGAAGGGAATGGATCTGAAAATTGAAGTTTTAAAATTAAATGTTTCATAAGATGTCCAGGCATTAGGGTTCAAAGATTCACCTTGCCCTAATGGCAAAGTCGAAGGGGCATGGGAGAATATATGGGAGAGAGCAGATTGGATGAGGGGATATCTAGTAGGACTACTATTCTGGGGTGGTGGGTAGGGAAAAATGGGGAAAATTGTAACTCAAAATCTGGTGGAAATGAATGATGTAAACCAGAAGTTAATAAAGCATTTGTAAAAAAAAAAAAAAAAAAAAAAAGCTTTGAGTGAGAGAAAAAAAAAAGAAAATTGCCTGGGGCCTATCTAAAGTTGAATGATTTGTCTAGGGTAACAAATCAATCAGGCATCAAAAACTGGACTTGAACTCAGATCTTTCTGACTCCAAAGCCAACTTTCCTTTTAACAATGATACATTTCAATATAGAACTTATAATTTTAAAATTTTCATCATACACCATTACTTCTTGAGGATTGAAGATACAAAATAAAGTATTCATTGCTTCTAGGAGCTTGCCTTTGATTGGGGAAAACAATATATCTGAAGAATTAGCTTGTTAAAAAATGCATTATATGGAATGTCATATATGGAAAATAGAAATTAGGCTTGAACACTGAGGGAATGATAGATCGTGGAATGATTTTAGTTCTAAAGATGGACAGTAAACAGATTTTGAATGACTTTAAATGACAAATAGAATATTTAATATTTTATTCCAGATGCAATAGGGGGCCACTGAAACTTTTAGAGTAGAAGAATGGGAAAGAAAATATTAGAATCTAGGTCTCATCCTTGTTTACAAAACTTGTGAATAGGGGAAAAACCACCTGTTTGAACACATTTATAACTAAGATATTTTTATGTTCTAACTTTAGATTTGGGGAATTTTGGACAATGTTCTAATTAACCTATAAAGTGTATTGACAGTTCTTTTACATATAAAGTTTCCCAAGGACTGGTGTTTTTGAGGTTCTTCTTCATATTTAGTATTTCTTAATTTCAACTCAAATGTACTTTTAGGACAAACTTCTGATCTTGAAGGAGGTACATTACAACATGGCCAGCATAGTTGGATTTTCTTTGCAGAAAACCCTATAGATGGTTCAAAGAGCACTCTGATTCTATTCATGGACAGCTCTAGTTGATCTCTAAGGAATTCTGGAAAGAAAATGGAGCCAACTAGAAAAGAAACTTTCAGAATATCATAAAATTAAATTCTACAGCTCATAAATTTATCACAACTAAGCTGAACAATTGAAATCCAGTCACTTGGTTTTTATTCAAAGTGTTAAAAGTAGGTTCATTTAAAAGAGAATGATCATCCTTTGTGCCTTTAGCTATTAATTATAAATGTGATGGCATACCACTGACAAAACTGTTCTGTGGATCAAGGTAAATCAATCCTTCAAGGACCTGTAAATTTAGCTCCAGCAGGGCCTATGCATTGTATTCACTGTCTAACTTAGTAGTGGTTCTAAAAGAGTTACTGTGGCCAGGAATTCATTACCTAGCAGCCAACCTTGTGATGACCTCTTTGAACTTAGCTGGAATAACACTCAGACAACAGCTATGTAGTCAATCACAGAGCCCCTTATTAAAGCTTTTTTTCTAGCTTCATAGAGTCTGAAAGAACTTTTATTTCTCTGATGAGTTCTACAAAGCTGAAAAAAAATCTTAGCTACAGCCCCCCTGAATCAACTATATACCTCTGTATGTAAGGTCGATAGTCAATGAGTCATAATCATGCCTTGAGTCAGTAGAATAGGACTAAGATAAAGAGTCAAATTATACTATTGTAAGTGACACCAGTTTGTGGGGCATTAGTTTTCTGGTTCCCTTTCCCTCTACATACACTTTTTTATTATCATATCACCTTAGCTTGGAAAGGTTTGACTTTTCAAAAGAGATGTGGATGGGGTTGATAAAAAAGCCAAAATTTAGAACAAAGTAAAACCTTTTTTGTGTTATGTTATAAACCCCCCCACACACACACACAATGGCTTTGGCAATGAAATTGCAGAAAGATCTATTTTATTCTCCTCAAACTATTGGCTTTTGGCTTACAAAAAGAAAGACAAATAGCTCATAATTTATATGTGGATAATAAAATTAGATTAGACTGACAATAATTTTAATTGTAACAATTTTAGTTATGTTCTCTGTCCCTCATTTTATTCTCCCTAAAGTCTAATATTAGTTTAATTTATGGAAGAAAAAATCAGAGGATCAATAATTTAAAGCAAAAAGGGACTTGATGGTTATCTGTTCCTACTTCCTAATTTTAGGGATGAAGAATTGACATGCAGAGCAATTAAATGACTTATCCAAGGTCACAAAATAAGTGACTGTATTAGGATTCAAACTCAGAGACTCTAAATCCAAATCTCACTCAGGTTAGGAAACATTTATTATTCACTATTTTCATTATTTTTGATTCCACTATATGTTAATACATTTTATGTGTTAATGTTAAGACCTGAATAAATTAATTTAGCAGAATCATGCAAGGATACTTAAAATATAGAATAGCAAATAACGTTAACAATTTTAGGACAATAAAAAACACATTTTATGGAATGTTTTGTCATCACATATTTCAGTTGTCATGATAATGACTGGACATAAGATTACTATGAAACTTATGAGTCAATATCTGTTATAGATAATTAATATGTAGAGATATTTGATGAAAAATTTGAAAAGAACTTCAATTAAATCTATATAGACTTTGTTACTAGATGATATCAATTTAAATGTGAAAATAAGAATAGCAGTAAAAAAAAAACTATTTTGGAAAACATGTTTCAGGAATAAGATACCAAAGATAAGAAAGCTTTGTAGATTGTACATAAATTTCACAAAAACATATTGCTAATGATTCCTTCCAGCAGATAAATAGGAGCAATTAAATAGGAAGAATACCAAATAATTCTATTGAAATGAAATATATCATATTTTATTTTGATAGATTACTGGATATTTATCTAGAATGATTTTCAAAACAGCTCTCTGTTTAATCAGACAACTGAATAGTTAAGATCAAAATCAATAGAAAAGCAGAAGATAGAATGAAAATTAGATGAACTTATGGCATAAGATGGAAACAATGCAATTTAAATTAGCTATTGGATAATGGAAAATAGACTAAAAAATATACATGTTCAGTCTGCTTAGATTAGTCTGCTAAGGAAATTTAGTCAAACAATCAACATTACAGGGAGATCAAAATAACTTTAACTCCAATACAGCCAGCACACATTTTATTTTGCCACATGAAGAAATATAACAAAACAAATTAGAATATAAAGTTAATTTATAATATTTATTTTAAAATAGAATAGATTATGAGCTCCATGAAACAAGAAAAAATAAAGGAGGGAAAATCAAATTTAAAGAAACTTAGGTTAGAGATCCCACTAAGTAAAGTTATATTGGGTGAACTTCAAGACAATACAGGAAGACAAAAAAAAAATGTTCTTACAAAAAGTAAAAGATCTACACAAATGCATGTAACAAGTTCTATTCACTATTAATGACAGATAAACTGCCACATTTAGATGATAATACTGAAGAAGCAGAAACAGTGGTTATATGGCTATTTGATTATTAACCTCAATGGAGCTTTTTCATGAAAGTTGTTCAGTACTGTCATGGAAAGAATAAGCATAAAGTTTGGGTCAAAGAGAGATTCTATAATAGATGTTTATGTCCTCTAGAAGCTTCTGTTGAAATAAGAAACTTTATTTTGTTTAGCCCTAGAACTATGCATAGCTTTCTAAATGAGTCCAATGATAAATCAAGTGAATTTGATCTAATTTTTGATATAGAGGGAAAAAAATAACAAAGAGAGAAAGTGAATATGAATGGATTTGGAGGTTTTTTTAAATTCAAAAAGTGGCTGAAGAATACATATTCTCTAGACCTGTGTAGCACCAATGCAATATTTACAGCACCCACTATCATGATAAAGACCATGACTATAAATATCACATAAAATTTGATCCCAAAATATACCAGGTTCTCCAGGAAGAGGACAGAACTGAAGCATTTATTTAGACACCAGAAAACCAAATCCTAAAACCAGTAACCCGATTCCATCAGAGTACCCAAGATATTCAGAAGCCATAATAACACTGAAAGTCACAGAATCCTTCAGCCTTCCCACAAACCAATACAAAATCAATATCTACTCATGATCCTATATGACTCCTTGCCTGAGCATACCCTCTCCTCAATTATCTTGCTAGCTCTGACCAGCTTCCTGTGGGCTCTGCTTCTCTTTAGCAAACTCCTCCCACGACAAGCTCTATGTGACTGCATTCAGCCTGTTAGGGGGCAGAGTTTATCTTCACAGCAGGGAAGCTTCTTGGGGGCTCTGCTCCACCCTTCAGCAAATTCCCTCTATCACAGGCTCCATGTGATTGCATTCAGCTTATTAGGGGGAAAGGTTTCCTTTCAACGCAGGGTAGGCCTTCAAACTCCCTCCTATGTTTATTAAAGGGAAGGGAAGATCTTCAAATTCCATTCTCATTACAACCTGATAGGCAGTTGGCCAAATAATCCAAAGATATGGAGTATGAATACATATATCTTGGACATACAGTATGCATGGATATGAATTGACCAGAATTAAACACTGTTAAGAAAATGGACTAGATTGTATGTGTGTCTGAGTGCATGTATGAAGGTATGGTTTAATGATACCAAACTTCTTTCTGAAATTAAAGGATTATTAAATAATTATTATATTATTAATTTAAGGTTTAAATTCTTCTGGGAATCTTGTATGGCTGTGAGGCATAGACTACCACGAACTCTGAAAAATGAAAGTTAAAATCAAACTAAGGGCAATGGTTAAGTACATGGTGGGCTCTAGTAAGCTGCAAAATAATATAATCGATTATGCAAGTAGAACAGTGCAAACTAGGTCAACAGAGAAATGTGTGACTGGAAAAAAAAAGGTGGACTACAGAATGATAATTATTGACGGACAGACTCTATTACTCTATTTAAAATATCTTGACTATAATAAATGTTGATGAAGGTACACAGAATGTAAGTTAGACCCCAAATAGTGGATTTCCAAGATAATATGAGAAAGAGATTAGGCAATACGAATCAATTAAAAATCCGCATCATTAACAGTTAGAACTTATGCTGATAAGCTCACAGAGCATTGGAACTATTAAAGATAGTGAAATTAGCAAAGTGTTTTCTTCTTTATCTTTGGAAGTAATTTTTTAAAATTCCTATTTCATTTTGGAGGAAGAAAGAATGGATTTAAAAATTACATTTCTTCTATTGTACTCAGGTAAATAACATTACCACTTATTTCTTGGTATCAGTACAGATATATATATATCCCTCCCCCCATGTGGAATATCCATCTATCTATCTATCTATCTATCTATCTATCTATCTATCTATCTATCATCTATATCAGTGTAAGAACCCTTGGGGAAACTTCTTCTACCAGTCCAGACCAGGATTTCTCTGTAATTAATAGTTTTATAGAATTGCCTACCTGTTGAAATAAGTGACTTGCTCAAAGTCACATAGAAATAGTGGATATCAATAGTCAGTTTTTAATCTAGGCCTTCCTGATTCTGAAGGTGACTTTCTTTTCTCCAACATCATGCTGCCACTCACTTATAAGAACTAATCTATATAAAAAAATGCTAGGGTAAATTCTAATCTATATTTAAAAGTCATATGATGATGTCGAGAATATGGTCTGTTTATGTACTCATCTATTACTTTTACAGAGAGGCAATATTTGTGGAAAAATAGATATAGTACTGGGTTTAATGAAAAGAGTAGCTGTGTTCAAGTCTCATTCTTGGCAGTCCATGTATTTCTATGGTCCTGGAACTTACCTAATAAGTGTTAGGCAGGTAGTGATTGTCACTCGTAAGGAGAGTTCCTTCAGTGAGTGTCATACCTTGACAAAATCAGAGATGATTTATGTACATTCTCTATACATCGTTGTGTTCTTTCATAGATGTTTAAGCTTGTCAAGGACAGAAACTGCCTGTGATTTACTTTGTCTAGAGCTGCATGCAAAATAGCCTTAAGAAAGAAAGGCTTTGGATGATTATTATATGAGATATGCCTTCACAGGTGTCTTCAAAAGTTACTTAAGTGCAAAGCTTCTGTGTCTCTTAAATGCAATTAAATGATTATTTTCTTAATTTAACCAGGGATGACCTTTATGGGAATTCATTTCACGTCATCTCATAAAGTCTTTAATGAATTTCAGTCAGTGATAGTGTAGTAGAAACTTAAAATCTGATTCCTGGCACATCAATATAGTTCATCATGTTCCCTGGAGCAGATAAAGTAGATGGTTTGATTCCAACTGAGTGGAGAGGTATTGATGAAGAATAAACTTTTTACATGATATCTGAGCTATTTGGGGCAATGCCTTCGTGAAAGGGGGAAATTAAGGCAAAGTAATTTTAAGGAACATTATTTGTGTGACCATGGGCAAGTCTCTTCAACTCTGACTCAGTCTTCTCATCAGTAAAATAGGGATAAATTATAACATCTAACTCTTTTGTGACGATAAAACTAGATGGTATGTACAAATCATTTTGCACATTTAAAGTACTTTTACAAAAGAAGTTTTTAATGCTAACTACTACAACTCCTTAAATTGGTAACACTGTGGTAACACATTAAAAATACTGTGAGGTAAATTGAATATAATAAAAATGACAAGATTATAAAACTAATGATATAATCTCCAAAGGTCTATACTACATAAACATTTAAAAGTGTAAGATTCATTTTGGAGGAATAAAAAGCAAATGTTTATAAGAAAGATATGGGAAAAATTAGGAACATAAAGGCTTTAGAAGTGCTTTAATTTACAATATGAAGTACATGCCTCTAAAAACCATTTCATTTTCTTAAAAAAAGCAACAATACAAGAGGAGATTTCTAGGATGGCCCCTAAAAATTAAAAAAAAATCTATTTCCAGAAAATAGGATATACTATATTACTCTTTCATATGCCATGATAAGAACTGCTAGGTCACACAATGGTTAGTACACTGGGACTGGAATGAGGAAGACTTGAATTCAAATCTAGCTTCAGACCTAATATATATTTATTCAGACATAATATATATGAGATCCTGAACAAGTCACTTAAGCCTGTTTGCCTCAATTTTCTCATCATTAAAATGAGCTAAAGAAGAAATTGGAAAGTCACTCCAGGAATTTTGACAAAAACAATAATAATAACCCAGACAGGGTCATGAAGGGTCAGAAATGATTGAAATGACTGAAAAACAAATACCATGATAAGCTCCTAAAGTTAACTGACCAAAAATTTTTAAAAAGTCACAATATTAAATATATATATGCATGTGATACATATATACATATATAATTAAAGGATGTATTTTATAGTAACACAGGGAGAAACTTTTAAAAATAATTTATAGAGATTACAAAAGATTAAATAAGATAATATTGCCAAATAAGTTTGTATAAATTATGTAAATTTTGCTTGAAAAATCATTGTCCCTATGAAAAAGTAATATAAATACATTCTAGGAAATTGGTATATATTTGACAAAGAATTGATAAATAGATATATAGAACAGAGTTGATAAAAGAGTAAGAAAAATTATCTCAAAAGATCAAATACTATCTACAGCCATATGAAAAATGCTCCAAATCACTATTATTAAGGGGAATACAATAAAAACAACTGCAGATAATTTCATGACAATAAAATTTGTAAAGCTTATGAAAGATGGAAATAGTCAATATTGAAGAAGCTGTACGAAGTCAAACATATCAACGACTATTGACAGAATTGTAAAATGGTTCAACCATGCTGGAAAACAATTTGGAGAAAATTCTCTAAAAGGCTTTTGTACTTTGAAGCAGAGATTTCACTACCATACATATATCTCATGGAAGTCAATTGGAATAATAAAGGATATATGCATAGGTGTGTGTGTGTCTGTATGTGTGTGTGTGAGAGACAGACAGACAGAAAGACAGACAGACACAGAGACTGAGACAGAAAGAGAGCGCATTCTAATCTTATCTCTATCTACCAAAATATTTGAATGCTAATTTTCTGTAACAGCAAAAATCTAGGAAGCAAAATAAACATTATTGATAGAGTAATGGCTAAAGTGCTGTGGCATATGAATGTAATGAAATAATATTGCTTCTTTGGAAATGAAAAAATAGGAGTTCAGAGCAACATGGGAATATGTACATATATATATATATATATATATATATATATATATATATAATGAAGTGAAACAGAGCTAAGAATGTAGAGCCAGGTGAATAATATATACAATTACTATAATAATGTAAATGAAAATAAGACTAAATATTTCAGAAAGTATTTTAAATATAATGATTAGTCTTGGTTGCAGATG
Organism: Gymnobelideus leadbeateri; assembly: GCA_011680675.1. NCBI lineage: Eukaryota > Metazoa > Chordata > Mammalia > Diprotodontia > Petauridae > Gymnobelideus > Gymnobelideus leadbeateri. The sequence continues at coordinate 353,725 of WOXC01006034.1, read as the reverse complement.
ACTGATGATCAAATATATTTCCTCATTTTTCATAGAGAGATGGTGCATTCCAAGGGTGAAATGTACCATATGGTGGTACATTGCACCAGTTGATTTTGTTTAACTTTATTATATTTTTAAAGGGAGGTTCCAGGGTATAAAGGTAGGGAGGAGACATTTTGGTATAATACTAAAAACCATTAAAGAAGCATTTTAATGTAGTTTTCAATAAGTACTTCTTGAACACATAGTGTGTATATCTTTGTGTATATCTTATATCTTTGTATCTCTGATTATGCTAAATATTAAAATAACACATTACATAGTTCAAATTTCTAAAGTATTTTGCATTTACAAAGTAAATGCCTCATTACAACTTGTGAATGCACTTAATATTATTTCCACTTAACAGATGAGGGAAATTATTCTCAAATAAATCAAAGTGGTTTTATCCTAGATCAAATATCTGAAAATGTCAGAAGAAGGATTCTTCCAAGGTGTCCTGAATTCAAGTCCAGTGTATCTCATAGTACAATCTCTTCTGTTTTATGTTGGTTGGAGGTTAGAGAGAATGAAAAAAAAGTCCAGATAAAAACCACAATCATGCTGCTGGTATACAAATTATCTGTTACTACTTAAATTGATTACTTTTAGTCGATGAATGAAGATATTTTTTTTTAAATTGATATTTATACATACAGGGATGATTTCTTAATCACTTATCTATCTCTTCTAGGGCCTTCCACTTTTTTTTCTTAGGTCTAGATTTCCTATCAGTGAGAAATGCCTGGGAAGAAACTTTCTCCATGGATATATATCAACTACTTCTTCCAAACCTTTAATCTCAGAAACTTGATGGAGAATATTAGGATACTAAATGACTTGGTTATGATTACGCTATGCCATGACTTGAATGCAAGTTTCCAGACTCCAAATTCATGTCTGCATCTATTTTCCAATAATAGTATGCTAAGACATATGCAGAATGATTCATGTATCCACAAATCAAACCTATGATTTCATTGGTATAAAGGATCCTTCCCTCTTTCCTGAAACATAATCTATCTCTTTGGCATTCGAAACCCTTCACAACCTAGCCTTCTTCTACCTTTTCAGACTTCTTATACCTTACCCTCTGACTCAACAAGGGCTCTTCAACTCTTCGATCCAGGGATAATGGCCCCCTGGCCATTCCATTTACAAGAAACTTCATCTCTTAGCTACACATATTTTCTCTGGTTATCACCTATTCCTGAAACACTCTTCCTCCTCTCCTCTGACTGCTGAACTTCCTGACTTTCTTTAAGTCCCAACTAAAACGCTAACTTACAGTCTTCCCCAGTCCTTCTTAATTCCAGTGCCTTCTCTGTTAGTTATTTCTTATTTATCTTGTACATAGCTTTTTTTTATTTATCCTGTATATATTCATTTTAATGATGTTTATCCTATTAGATTGTAAGCTCCTTGAAGCCAGACACTGTCTTTTGCCTTTTTTTTTTTTGTATTCCCAGAATTTAGCAAGGTGCTGGCACATTACAGGTTCTTGACAAATCCTTACTGATTGACTTATCAATTCAAATTAAACTCTTGCTCTACAATTTAGAGCCCTAATTGCCTGGGCCTCTGATAGATAAAATGATTTGTACAGGATCACATAACCAATAGTTTCCCTTGAGCTGATATCTTTCACTCTCTGAGACTACTCTCTATCTTCTATACCTGCTGCACATGCACTCATATAATGCAATTAATAATACATTTACATGTGCATATGTAGTAATATTCACATTCCTACACTGTCAGCATCAGCCATGTTCCACAGATATTACCTACTTTTTTCATTCAACTATCTTCAGAATTTTTTTAACCTTTTGTTTGTTATTTTTATAACAGAATAAAAGTAAACCTATTTCTGTTTCCCCCCTGATTTGCTATCAGTTTACACTCTAATGTGCATTGCAGGAAATTATGAATGAAAAGATAATACAGAGGCTTTCAACTGTCTTAGTAAAACTCGTACACTGCCAACATTTTTGTCACCAATAATTCTCCCATAAACATGGGTCTCTCCTCTCATTATACAGGCTGTCATGCTTTATTGAACCACATAATTTCACCTAATTAAAATGAGCAGTATGAAGTTTCCTCCCCCACTTCTTTTTTCTTTAGTTGGACAATTGCCAGTAATTATGTTTAGAGTACCCTAAGTGGACACCATATTAAATATTCATTTCAGTGCTTCTCTCTACAGTCAAATATAGATCCTGCTGCTTTTCCTTTTTGCATATTAATATTCATTTTATTTATATAATACAGCATTGTGAGTACTTTGTAAAATGACCAAACTTGTTTAGACCTCTAAAAGTGCTTGCTATTGACAGAATCGGGTATGAAGCATGTGGCTACCAACAAGATGGAGAGACATTCCTCTACTTGTTCCCCTAATGAATTTCTCATTCCTACAATCAATTCCTCTGGTACTTCCAGAAGTTTTTCCTTAGGCAATTTCTTATATCTGAAAACATCATTTTCTCTCCTTTTTACCTTGGAGATAGAGCAACAACAATAACAACAACAAAGAGTTAACAAATGATTACTCTTTTTTTTTTTTAAAGCAATTGGGGTTAAGTAACTTGCTCAAGGTTACACGGCTAGTCATTTGATTTATGCATGGGTGCTCATTTTCAGAGGCCGGATCTGATCTCGGGTCATCCAAACTCGGAGGCCGGCACTCTTACTCACTGCGCCACCTAGCCGCCCCTTTAGGGCAATTGGGGTTAAGTAACTTGCCCAAGGTTACACGGCTAGGTTTTTGTTTGTGCGGATTAGGTGTCGGAGGCCGGCTCTGAACTCAGGTCCTTCTGATTCCAGGGCCGGCGCTCTATTCACTGCGCCACCTAGCCGACCCTCAAATGATTACTCTTTGATCACATCAGACACATGCTACAACTGAAAACTGTTGACCAAACATCATTGTAGAAGAAAAAAACATCAGATGACAGACATAGATATGAGTCAGCAGGGATGTGAGTAAATCCATTTCCACAATGCTGGTACTTGGAAATAAGAGAGAGCTGAGGAACAGTACTTTGGGAAAACAAGGCCAGATAGTTTTCTTTTTAATGTGGCATGTGTCTTGTGTGTGTGTGTGTGTGTGTGTGTGTGTGTGTGTGTGTGTGTAAAAAATACAGTTATACACAACTCAGTGAAGTCCTTTGAGATAGCAAGGTTGGAAAGAAATAAACATCATAAAAAAGAAAAGCTGACTACCTCTTTTGCTGTAATATTTTTTTCTACTTATTTTCTCAGTGGAGATTTTGTAAAAAGGAAAATAAAAAGATCATAGCACCATCACCGATAACTGCTTCACAGGGATACCAATAGTAGCACGTCACATACTACATGATAAGTAATTAGAGCTGCAGGTTAGTTTCATATTAAAAGCTGATATTTGTTTGAAAGGGTGCTACAATTTACCATATCAACACCTTCTAATTCCATTTGTTCACTTCCATTAGCAGGTCTTACCTTGTAGCTGAATTTCATTTTCAGATGACTTTAACAATCACACTGAATCCTATTTACACCAATGGATGGGGGTGGGAAGGAGAGGGAGAGGGAGAGAGACAGGGAGAGTCGAGAGAGAAAATGAGAGAGAGAGAGAGAGAGAGAGAGAGAGAGAGAGAGAGAGAGAGAGAGAGAGACAGCAAGAGACAGAGAGACAGAGACAGAGACAGAGACACACAGAGAGAGAGACACAGAGAGAGAGACACAGAGACGAGAGAGAGAGAGAGAGAGAGAGAGAGAGAGAGAGAGAGAGAGAGAGAGAGAAAGCTTGCAAATACCAGAAAACTGATATGAGTATCAACTGTCATTTGTTCCAAACGACAGGATGACTGTGTGTTCTAAAATATTGAAGTTGCTGGGCTTGTGTCAATGCCCAAGATAACTGACTTTCAGTCAGTGCTGTAAATTTACATCTTTTTGTAATTGTTAATTTTGATCCTCAATATGAACTTTCAAATGCCTGACTCTGAAGAATATAGGATTCATGTCATTTAAAAAATTTATTTGATAGAGCACCAATCCTTTTTATTTTAGTTTTATGCTTGATTAGTACCCCAGGATGTTTTGAGTCAGTATAATTTGATCAATTGACCTAACTCCATTTTGTTTGTTCTTGATTGAAAATCAATGATGCTTTGAGGAAGATAGTCAAAGTACACAACTGGGCAAGATGTGTCCAATATATTTTGTGGTTCTGGGGTTTGACAAAAGAATCTGTTATTTTAAAGGAGTAACAATAAAACCCAACAGTCACTCTTTGTAAGGTAAATAAGTATAGATGAACTTATTAATTTATACTATTAAATGAAGGTAAGGTTTCTTACATCTGTAAATGAACTTTTTTTTGTTGTTGTTATTGTGTTGATAATTGGATAACATTTCTACTGTTTTCACACCCTAATGCAAAGCAGATTTTAATGGCAGTTTTGAACCATCCCCATAGTATTAGCTATTCAGATTTTTTTGTTGTTGTTGTGCCTACTTCTGAAACTGCCAATGGCATAATGCTGAGATTAATTATTTCCTGCTTCATCTGTTCCATAAAACAGCAAGAAACATGTTTTGGAACTGGCAAAATTACTTTGCTTTATGACAGCTTGCTTACACTGTAATATTTGATTGCTTTGACAATGATAAAATTAGTTTCCCATTGTTTGGGGGAGACCAATGCTCTATAAGTTATATGCCCCATATGCTTGTTACGTTTTTACTAGTCCCCTGTACTGAATCCGATCTAAACTCACAATTGTCTTTTGTAGAGCCTCAGTGATATTTTAATGTTATATCAACTTACTGAAATTGGGGTAGAGAACAAGAGAGACACTGATTTGATAGAAGTTTATAGCAGACAAATATTATACCAGAAAAACAGCATATTCATTTGTTAATTTAATAAACATGCATTAAGTGCCCATTGTGTGAAAAATACTGAATTAGGCATTGAGAAAGAGAAAACTTTAGGTAAAACTCTTTTCCTGATGCCATGGAGTAGGAGGTAACATTGGAACAATAACAACTATAATGCATGGTTATAGTGGGTGTTTCTGAAGAGCTTTTGATCTCTTCAGGGAACCAAGGGGACCAGGGAAAAGTTCCCACCAGGAGAAACAGAGGAATGAGACGCTGGAAAATAAAAGTGTCTGGATCCCCTCTAAGGCAGAGAGAAGGTAGGGTGATGTGACAAGATCTGGACATAGCTTTATAGAATTCTTGGTCACATCTTTTTGTTGTACTGGAGAGATAGTTCTAGTTTATGATGCCTGGTACCTACGGTATTGTGGATTATGGATAACTATTTGGGATGTGGGGCATTTGGTAACTGCTACTGGAAGAAGGGGGTACTGATCACCTTACTGGCCAGCAGTAGCTGACTTGGGGATTGATACCACAGCTATTATAGCTTGTGTCTGTATGCCCGTGGCTGGAAGCAGAGGAGGAGGAGCTGAGGGTGTGACCAGCATTCTCCAAATCTATACCACCCATATATCCAGACAGCTGAGATCAATGCAAGTGGAGGTTAGTCTGAAGCAGCAGGGGTTGGCAGCTATTCAAAATCCTGTTGGCTAAGATGAAAGGAAAGTCAACTCTCTTCCAGCTCCCTTGCCCTGCTTTCCCTTTGGTATAGTAGCTGATCCTGAGAAAGTTTCCAGACATGTAACCCCTTCCTTAGTCTTTCCCATGACCTATGGGGATTGGTAGTTCAAAACTACTCCTTTGACAACCCAAATCTCTTAGGATAATAGAGAGATGTTAAGGAGCTGGTTAAAAGAGAAGGGCTCTATGAAGGAACATTTACATTTTTCTTTTAACTTCTTGTTATTTTTGATAAATGATGTTGGTACTCTAGGTTGTGTATGTCATATAAATGTGAGGAGTCAGTAAGCTCTGACAGACTATAGATAGAGGTACAGACGAGAACTACAAAGTAGCTAGATAGATCTAGCTTTTACTGAGCATTTACTGTGTGTCAGATAATTGATAAGTCTTGGGGATACAAAAACAAAAAATGAGGATGGTCCCCTAAGCTCAAGGAGACTAATATAAAGAGGAGATAGAAATCAAGGTGGAAGGGAAAGGCATCTCAGGAGAAGGGAGAACAGAAAGGAGACTGAGCTGGGAGGGCAGTGGGCCGTATGTCTGGGATGTCTAATGATATGGGAGTTCCAGATAAGGAATAACCAATTATCAAGTCAGCCTTAGTGTAGAGTCATATTAAAGGGGGCAAGGCAGTCAGTTTGGAGGTGAAAAAAATACCTGGAGAGTTAGGAGGGATGTGAGTAGTATATGGTGAACTTGTGTTGTTATGGAGGTAAATATCCTATCATAAGCAATTATTGATATCATTACCTAACTGATATTTTGAATTTTGAAAGAAAGAAAACAAAAACAAAAACAAAAATTACCTTCAAAGATGCCAGACTCAGTAGTGTGGATGACAATAAGAAAAGTGGTTTTTTTTTGTTTGCTTTTTTTTAGTTTTAGTCTAGGTGTTTTCAGGCTGAACATCCTATACTTAAGAATGAGGATACTACAGCCTTTGGGGAGGTGAACTGAAATAACTACTGGACTGGGAATTCTAGGATAGCACCAAGTGGTGGACAATTGAAACACTGTACTTTCTTGGCATATAATTAACATATAACAATGTTTTGTTTTGTTTTCCCATAGTCTTAAGGAAGATATGCAGCTAGGTGGAGCAGTGGATAGAGCATTGAGTCTGGAATCAGAAAGACACATCTTCATTAGTTTAAATCTGACCTCAGACACTTACTTTTTCTTTCTTTATTTCTTTTTTTTTTTTGCTTTTTGAAGGGGGGAAGGTAGGGCAATTTGGGTTAAGTGACTTGCCCAAGGTCACACGGGTACTTTTTTTTAATCAAGTGTCTGAGGCTGGATTTGAACTCAGGTCCTCCTGACTCCAGGGCCATTGTTCTATTCACTGAATCACCTAGCTGCCCCTCCTCAGACATTTTCTAGCTATGTGATCCTGATCAAGTTGTTTAACCCAGTTTGCTTCAGTTTCCTCATCTATAAAGTAAGCTGGAGAAGGAAATGGCAAACTATTACAGTATTTTTGCCAAGAAACCCGAAAAGTAGGGGTCAAAAAGAGTTGGGCATGATTAAAATAAACAAGAACAACAAGGAAGATAATGAGCATAATGACTTGGTATGCCATTACTATTGTAGTACCCAAAATGTGCCATGGAATTCACACAAATAAAGTCAAAATTCACACAAATAAGTGTCTCACAATCTAACACGATAAGTTCAGAATAATGTTCAAGAGGATAGGTATAATATGAAATCCCATTAAAAAGGCCTTTATTGGCTGGTAAGGGGAGGAGGTATGAAGCATCAGAAAAAGCTTTTTGGAGTAGAGGTATTCTCAAGTTGTGCTTTTAAAAAGAGAGAGGAATGAAAACAAGTTAACGTGAGCATAAGGGGCAGCAAGTGGTGTATTGGAGAGAATAGTAGATTTGGAGTCAGGAATGCCTGAATTGAAATTGGGCCTCGGATTCTTATTAGTTATGTGATTCTGGACAGTCACATAACCTCTATTTGCATCAGTTTCCTCATTTGTAACCCGGGGATAAAAATAATAGTTCCTAATAGTCAGGGTTATTATGAAATTCAAAAGAAAATCTCAAAGTGCTTACTATAGTGTATGGTTTAAAGTAACTGCTGTATAATTTTAGCTATTATTTTGTTTTACAGATAATAGCATGAGCAACAGCAAAGAAGGAGAAAAGTCTAGTATGCATTTTGTGGACAAAAACTAGTCCAGTTTGGATAGAACATAAAGCACAAAGTAGGAAAAAATATTATTAGATCAGGCTGAAAAGAAAGTAGGGCCAGATTTCTACAGCATAAGGCCTTTTAGGCCATTCAGAAATGGTATGACATTTAATGGGTAGACCTTAGAGTGGATGTAGGGATCTTTCTTCCTCCCTTGCCACTCTTTTCCCTTCCTTCCTTCTTTCCTTTTCCTCCTAAATATCTAAAACTACCTACAAAGAACCTATGAAGGAAGATACTATCTGCATTCAGAGAAAGAATTGATACAAAGAAGCATGTATAGAGTGATTCTACATACATGTTACATGAGAACATTATTTTACATTTAAAAGTAACAGCAAATTGTATGTAATAGTGTGACAGATTCATATACTATCACTTTTTCAATTTTACTGTTATAGAAATGCTTGTTTTGTTTCATAAATTAATAATAAAGAAATAAATAAATACCCTTGGATCCAGCAACGGTACTACAAGGTCTGTATCCCAAAGAGAGAGAAACAATAAAATAAGGGACCTTTTTGTAAAATATATGTAGCAACTCTTTTGTGGTGGCAAAGAATTAGAAATTGAAGGTATGCCCACTGACTGGGGAATGTTTGAACAAGTTGTAATCTATGATTGTTACAGAACAGTATTATCCTATAAGAAATGATAATCAGCACCACACCATCTCCAAACAATGTGAAAGGGGACTCTGAACAACTTCAGGAGCCCCAGCACCCACCGAAGGACACAGATAAGCTAACCTCCTGCTGAGGACAGCCCAGCAGCCCTGCAGGGAGTGGCCAGCACAGTGCTCTGAGAGCAGGCAGCACAGGGGGGCTGGGAACCAACAGCACAGTGCTCTAGAAGCTGAGCCAAGGCCAGCATGAGCCACAGTTTTAGCCCTAGGAGGCTGGGTCAGCAGCCGGTTGGAGGGACCCCAGAACACCAGCAGCTGTGGCAATTCCAGAATTATCAGCACAGATGTGCCTAGGACAAAGTGAGAGGTTAGTGCTCTATGGACTTTTGGACCAGTATTTGGGGAACACGTTGGCTTCCTCCCCTGAGGGTGAAAAGCTGTTGAAGAAACACAGCACAGAAGTCATTTTGCAGCATCAGTGGCGGCTCTAGCTCCTGGTCTGTGAACTGTAGGGAGATCCAGCAATCAGTCTGGCTGTTAATCACTTTTGCTTTAAACTGCCTGGATCTGGATTGTGGTCTGGCGGGGGGGGGGGGTTTGAGGTGGGTATCCAATTTGCCAGAGTGGGTGGAGGCTTTACAGAAGCCACCCAACTGGCGGAAGTTGTGAAGACCCCATGTTTGGGACGGAAGCTCTCCTGTCTGGTGGCAGAGTCCTACTGCGGCAACAAGCCCCCAAATCAAGTAATTAACTGGCAATATGACCAGGCAAAGGAAACAAAATAAACAGAAAAATGCAACTTTAGACTCCTATTTTGGGGGCAAAGAGGATCAAAGCATGGAACAGGAAGAGGACTGTGAGGTCAGAACTCCTCTACCAAAAGCCCCAAATGAAAATACAAGCTGGATACAGGCCATAGAGGACCTTAAGAAGCAGATAAGAGAAGTGGAGGGAAAATTGGGAAGACAAATGAGAAAGATGCAAGAAAAGTATGAAATGACAGTCAACAGCCTGACTGAGGAAAATAACACCTTAAAAAATAGACTAACTCAAATGGCAGAAGAGGCCCAGAAAGGCAATGAGAAGAAGAATGCCTTAAAAAGCCGAATTTGCCATATGGAAAAAGAATCTCAAAAGCTCACTGAGGAGAATCACTCCTTCAAAATTAGACTGGAGCAAATGGAAGCTAGTGACTTTAGGAGAAAGATGCTGTTAAACAGATCCAAACAAATGAAAGAATAGAAGGCAATGTGAAATATCTCATGGGAAAAACCACTGACCTGGAAAATAGATCCAGGACAGATAATTTAAAAATTATTGGACTACCTGAAAGTCATGATCAAAGAAAGAACCTAGAAATCATCCTTCAAGTAATTCTCAAGGAAAAGTACCCTGATGTTTTAGACCCAGAGGGCAAAATAGAGGTTGAAAGAATCCACTGATCACTTCCTGAAAAAGATCCCAAATAGAAAATTGCTAGGAATATTATAGCCAGGTTCCAGAACTCCCAGATCAAGGGGAAAATACTACAAGCAGCCAGGAAGAAACAATTCCAATATTGTGGAAACACAATAAAAATAGCCCAGGACCTGGCAGCTTCTACACTGAGGGATAGAAGGGCATGGAATATGATATTTCAGTGGGTAAAAGAGCTGGGACTGAAGCCAAGGGTCACCTACCCAGTAAAACTGAGTATCTTGTTTCAGGGGAAAATATGGTCCTTCAGTGGAATAGAGGACTTTCAAGAATTCTTGAGGAAAAAAACAGAGTTGAATAGAAAATTTGATATTCAGACACAAGAAGCAAGAGATGCCTGAGAAGGTAATCAGGGAAAAGAAATCAAAAGAAACTTATCAAAGTTGAACTATTAACATCCCTACATGGAAAAACAATAACTGTGTCTGATGAAACCTTTCTCATTATGAAAATAATTGAAGAAGGGTATGTGGACATATGAATACATATGTGAATGTGTGTACATATATTTACAGGTATACATGGATAGAGGGCACAAGTTGAATTTTGTGGGAAGGGATGATACTTAAGGAGTGAAGTTAAGAGGTGAGAAAGGAAAGTGACAAGAGGAGATGGGGAGAGACAGGGTAGGGTAAACTATCTTATATAGAAGAGGCAAGGGGAAGTAGTTGCAGGGGAGGGGAAGAACGGGAAGGCAAAAAGGCAAAACCCTATTCTCAGTGAATTTGGCTCAGGGAGAGAATGACATACATACTAAATGGTATATCTCACCCTGCAGGAGAGTAGGGGGAACGGAGATGAGTGGGAGGATGATGGAGGGGAGGGCATTAGAGGGGGAGGGGAGCTTGGAAGTACCCACTTTCGAAGAGGAACAGGGAATGGACCAGGTCGGGGGGTGGGATGGATGGGAGGGAAATATAAGCAGTCTTTTACAATATATCTACTATGGCAATGTTTTGCATAGCTATACATGTACAACACATGCTGAATTGCTTATCTTCCCAGAGGGAGTGGGTGACAAGGGAGGAAGGGAATAGATCTGAAATTCGAAGTCTTAAAATTAATTGTTTCAAATGTATATAAATACTATTATTAATACTATTCTGCATGTAATTGGGAGATAAGATGTTCAGGCATTGGGGCTCAGAGAGTTACCTTGCCCTAATTGCAAAGTCGAAGGGGGCATGGGAGAAGATATAGGAGAGAGCAGCTGATTGAATGAGGGGATGTCCTGTGGGACTGCTATTCTGGGGTGGTGGGTAGGGAAAGATGGGGAAAAAATTGTAACTCAAAATCTGGTGGAAATGAACGATATAAACCATAAGTTAAGAAAGCATTTGTTAAACAAACAAACAAAAAAGAAAAAGAAATCATAATCAGAAAGTTTTCAGAAAAACCTGAAAAGACTTACATCAATGGATGAAAAGAGAAGTGAGTAGAATCAGGAGAACAATGTGCACAGTAATAGCAATATTTTACAATGATCAACTGTGAATTTCTGACTAAGCTATTCTCAAAAACAGAATGATCTAACACAATTCCAAAGGACTCATCATAGAAAGTACTATTCACTTCCAGAGAAAGAACTGATCAAGTCCAAATGCAAACCAAGCCATACTTTTTATTAAACTTTTTTTGTCTGTGTTTTCTTTCATAACATGATTAATATAGAAATGATTTACATGACTGCACATTTATAACAAAATAAATTGTTTTCCTTCTCAATGAAAAGGGAGGGTACAGAGAGAGTAAAATAATTTAGAACTCAAAATTTAAGAAAAAATGAATGTTAAAAATATTCATATGTAATTGGGAAAAATTAAATATTAAAAAAAGATTTGCAGATGACAAAAAGCTAGGAGGGAAAGAAAACTTTATGGTGCAGTCAGGTCCTAAAAATAATCCAGGCTAGAAGAATGAGTTGAATTTATAAGCTGAAATATAATAGGAAAAATTCTACATTTTAAAATTTTAATTCTACATTTTTAATTTAAATTGTACATTTTTAAAATTTTAAAAATTCTCCAAACAAAGTTCTACATTTGCATTAATATATTCAAAGACATCAGTAAAGAACACAGAAGCAAGGCTAATCTATGGAAAACAAACCAGTAGTTTTATTGGAATGAAATATTAATATGAGTCTACAATGTTCTCTGGTCACCAAAAAATAGCTTCTCATTGCTTAGGCTCCATTTAAAGAGTCATAATTGGGGCATCTAGATAGCACAGTGAGTATAGCACTGGCTCTGGAGACAGGAGGACCTGAGTTCAAATGTGACCTCAGACACTTAATAAAAAAACTAGCTGTGTTACCTTGGGCAAGTTGCTTAACACCAGTTACCCTCCAAAAAGCAAAAATAAATAAACAAATAAATAAATAGTCATAATGTTTAGATTAAATGCTTTATCTTGGTGGGATCACATAACTGTTTTGTTTAGCTCTGGGTGCCACATTTTAGAAAGGGAATTAATTAACAGATTAGATTATGTTCAAAGGACAGGAGTAGGGACAATGATTATGAGAGAAAACACAAGGGAACAAAGACAGTTGTCTTGAAGTATATGAAGGCTTAGGTAGAAGGGTGAGACTTGTTCTCTCACGGATTTGTGAAGTGATCCCACAAGCCACTGAATTACATGGCATTTTAGCTGAAGGAAGAGCCCTGGGAAGTACTAAAGAGGAGGATTATTTGATTAAATATTGGGACATTGCCAGGCTTTCTACTTCTAGAGATCCCCTCTCATCTTTTTGGACAGTGTTCTTTGTGGGATCCTCAGCAAATCACCTTGTTTGAAATGGAGAACCAAGAGAATCGTCAAAGCCTACAGAATTGAGATTGCTATAAGAAGTGGATATCTACAAGTGTGTGACCAAAATGGCAGTGCAGCAGAAAAAAGTACAGCAAATTCCTCCCCTAAACTCATTCAAACAAATATAAAAAATAAACCAGGCATAATTCTAATCAGGAAATCCAAGAAAAAAATCATGAGTGATTTTTCCAAGCCAGATCAAAAATGGCAGATACACAGAGAGAGGTTTGTATACTTTATAGACCATTCTAGGCAGAAGCACATCAGAAAGCCCTCATGCTCAGGGAAAGACTATACAGAAGGATAAGAAGGGGTCCCAGAGCCACCACAGAGAGCCCTAAACCGGTGTAGTATGCAGAATAGGAGCCAATTGGCAGCTCTGTAGGTATCTATGCAGTTACAAGTTACAGATCCAGGGTGGACTGAGGAAGGGACCTTTGTCTAGGCCCTAGAGATTGCAATCTAGATCAAGGAAAGAATGGGGCACTATCCCATGTGTTAAGCAAGCAGCAAAAGTGGGACTTGCACTATAGGAATGGAGACGAATTTCATTCTAGTATCTTTCTCAATTAAAAGTTTGCAGAGATATAAATAGGGCAAGAATCCCAGACAAAAATGAAGACTATACTCCTGTCACTCTGTTCATCAGAGTTTTCCAGCTAGTTCACAGGAACTAGTTAGTCTAGAACCAATCTATTGTTGTTTAGACCCAAACACAGGTCAGAGACTTGCCAAGGTTAGAGAAGAAGGGATCAGGTCAAATTTTGCCCTAAATAAGACCATTTTGTTAGTCTTGAGTTCTAGCATTCAGTAGTTGCTAGGCATTCCAGGAATTATACCAAATTCCCATTGGCAATTAAAAACGCCTGGGTGAATTTTCTGCAAATTGCATGGAGCTTAAACTTGCAATCATATGCACATTCAAAAGTCATCAGGACTCACTAAGTAGTTTTGCTATCTTCGAATTTCCACATATAGTGATTTTTCAAGCAAATGATAATATTGTGCCAGGAGAAAATTTTAAAAAAAGTTTGAGGAGTATTGGTATAAATAATAGAACTTCTAAGTGGTGACCATAGCATTTAGCAGGTTAACTAAGAAGAAGCAGCTGTCCAGGAATAGGAAACAGAACACTACTATATAAAATGTCATAGAGTCCTTGGCAAGTTGAATGCTATCGGTCATGTGACTAGTCAGATAATAGACTAGATATTTCTTATATATCATATCAACTCCAACATTCAAAAACAAAAAGAATGAATGCAAAAAAAAATCTTTATTAAGCTCTTAATTTATGCAAATCCATGTGCTAAAATCTTGGGAAACTAAAAGAAAAATATACCTTCTCTCCTTGTAAGAAGCTCACATTCTAATGGGGATGAAAACAAATTTAGGAAGTTTCTATCCCAAGTCAAATGGAAATTTCCTATGGTTCTTAGGCTAAGGCAGCAAAAGAGATGGGAATGTATCTTCTTTAATATTTATTCACTGATATGTCCTTATTAATGCAAAGGACTTTGTTGCAATAAATTCCTCAACTGAATCTTATTTCAATAGTTGTGCCAAAGTGCTAAGTAGAGTGCCTCACATATAGTAGGCATTTAACAAATAGCTATTTATTTTCTTCCTCTTCCCATCTGAAGATACAAAGGCTGCAGCACCTATAGGAGGAATTACCAGGTCATCTATTAACCTGGATTATTTCCCTGCATTACAAGGGACAGGTGGGGCACAGGTCTAGGTATTGGTATGACATAAATCAAATTTTTCATTTGATTTGCAGTGTTTTGAGGGAAGATTGATTAATATTGGAGTTAGGGGGGAACTGTTATTTCTAAGAATCTTGCATCTGTGTTCTTGGGCTATCTTCACTACCTTTAGAGGAGAGGTCATAGTTGAAGTCCACTGCAGGGGTTTGACCTGCTTGACACATACTTCCAAACCCTCTCTCTCCCTCAGGAATAATTATATGCAAGAGAGTGTAGTACAGTTGATTCTACAAGATAAAGACCACAAGTTCACCTCAAGTCTTCAATAAGTTAATACCAGAGAACTTTACTACTTAGAGACAAGGCTAGTACTTATCTCATACCCAGTCCATTATCTCTGCTGGTGGATTAGTTCTGTGGGTTCTCGAAAAGATCTTCTGGGACTGTAAAGAAAGTGTTAAAACCAAAACCAAACCTCTTTATATGTTGCTGATTGTGCTACAGAAATTGGAATACTAGAATAGTCAAAATGGAAGTAGATTTAGCCAACCAATCCAGCATGGAGATAGATTTTTGCCTTTCTGGAACTGCTAAAAGTAAAAGGAAGGTTAATGGAGCAAGGGCTATGCAAGTGAAGAGATCTCTCCTCATGGGAGTGAGAAACTGGGTGGAGTGTCTACCCAGAGTCAGGAACTGAATTAATGGTACTAGACCCTCAGGTTCCAATTCCCAAAGAGATCTGAGCCAAGAGATAAAAGAAAGGGAGCAAATTTGGGATGTAGACTAAGGAACACCCAGGCTTAACTTCACTTTGTTCCCTGAGGAGGGCTTTGGTGACTTCCTGCCTTGAGGGCCCAAGCTGAGATAATTGCCCTGAGAAGTAGAAGAGCCTTTGGGGTGTGGTCTAATGGAACCATTGCTGAAAAAGATTCTCTGCTTTGGACTTCTGTAGCCTATGGTAACTCTGATGAACTTTTATTAAGCCAATTAAATTTATCAGAATTCTTTGTCCTTTTTGGATGACTGAAATGGGGATTTATTTGTACCTGGCACGGTATAGTTTAGAGGTCCCCTTGCAGCCAACTAGTAGATAGGGATCTTCAAAAGAGAGAGTGAGGTTTCTAGAGAAAAGAGTTTGATAGATTGGATTTATATTCCCCTGAAGGCCTACCAGACAACTAACTAGGTGGTACAGTGGTACAGTCTAAATTTGTTCTGTGAAGTTTGGATTCAGTCAAAGGGCCACACTTGAGGACTTAGAGGGCCACATGTGACCTCAAGGATGCAGGTTCCTCACCCTGTGGCCTAAAATGAAGTTAGGAAGACCTGAATTCAAATCTGGTTTCAGATACCTACTAGCTGTGTGACCCTGGGCAAGTCATTCAACTCTCTTTGCCTCAGTTCCCTTATCTATAAAATGATCTGAAGAAAGGAAATGACAAAGCATTCCAGTGTCTTTCACAAGAAAACCCAAAATGGCATCACTAAGAGTCTGACACAACTGAAAACAGCTGAGCAACAAAACCTACCACATCCTAGTCTAAGGCAGTCGCTGGGGCAATCAGTGATGACTTCTGGGTTGAGCTTCATCCAAGTGGCTTCAGACTTCACCTCTGGGTTTAGCCCATCACATAACTCTAAAATTTCAGACTGATCAATTGGTGAAATTTCAGCAGGAAGTTGGGGCAATTGTGGCTTGGGCAAATACAGCTGTCAAAGCAAATAATCACTCTGAGAACAGAGTTTCAGAGCCTATCATTTCACTGGCCGGAAGGGAGAGTACGATGATGCCATTCCCAGGAAGGAGTTTTGGTTCTGGTCTATGGGGTCAATAAGAAAGCAATTTATGGTTAGACTATGAGAGTGCTTTTAAAATTGTACCAGGAAATTAAGCACCAAGCCACCAGGGGCCCTTGAATCCCACCCAAGTCTGAGGTAATCTCCTAAGCCTCTGTCCCATATGGACATCAAGGGGAAGCTACAGTGGGCAGTCCATGGAGAGGAGTGCTGGGGACTTAGTATTTATTGAGGCCCTTTCAAATCTCTAGGTATGTTACTGTGTTTAGGGCCAAAAGGAAGCCATTATTATTATTAGGGTATTATCAGGGTAGTGATCCTGAACTATCCCATGTAGTAAAGACCATACAACTTTGGTTCCCCACAAGGGTGAAAGAGACTTTTTTAGTGATGGAGATGCTAGAGAAATTTCTTTTATAAGATCAGTTTGCAACAATGTTGTGAATAAGGCACATATTCCTTGTTGTTTATGGTAGACAGAGATCTAAACAAAGTCATCAGGCCTATCTCTACAATTGTTCCTGATTTTTTCAAGATTGTAGATCAGGTATTTGGTAGATCTGGTATGGGTTGAATCTTATGGAGTTATCAACCTTGTCAATGGTTTTTTTTCTCTATGTCTGTGGCTGAGACTAATCAGGAACAGTTTGCTTTTACCTAAGAAGTTCAATATATCTTTATTGTCCTTTTCCAGGGGTAGCTGAATTTTCCTTCATATTGCTATCTTATAGTGAGGAATGACCTGAAAGAGATATTCCTTCCTGAGAGCATTGTTTTTTTTCCACTATATTAATGACATAATGTTGACCAGACCAGATAAGACCTAGATCAGATGGAAGCCCATATGAGGTATAAGGGGAGTGAGATCAACCCTAAGAAAATCCAGGAAGCAGCCCAGGGGTGAGGAACCTACAGGCTTTTAGGCCACATGTGGCCCTCTAAGTCCTCAAGTGTGGCCTTTGACTGAGTCCAAACTTCATAGAACAAATCCCCTTAATTAAAGGATTTTTCTGTAAAATTTGAACTCAGTCAAAAGACTGTACCCAAGGACCTAGAAGGTCACACTTGGCCTTGAGGCTAGAGGTTCTTTACCCCGGTACAGCCCATTCACTAAAATTTTGAAAAATACAGAGGATAGAGAAAACTCCGATGATTTCAAATAAAATGTGGAATAATCTACTGATATTTGCTTCTCCATGATATAAGAAGGAAGGCAAGCAACTTATTGGACTCTTTAGGTTTTAGAAAATCGACACTACCCATCTGGAAATTTGATGACCCTATTTTACTGAGTCATTCACAAGACTCTGGTTCAGGTGACTTGAATTCATTGAAGGCAATTCAGTTTCATTTTACTATTTCCTTACTTATTTGCAGTATCATTCCCAAGGTAGACGGTTGCATCTGACTTACTTCTTCCTCAAAAAATGGCTTATTCTGAGATGGTGGAACTTATCAGAAACCCTCAAGCAATGCTTTCTCCCCTTCTCCAAAGCATAATGTTTGCCTGAAGCAGTGACTCCCATCATCTTCTTAGTGTTGGCATTGGTTTCTAGCAATTGTTCCCAACAACAATTTTGAATGTCAGTGGTTTTCATTGCCCACTCTTGTGATGTCCTTTCCTCAGTCTCAAGTACCACCTCAGTCTCTGGGAAGCAGAAGAGTTTAGTGTTATCCTAAACATGCCCACTGATGAGGTATCTCTTAATAGTGGTTCTATTTTGTTTGGGTTTGTTTGTTTGTTTGTTTTGTTTTTGTTTTGTTTTCTGCTAAACCCTTGAGTGGCAATTATCTTTATTCCTGACTCTTTTAAAGAACTTAACATCATATTAGGAAAGTATGCCTATATCACTCTATATATTTTCATTTATGCCAAACCATCTAAAGCATAGATGTTGACTAAGGGACCTCTCCCTAAAATTATCCCCAGAACACATGTGTGGACATACAAAAAGACAACATATACATGTGTATACTAATATACAGATGTCTCTTTCCATCTCTGGTTAATGATCAGATTGCTGTTTGTGATTTGGCAGAGAAGTGACATCTTTTCCTTCCTTTTTCCTTCCTTTTCTTTCCTCCCTCACTCCCTTCTTTCCTTTCCTCCTTCCTTCTTCCCTTCCTTCCTTTCTTCCTCTATCCCTTCCTTTTTTCCTCCTTCCTTTCTTCTCTCCTTTCCCTCCTTTCTTGCCTTTCTCCTTCTCTTCTTTACCTCCCTCCTTCCCTCATTGTCTTTCTTCCTCCTTCCCTCCCTCCCTTCCTTCCTTCCTTCCTTCCTTCCTTCATCTATCCCTTCCTTTTTTCCTCCTTCCTTTCTTCTCTCCTTTCCCTCCTTCCTTCCCTTTCTCCTCTTCTTTTCCTCCCTCCTTCCCTCATTTCCTTCCTTCCTACTTTCCTTGCTTCCTTCCTTCCTTCTTTCCTTTCATTCTGTACACTGTTATGGAATGAAGTCCACCTCATTTCTGTGTTGATTTCAGAGTACAAAGTATAAATACAGATATATATTTTCATAATGCTAAAGAGTTGTAGATAATGAAATAAGTTTTTAGTATTGTTCTTTTTCTTGGTGGGAGGTTGGAGTAGTCATAATAGCTTAGACACATTGGTCAGAAATGCGTCCTTCCTTAAAATACTAAAACATGACATCAAAGAAATGTATGAAAGCCTAAGTGTTTAGACGTGAAATTATTTCCTTAAGAAAGTGCAGCCTTTTCCAAAACACATGGTAGACAAAATAGAGGTTATGCTATTACATCTGTGTAGAGCACATGAGCTATCCAGGATGTATGCTTCTGAAGAAAAATGCATTATCTCCCTGTTTTAACAATGACAGCTTCCACATAAAGCCAAAATCTACAATGGTCTAGTATTCATCCAAGAATACAGACATGAGTTGCCTATTGTACAGAAGTACAGAGAATTATATGTTATAAATAAGCACTCTAGTGAATTTGCTTTTGTTTATAACTATTCTTTTTTCACAGTGAACAGAGGAAACAAGTGTAAATGCAGCATCACTACCTCTGGAGGAATTATTTCACATAGACTATGAAATTGCTAAAAGCCATTTAAGTGACAGATATTAGAAACAGTTATTTTTCTTCCCAGTTTTCTAAGACAGAAAAATCAAAAGGCCCAAACCCCAACAAGGTTTTGAGATGGCTGACAAAATAATTCTAGATTGACAAAGTAAATGAGAAAACCAATTAAAAGATTATTCATTTATCTATCAATGTTGCCATCATTTTATTCAATAAGACAGTGGTCTTTCTAGTCATTCATTCACTAATATTGACAAAAAAATCCTTTTAAAATGTTGATTACTGTGTTGGTTGATAATTGTTCTTCTACAATTGATAAATGTTCTTCTACAACAAGCAAAGTATACCTAGTATCCATTACTTACAATTCCTGAATCATCCCTAATGGAGATAAGCCACTTATATTTATATCTATGAATGGTTCTGAAAGCAAATCTGAGTGAATGGTCTCATGATTTTGAGTTCATTTAAATGAGATAACAGAAAAAGAAAGTGTATCATTCAAATGATTACAGTTTTTACTCTTCCTCCTGTTGTATTCCAGACATTTTAATATGCATTTCTAATGCCATGAGGGTTGCAAGGAAATATCACTTTTCTTTTGGCCTTGGATCAGTGGCTATGGGATATTACATTAAGATTTAACCTGTGCCAGTAGTGAAATGAACCAAGGTTATTCTCTGTGCTGGTCCCAGCCTTCATGATTTTAGTCTAACAAGCTCTTCAAAACTCATACTGTAGGGCAAATATTGCTTGCTTTGTAGATTCACTTGTCATTATAAGTCAACTTAAGAGATAGAAGCCTAAAGAAAAATGAGGTTACAAGTAGAAGAATTCAAAGAGTCTACTGAAATGAAAAGTAATGTTTGGAACAAAATGAGAAACCAGCAGAGGACCTTTGACTGGGCCAAAGAGATTTGAAGAGGGAAAGAAGAGTCATAGAGAATTTTATTAAGATCATCAATCTATGGGACTTGGATAACTGAATAAAAAGAGACAAAGTATCATTATTGTCAGGAGAGTGTTACCCATCTCAGGTCAATAACGTCTTCTCGATAAATGTCCTTCTAAAACTAGAGCATTTCAAATAGTGCGAATATGCATTTTGTTATATTGAGAGACATGGGTAATGGAAGAAATATAGATGAATGTATTTAAACATCTATAAATTAACTTTCTGATATGTGAAAAATATAATTTTATATATGTAACATTAAAAAAATCAAATTACATTCTTTCAAAATGGTCAAAGTAAAAAGTGCCATTATTTTCCTCCAAACAACCTGGTATAGTCTCAAAGGTAATATTCTACATAATTCTTATATTTTAATTAAGACAGAGAAATGTGACATTGCACTGCTTAGAGTCTTACAATGAAATATTCTTTAAAAAATAACTAATTGATTAATTAATTTAACAAAGTGAAAGCAGAAGTCAAAATAAGCAAACAAAGAAAAAATTGGACTATCAAAGCACTTTAAGAGACCAGTTCCTATGGTTCTGAGGTCAAGTGATAAGGAATAAGTGTAAATGAAATTAATGTATTCCCTAGTTCAGATAGATGTAACTGTGGAGTACAGTGAAAAGCATTTTCCTGGAACTAATATCCTAGAGGACAGCATAAGGGGCAGGAAGAGATTTCCTATTCCTTGATTTGGTCTTCATGCTTTGTACCCTTGCCTGCCTATGCACCTCTGGAGGCTGGGGGATGAGATAGTTTTTGAAGAGGATAAAGGAGTAGAGTCAGTGGTATTTGGGAGAGAAGGAAGGGAAAATATGAATGAGAGAGTATACATTTCATCCATCTTAAAGAGTCCAAGCAATATAGCTTAGACTTTTCCAAGCAAAGGGAAGGACTTCTTTGAAACAAGTACTTCCCAAAGAGAGAGGTAACACAGCCAGCTCCTGTTCCCCCCTATACACTTCACACAGCTAGTAAACATATGAGGCTGAATCTGAATCACTTCATGATTCCAGGGCCAGTACTCTACCCATTTTGGTACCTAGCTGCCTCTAGAATGGGGATAAAATATTACAGAGTAGGGCCAGGGGCAAGGAGATTGCCCTTAAATACCTGGTTATCTGAATCATTGAGATTTGAAGAGCAGAAAAAAGAATCATTTTGGTAACCTCTCTCTAATCCATACTTTATAGTAACCAAAAGCAATTTTATTAAAGCATATTTTTGACCCCAGTCCACTTTTACTTAATGAAATCCATTAGAATCCTATCATGTCTACGACCAGATATTCAGTCTTCTATTTGACACAACGCACTTCACTACCAAGAATCATATAACCTTTCTTCCAAATTTATCATGCATTTTATTGTCTAGTCCTCATACTTTACAGTCTAGTCACATGGCCTTCTCATATATACTTCATTTGTTTTTCATTCACTATCTACGTGCCTTTTGGATTTCTCTCTTAAGTGTCTTGAATGCGCTCCATCTTCATCTCCATTTCTTGAACTTTCCCCTCTCACTTTCCTTCAAGATTCAGCTCAGGTCCTACCTTCCAAACAGAATCTTTCCTCTCACTCAAGTCCCTAGTTATTTCCCATCTAAGGCTGAATTGTGCATGTGCCTTGCATTAAAATATCTTTGTGTGATTTTGCAATCTTTTTCATTAGAATATAATATCTTGAATCTCAGGAAATATTTAGCTTTTGTCTTTGGGTTTCCCACATCTAGCTCACAGTAGTTACTTCTTATTTGCCCTTCACTTTATAAGAGGACCAATGACATCATAGGGTGACGTCTTGACTCACATGTGAATTGGATTTAAGTGAGGCAGAGCTGCACAAAGTTGTCTGCATCATTCTCTCTTCCAGAGTCATCAATGCCCATGACAAGATAAAAGTCAGGATGACTGGGGATGGCCTGAGATGTAATGGATGACCTTTGTGTCTTTGATGGCTGACCAAGCTCTATGTACTCCATAGAACCTGTTTCACCTGGCGTCATGGACATTGGCACAAATTGTTATCATTTACCCATTACACCAAGGAAAGTCTTCAGTGCTTAAGGTGTATGAGTGTTCAAAGAGGAATAGCAATTCTGATCTAATAGTTTGCTGAAAACTTTTTAAGGCTCCTCATCTAACTTTGGTTCCCACCAGGCACTCAACTCCTGCCTGTGGCTCCATGAAGCTGTACCACGTACAGTACCTGGTAAACCATCTTGGCAGCTGAGCTAAATCAAAATGAGGGTAACTGACAGGCCGTGAGTTGGGGGGCTAGCTACCTAATAAAAGTTTACTGATTGACTGCCCAGCCACAATACTATTGATAGGATCAAGGCATAGTTAGATCTTCTGACTACAAATAAGAGTGAAACTTCAAACACTTCTTTATGACCTTTTAACTGTTCTTTCTGGTCTTCATTTGGCAAACTAATGTGACATCTATTCATGACTTCACTTCTGTTTGCTTTTTTAGTTTTATCCAAGATCTTAACCTCTTTGGGTTCAATCCCAGCTTGCTAGTGCTTATTGCTTCCTTTGTTTTATAATTCTGGTTGTCCTTTTTGACCATAAATGGCTCTTGACTCCAATTAACCTTAATGTAGCTCTTCAGAAGAAATGGTCTGGAAACTTCTGACATCTATTAGAAATGCAAATGACAAATGACTTCTTGAATACTCATAGACAAAAATCAATAAAGTAATGAATTAACTAAAAGGAGATTGTGATATAGCTAAAATTTTAGGAATTTTGCTTTGATGACATTGAAAGAAAAAGAAATATAGGAAAAATTGCTAATGGAGGTTATCATGAAAAAGTCTGAATGAGTTTAAATGAGCTTGAATGTGCAAATAACTAGATTAGACCTGATCTAATTTGAGGAATACAGTTCTAAGTTTTCAGAAAAGTGGTTTCGTTAGCAGGAATGGTAAAATCAGAGGAGATTCTTCAGAGAAACTATGACATCAGTTCAGAGCATGTTGAAATGGGGGGTTACTGGTGGGACACTGGAGGTTAGATATCTTGAAAGCATTTGGAAATTTGAGTATGGAGATTTGGGGTAGAAGAGGTCAATTTGCGGTCTCAATTTCACCACAATAAAGGTAGTGGTGGAAATCATGTGAGAGAATGGGATTAACATGGATAGACTGTAGAGAGACTGAATAGAAGAGAGTCAATAAGAGAATTTTAGACAACATACACCTTGGATCAAGACAGATTGAAGGGATGAAGATAATAGAGAAATGGAAGGGAATAGAGCTAGTATAGCCCCTTGAAATATAAGGGAAAAGAGACTATCTGAATGGGTAGTCATCAGTGTCAAATACTAAAGAGAAGTCAATAAATATGAGAACTAAAGAAAATTTGCTCTTTTTTTTGAACATGACATTCCATTTCTTATTTCCATACTTCTCCACTGGCTTTTCCAATATCTTGAATGCACTCCCTCCTTACCTGAAACTCATAAAATATCTGACTTTCTTCAAGGCATAATTAAGGTGGCATCTCCTTTAAGAAAACTATCCTGATTCTCCATTTGTTAATACCCTCTCCACAAATAGGTATTCTTTTTTAGGTGCTGTTCCTTTCCAACATATATTCTTTGAGGGAAGAATACCATGTATTTTTGGACAAAGGACAAATCCCAAAACAAAGTTAGCACTTAGAAAATGTTTGCTGAATAGATGAATGAGTGACGGGACTTAGTGATTAGTGCCATATTGGTTGGAACTTGGAGAGTACAACTATTTTATAAAAATGGATATAAATGACAGATTGCAATAGATTGAAAATAGAGTGATAAATGTGGAGGTAGTAGGCATAGGGGAAGTAGTCTTTGTTCGCTTGGTTTTTTGAGGAGGGATGGCAAGGTAATTGGGGTTAAGTGATGTGCCCAAGGTCACACAGCTAGTTAAGTGTCAAGTGTCTGAGGCCAGATTTGAACTCAGGTCCTTATGACTCCAGGGTCAGTGCTCTATTCACTTCACCAATTGCACCAGGGGAAGTAGTTTTCAATGAGATCACCTTTGAAAGAAGAATTTTAGGGGCGGCTAGGTGGCGCAGTGAGTAGAGCACCTGCCCTGAGTTCAGATCCGGCCTCAGACACTTAACACACACAAACAAAAACCTAGCCATGTGACCTTGGGCAAGTTACTTATCCCCAATTGCCCTCAGGGAAAAAAATATTGGTAGTTATTTTTTCCGTGTCTGACACTTTGTGACCCCATTTAGAATTTTCTTGGCAAAGAAACTGGAGTGGCTTGCCAGTTCTTTCTCTAACTCATTTTACAGATGAGGGAACTGAGGTAAACAGGGTTAAATGACTTGCCCTGGGTCACAATTTAGTAAGTGCTTGAGGCTGATTTTGAAGTGAGGTCTTCCTGACTCCAGGTCTTGTGCTTTATCCACTGTGCCACCTAGCTGCAGTGTTAAATCTCAAATCATTTATTTATATTTTTACCCACAATAATAGAAAATAAAGGCGGTAAGCTTCTACTCAATTCATATCCCATTCTTCTTAGCCTCTTATCATCTCTCTTCTGCCACTCTCTTTCAATTGAAATTAAATATTAAAATTGGGAGGAGTGACATCTTAAATATCAAATAACTTTTTTCTCAATTTTAATTTTTTTGATATTTCTTCAGAATTTTGGCCCTGCTGACTGCTTCCTCCTTTTAGGAATACTCCCTTACCTAGGCTTTTGTTAAACTACAGCATCCTGGTATCCTTCTATCTGCCTGGTGATTCTTTGTTTCTTCTACTTGCCCCCTTTTCTTCTTTCAGTAGTAGGTAAGGAGGTGCAGTGAATCAAGGACTGGACCTGGAATCAAGAAGATCTGAATTTAAATCTGACCCTTGGCAAATCACTTTACTTCTGTCAAATATTAGTTTCTTCAACTGAAATTTATAGCATATACTGCCTAGATTTGTGAATATAAAATTAAATAATATTTGTAAAGTGCTTAGCACAGTGTTTGCAGCATAGCAGGTAACTCATAAATGCTTGTTTCCAAATTCCCTTCCTTTTGGTCCCAAATGTGAATATTTTGGTCTCTCATCCATCATACCTAATCTTGTATTCTATCCCTTACCTTAACTTGTCATCAGATAGTTTACACTTTTATCAAGAGAGATAACTTGCACACGTATAAGTACATACAAAACATAAGGTGATTTAAAAGCAATTCCTAAGCATGTGATGAATTAAAAAATCAAGGAAGCATTCATTTAGGAGATGGTGCTGCAATTGAGCCTTGAAAGAATTGAGAATCTAGGTGGTGGAAGTGAGGAGATCATTCCAGGACTGGGGGAAAACGTTTATAGAGACACAGAGATGGGTGGAAGAAGAAATTTCATGTGTGAAGATAAGCAGGAAGACCAGTTTGTGTTGATTGTAAAATATGTAAAAGGGGAGATTATTGTTATATAATTATTCTTCTCACCAAACATTTGGTAATTTAGTCATGAAGTATAGAAAGGCAAGAATTATGTTGGAATATCACTGTTGAAAAATTAAACTATTGACTCATGCTGCTTAATTGAACTTGTGCCTCACATATAAAATTGTAATCTCTTCTTTGTAAAGGCTGTCACTTGCTCTGCCAACTTATCCCATTGCCTAGAGGAGCATTCTCCATATTGAGAACCCCAAAAGCACCAAATCTTTCACCAAGTTACTGGTAAGCTGGCGAGAGCACTCTTATAGTGAACTACACTAGAAATATAGGATGTGGACTAATGTATTCCAAAAGGCTCTTGTAACATCTTAAATCTCTAATGTTGATCCATGGAAGTGTTTCACCCATACATAAATGGTGGAGGAAGAGTAGGATTCTGCCTCACTCTTTCTTCAATGACATAACTGATTTCGGTCTTGTCTGGAGATTGTGAGGCATGAATTCTAGTGTATTGATAATCAGAAAACACTGAGTAACAGATGATGACTCCAGGAAATGAGTCATTATCTCCTCTTGAGGATCAGAAACCAGACCAAGCAAGATGATGAGAAGGCCCTTCAGTCAGCCTAGGTTTTGGAATTTCATTTCCACTTCTTTCACTAAGCTTACTATGCATATGTTTTCCAGGTGGTCTGAAATGAGGTAATGGAGCAATTTCTGAGCAACAGCCAGGCAAAACTCCTTTAAGCAAATGAATATGTAAGATGCTAGCAACAGAGGCTGTGTTTTGTCTCCTTACTGGGAGAGAAATGCAATGCTCCAAGGAAATCGAGAACAGCTATAAGAAGGCAGGATGAAGAGAGGTTGAAGTGGATAAACACATGGACCAGCACACCATTTGTTTTGGAATGCATCTTTTATGCACTCTCCCATTTCTCTGGGGAACCTTGCTTCTCCATATGCTTTCACTATGAAATCACAACTCCTTCAAGCAAAAATAAAAAAAAAAGCATGCTTCTGTACTATAGGTGGTCTATTTTAGTCATTCAAAGGTTGCCACTTAAAACATTTATGTGTGTTTGGGAAAGAAGGGCAAAATTCTACAAAGAAACTTACTAAGATAGGGATAGGCTTAATTTTTAACTTAATTTTTAACGGTGGCCTTTATCTGAATTACAATCCCTATCATTGATCCTTTATCCCTTTGTCCATTATCTTCCTTCTCTCCATACATTAGTAAAAATACTAGTCAATCCCTTTGCTTTATTTTCCCCCCATGGGAAGGATGTCACAGAAAAATAACGAAATGTTTGCATTATAAAAAATAGCATTTACAATGTAGTAGTATTATTTATATTTCTTATATTTCTAAACTTTTTTTTTTGTAGTGAAGAGAACTTTCAATAAAAACAAGAATTCATTTGAGGGCAGAGGTGAATTAAATTTCCACTAAATTTCCAACAGCATCTCAGGGAAAGAAGCCCAAACGATTATTCCATTCCCATCCTACACATATTGGTGGGCTGGGCCTTGGAGATAGGTATTACATTACATCCTGAAGGCAGTGATGTGCTGCCAAACTGGTAACAGGTTCCATCGTGATGCCTGGGTATCCCCCACACCCAGAGTTCCTTTTTAGCTCCCCAACAGGCTCCCACCCCCTCAAACAGATGCTCCAACAATAATAAATTGGTCAAGATTCACTAGAGGGAATTTCGTAAGATTTGGAACATTATTCAATGTTTCAAAATCAGTCAGATTGTTTTTATTTGTAACTTAAGATAGGGAAACAGTTTGGAAGGTAAAGGATTAAAGTAGCCCTATTATATATTTTCCTCCATTCCATCCTTCCTTCCTTCCTTCCTTCCTTCCTTCCTTCCTTCCTTCCTTCCTTCCTTCCTTCCTTCTTGCCTGCCTGCCTGCCTGCCTGCCTTCCTTTCTTCCTTACCTCCTTCCTTCCTTATTGTAAACAAATGAGGTAAATGTACAGAAATCAAAGCACATTGTTATGGATCTCAACTTCTTTCCTTAATAAAACACAGGGTGTGGGGAGGATAGTGGAAAAACAAAGGTAAATAAAAAGCAGGAGGGATATGGCAGCATTCTATGCAGAATTAAAAGTTTACTTTTGCATGGTCAAATCATTTATTTGGGAGGTATATGTTGAGAGAGTTTCAGGCCCTATTTTTTCCCACTGTGTTACCTTGGTAACTAAGGAATCTTGTAAATTTACTCAATGCTATGCTCTTTTTGAGAAAATATTTTCCCTTAATTGCCAAAATTTTACTTTTGACTTAGGTTTGGGAAAACCAAACTAAGTATTTGCACACTGCCTTCTGCTGGGCAATAAGTGCTTTTATGACAAAACTTCCTAACTGATCTCCCTGTCTATAGCCACTTTCTTCAAAACTCCATCCTCCACAATTTGCCAAATTGATATTCCTAAAGTGTGAATTTGACCTTGCCACTCTCCTGCTCAAAATTATTTTGTTATTCTTTATTTCCTCTAGAATAAAATACAAAATATACCTATTTGTACAAGTCCACAAAGCTTAACTTTAGTAACAAAGACAGATGCTACATTTTTTCTGAAAGGAAGTATGATATAGGGTCAAATGAAATCAGGAAGACCTGGGTTCAGGTCTTACCTCTGACATATACCATATCTGGGGACAGATAACCTACCCTCTCAAGTATTTTGGGTGTGGTGGATAGAGCTCCAGGCTTAAAGTCAGGAAGATGAGTTACAATGCCTCAGACACTTACAAGCTGTGTGACCCTGGGCAAGTCACTTAACCATCTTATCCTCAGTTTCTTCATCTGTAAAATGAGCTAGAGAAGAAAATGACAAATCACTCCAGTATTTCTGCCAAAAAAGCCAAAAATAGTGTCACAAAGTGTTGGACATGACTGAACACCTCAAATGTTTATTTATGACATACCCCAATGTGGGTGCAATCTGTATTTCTATCATGCTTTACCATTATTTTGTCTCAAGAACTCTGTGTTCCAACCAATATGACCTATTTGTTGTGAATTATTTACTGTATCTCTTGCCTCCAGGACTTTGAAAAGACTGAGACTTTTGTTTGGTGTTGATTTGTTTCTCACCTTTACCTTTTGCAATCTTTAGGTTCTTTCAAGGTTCAGCTCAGGTGGCATTTGTAAATGAAGCCTTTTCTGAATTTTCCACACCTACATATCCTTCCCCTCTTCGATATCTTTGTGTGTGTGTGTGTGTGTGTGTGTGTGTGTGTGTGTGTGTGTTTGTAAAAACTGGTATTATCCCATTTACCAGTTACTTTCTGTTCCTGAAACAAGGGACTATTTATTTTATGTCTTGGCATTTCTCATACCTAGGATTGTGTTTTTCATATAGTAGATGAGTTAGGGTAAATACATTGCTTAAAACAGAGCCTCTCTGTTCTATTGTAATTATACCCATAACCACCTAGAACTCTAATATATTAAACGATATTTCTCAAGAAGATTTGTAAACTTTTCACTGAAGCAGCAAAGTGTCATAATGGGTAAAATGCATTGGAAAGAAAGGTTGGAAATCAGGGGACCTTAATTAAAATCCTATTTTGAATATATATATATATATGACCTCAGATACTTCACTAAACTATCGCTTCATCATGCTCAGTTTCCTCATCTGTAAAATGAAAAAATAGCACCTTCCTCATAGATTGTTATAAGAATCAAGTAAGATACTATATGTTAAGTGCTTTGTAAAACAAAGTAAAATAAATCATCACATCATCCTCATCACTGATTTTAAAAACTGAAATACATTTTAGAAATGCACAAAAATAATGATAGACACAAGTATGCTGAAATCCATTAACAATTAAGCATTACCCAAGAAGGTGGTTCAAGTGACAAACACAAGGGATAGTTAAGAGATGGGCAGTGGGGCTCCATTAGTATCCACACACTGCCAAGAGCATGAAAGAGAGGTCCTTAGCACCTTGGGCACATCCTAATAAAGGAGATAAAAAGAAACATGATCAATTTGTCCAGTATGTGAAAGTATGGATGAAATCAGAGAGCCATTAAAATAATGAAACATAAAAGGCAGCTGTCCATCTGCATATTTGGTAATTTCTTCAAAAATGCCTAGATCTAGAGAGTAATTTAAGGATAATGGGAATAGTTATTGGCATCCACCTGTGAAGCTACTGCGCCACTCTGGGACTGGGCTGCAATCAGCTTTGTTGCTCTAGTGATGTAATAATCGATAGGGAACTTCCCAAGGCTTAATTTTAGCTGATACAAGTGCACACCATGCAACACTGCTTCTTCCATTAACTTAAGTAGCATTTGGCTTTAAAAAGCACTGAGATGGTAAGACCAGAAGCAAAAATATGTTCATTCAGTTCCCAGCCTTTTCTTTTATGGCTCAGAGCATTGAGCATGTACAGCATTTTGTTGTGCCTTGAGGTCTGCCATCACATTCTTGAGTTTATGTGAAGAGTAAGTGGAAGAATAAGAGACTTTTGTTACTAGTAATTCTTCTTAAATGCATGCCCCTGGATTTTTCCTCTCTCTTAATAAGCAGGGAACTACATACACATACCCTATTACCCTAAGATTGCTACAAGAAATGAATGCTGGCATGAATGTCTTTTGACTAAAGCACCTAACATAATCCACTCTGTTTCAACCCACTCTTTTGAAATGGTCCACTCTCCTTCCTGCTTTAGGGTTGTCCATCACAAGCATCACGATTACAACATCTAGTTATTTCCATGCATAGTACTTGGCATCCATAGGCAGTTTCATAGAGAGGGTGTGCTCTAAAAACCTTACAAAATGATCAGTGCAGTGCTGATTTATTTCAAGCCCTGCTGTTAGTCTCCTTCAGCTAGAATAATTTTATGCTAGAATAACTTCATGCAAATAAGGTTCATTCTTTATTGGGAGAGGGTGAGAGGTGCTGGTAGGGGGAGTGAGAGAAATTGAATGGATTTTTTTTTTCCAGGAGAAAATGCAGCTTGAGTTGAAGGTTGTTTAGCTGAACTACAAAAAAAAAAGTTATTTCCCTAAGACCAAGTGTTGGTAAAGACAAGTAAAAAGAAACCATAGGTTAACTTTCTAGTAAATGCGGATCTTCATTGTCCAATACAGGTTGGTTTGCCTTCTTCAACTCTGGTATTGACCAGCTTCTTAAGTGATTGATTTCTGAACTTAATCATTATATACCATCGTATGGAGTAACTCAACTCTCCAATTCTGATGACAGATTTTTTTTTCTTTAAACTTGGACTATGGAACCAACTGGTTGGAATTAATGGGAAAAAATAAAACAGGGAATTCTCTGCTGGGTGCCCCTGTGTTGCTGCTGCTAGTGGCTAGGTTCATATAATCCTCCATGTAGAAATTTTATTATGAATATAAATTACTTTGCAGAAGAATGAAAGTTAAACATTTAGTTGCATAGAGTTTTCACTGATATACATTTGCCAAATTTATGATATTTGCTACTACATTAATCACCTTCATCACCTTTTCCTAATCATAAACAGGTAAAAAAATGAAATTTTATAACCTTAAACAGTTGAGCTGTTTTTTGTATCTGCGGGATTTCTTTTTTACAGTATAACTTAAGGGGTATGATGTCATTGTGCACTTCATTCTGAAACAGAAGCATTTTGAAAAGTACTTTTATTTTTGCAAAATATATCACATATTATGTATTTGATTATATGAACTGGGAATGTTAACTTGAGTGAACTTAAATTAACCTCTAATTCTTTCATTATCATCTTCAATTGTTTCTAAGGTAAGTCATTTTTAAAAGGATACAGCTTATATGCAAGGTGGAAGACAAACAACCTCTCTGTCCTGTCTCTGTCTCTCTGTCTATTGTCTCTCGCCCTCTTTACCATCTCTTTGGATTCTTCTCCATCTCACTCTACTTACCTCTCTTTGGATTTTTCTCCATCCCCCTCTATTTTTTACTCTTTTTTTCCTACAACAAAAGCATGTTCACAGGAACAGGAAAAGGGGGGGGGGGATAATGAAGAAAATCTGTGCCCAGGAAATAAGGGAGGGAGGGCTGAGTTAAAAAAAAAAAAAGTTCACTTAATTGACAAGCAGCTGCCTCAGCTTTCTGAAAGCATTGATTCAAGTATTTATTTGGCTCACAAACTATGTTGTAGAGGGGATCTTACAGACTATTTTATTTACTGTGGTAAATCAAGGTGCACAGACATTAACCACAAAAATGATTTTAAATCATCCGTCAGGTGAATGAAATATGGAAAATAATACACAGTTGTTCAGAAGGTTCCAAAAAATAAAGCAGGGTGCCCTGCTTCAGTTGAATTGAAAAAGGAAGTTCTGAAATTGACCTTGTAATTTCCTTTTGTGAAGGCTGAGTTTATGCAGTCCTCTCATTTTAGATATGATTTTTTTTTCCCAAGGAAATCCATGAAGCTCTTGGAATTCAAATAAAGGAGAGCTAATGAAAATATATACTAAACCTTGTTTAGAAGAATATTGCATTGTTCCCTGTGATCTAAAAAAACCTATTTGCTCAAGAAAAAAAGCATACTATGTAGTTTAGGGTGCCATTACAATCCTATTTATATAGTTAATTCAGAACTTAAAATAGAAGTAATGTTTACTGTTTTATAAGCTTAATTTAATTTTTAAAGGAAGAAATTTTATAAAATGGCTGCACATTTTCTTTTCACTTAATTAATTCACTTATTTTAAGACATCATGGCAGTGATGTCTCATTTGTCCATTCCTAGATCATTGATAGTGATCTTAATGCACTGTTAGCACATTGTCCACATCTTAGATGGCATGCCTAAAACTCTCAGATTAAACCATCAGGTAATACAAGGATAATGGATATGCTTCTCTACTATACATTTATGTGCTATTTCAGACATATATAAGTACTGAACAGCTATATAATATTGTGTTACACATTTGCCCCATTTCAAGGTCCAGATTCAAACCTTTTTTTAAAACAATGATCTAAATATAGCAATATATTAGCATGATCTAAGCTATAATAAATATGGAAGCAGGATGATTCAGACTCTAGACTCTGAATAATTTGTGGTGATGCACTTAATAGTATAAATAAATAAAGCATACAATAAAACAAAAAGCCTATACCAACCTACTACCAAACTATATAGTACACATTCATCATGGGAAATGTTGAGAGTTTTGACGATAGGGTCAGGAAGCCTTAGATACAAATTCTGTGTTCCAGACTACTAGCTGTATAATCATGGATAAATAAAATAAAATAAAATAAAATAAAATAAAATAAAATAAAATAAAACTCTCTGCAACTTAGTTTTCTCATTAGTAAAGTGTAAAAAAAGAAAAACAATACAAAACAAAAAAATCTTGTTTACTAATTCAGAGGTTTCTCATGTATTCCAAATGTATACTCAATGCATATAGAGTTCTTTGAAAATGTTAATTTGCTATTATGAAATTGGTTATTACAATTATTATTTTGTAAGCTCTCATTAGTGTGTAAATTCTCCACATTCCAATTCTCTTTTAATTACAATTAAATTGTAATTTAAAAAAAGCTCATTGTCTTAAAAAGTTAACAGGGACAATTTAAGGCTTTGTAACTTTGGATATTCACCTACCTTGTATGTTTCAGAGGCAGGGTTTGAACACAGGTCTTTGTGATTTCAAGGCTAGCCTTCTTAATACGGTACCACTTCACTTATTGTTTTAGCTAACTATCAAAGAACATTTTAATTCTACTTCCCTAAAATTAACTTAACATTTATTTTCCAAATCAAAATCTCTTTCTCTCTGTCTCTCTGTCTCCATCTGTCTCTGTCTTTGTCTCTGTCTCTCTGTCTGTCTCTGTCTCTGTCTCTGTTTCTCTCTGTCTCTGTCTTTCTGTCTCTCTGTCTCTGTCTCTGTCTCTGTCTCTCTCTGTCTCTCTCTGTCTCTCTGTCTCTCTGTCTCTCTCTCTCTCTCTCTCTCTCTCTCTCTCTCTGTCTCTCCATCTTTCTCCCTCTCTCTCTGTCTCTCCTCTCTCCCCAAAATCAATCTATAAGAATTTATTGAGTGCTAACTCTATGCCAGACATGATGTTAGTGGGAAAGAATACAAAGACTATAAATAAAATATCTATTTTAAAGGACCTCACATTTTAAGGAGGAAGATAGCAAGGACATATTAATACACATAGAATATATACAAATAAATTCAAAGTAGTTAAATGCAGATTTTAAAAGGGAGGGCATAACAGTCAGCCATTGTAAAGGCATGGGAGTGGTGGTGGTGGAGTGCTGTGTGTGAGGAACAGACAGAAGATCAGTTTGGTTCAAAGATGGAAGAAAGGGTTAATGTTGAATGATTTATTTAAATATTTAATGTTTTTATTAAAGAATATGATAAGGCAAGATCACAAGATCATGGGGTAGTTAACGTTAAATAGAGTAATAAATAGGGGCAGCTAGGTGGTGCAGTGTGTTAGAGCACTGGCCCTGGAGTCAGAAGGACCTGAGTTGGGATCCGGCCTCAGACACTTAAAAAAACACACAAACAAAAAAACCTAGCCATGTGACTTTGGGCAAGTTACTTAACCCCAATTGCCCTCCAAAAAGGAAAAAAATAAAATAAACTTTACTTTAAACAAATAGAGTAATAAACAAATAGGTCAGAGGTAATAAGCAACTTAACTAAAGTGGTCATTGTGTGAGTTGAGAGACAAGGTTAGATGCAAGCGATATTATGGAGGTAGAAACATGAAGATTGGCAGTTGATTGGGTGGAGCCATTGATAGGTAGAGTAAGAGAGTGTGAATAGAAGATGGTGACAGAGTTTTGAACCCAGAATACTGGAAGAATTGTGGTACCTTTAGCAGAAATAGGCAGGTCTAGAAAAGAATTGGATTTTAAAGGGAAAGAGAAATTCTATTTTGTACATTCAAGAAGTCTAGATACCCA
This sequence comes from Gymnobelideus leadbeateri, assembly GCA_011680675.1. Classification (NCBI taxonomy): domain Eukaryota; kingdom Metazoa; phylum Chordata; class Mammalia; order Diprotodontia; family Petauridae; genus Gymnobelideus; species Gymnobelideus leadbeateri. The sequence goes on along the minus strand of WOXC01006034.1, from coordinate 319,105 downwards.
ATTTTACATTTCCAATAGGAAACTGATGACATAATACTAAACCCAGGGGAGAGAGTGGAGTGTTATTTACATAGCAATAAATCTGTATCTGCATCTATATCATCTGCATCTATAACTAAAGCTATAGAGATAGATAGATGAGAGAAACTTATAAATAGGAGATATATGAATGAGAGAGGAAGAGATAACAGAGAGGACAGAAACAAAGAAAGAGACACAGAAACAGAGATACAGTTATGAGTCATTGTGATAGAGAAGATAAAGCCATTAGAACTAACGATGTCAAAAAGAATAAACATAAAAAGAGGAGAGGGTCAAGTACTAGGGCCAGGTGCAAGAATTTTGAGTAAGATGAACCTTGAAAATGGACTAAGAAAGCAATTAGAAAAGTAAGAGGAAACAGAGGAGTGCCATGCATGTCCAGAAATGTAAGAATATCTAGGAGGTGAACGAAAGTGTCAAATTTAGGAGAAAGAATGGAAAGGACGAATATGGAAAAAAAAGAACCCTAGAAAGCTTACCCCAAAATTAATGGAAAAAACAATAAGCCCAATTATTAAAGAATAGTATTACATTGTATATATTCCTATTTTAATCAGAGATAAGGAAAACATCCAATGAAATGGAAGAGAAAATAAAATGGTGTTGAGCTATAGACTACAGAAACAAAATTGACCTGTTTGTTAATTTTCCAAAGAAATAGATACTTGAGAATAAAACCAAGGCTTGCAGCATTCCATTTGTGCACTCTCTCCTTCCAGTAATCTCTATGCAAATTCAAGAGATGGTTTTGTGGACCAAATAATTTAAGCTATTTTAGGAGTACAAAAATGATTCAATTAGTAAAGAAAGTGCCACTGTGTTTTCTAAGGGAGGCTGGCACGATTCCTTTGACCAATTAATGGCCCTTCAGGTGTACTCTATATTGTCCCCTTCTAGTTTTCTGTAAGTAAAATGAATGTCATTTGCCACCTGTTTACCCAAAGGAGCAACAGTTGTGTGTTTATTTAATATGTACTGGCATGTATTTTATTGATTTAAATGTTTTTTGCTTCAGCTATTTAGGAGAGCCTGGGTAGTATAGTAGAAAGGGAAATGGACTAGAAGTTAGAAGACTTGGGTTGATGTCCTTGTGCTGCCATGGAGCGTAAGCTCTTTGAGCCCCAGATTGTTGTTGCTGATGCTCCTTCTGGTGTTGTTGATGGTTTAAATCTGAAAATAGGGGGCTAGAATTGGCTTTTCTATCTCACAGGATTGTTATATTTACCAAATAAATTAGTGTGTGTGAGAAAGCTTTAAATACTAGGATATGGCATACAAATATACCCGGTTATTATTATTTTATATTAATGTATATATTGTATATCATTAATGTACATCGAGAGTGAAGTCCTAATTTAATAATTTTTAAATTTTTAGATGGAGCATTGCAGTTACAAATATATGGTCCTCACTCAGAAAATTCTCTTAATAATTCATATTCCTAGATCAAGTTTACATTTATACCCAGATAGCTTAGGGTACTTATTAGATACACAATGATGTATATAAAACAATATTTTTACAAAAACTTTAAAGAAAAATACTCAGGAATAACAATAATAGAAAGGTGGTGCATGTTCCGTTAACAAAAACAGATCTTTTATTTTGATCAAAAGCATTGACATACAGAACCAAAGCAGTAGATAATGACTATACTTTTAAAATGGCAATTCAAGAAGAACTTAAAAAAAATTTATGAATCACCTTTTGACTCACATGTGTCAGATTGCAAAGCCATCAGCCATTATAGTTAGATACTATCTACTTCCAAGGGACACACACACACACACACACACACACACACATATGTATAATGTCTCTTTAGAGTAAGTTGCCTGTACACTTGAGTAAGTAGGTCACACAGAAGATAAAATGCCAGGCCTGGAGTAAGATAGACTCATCTTCCTGGGCTCAATTTCTGCTTCAGATACTTATTAGTTATATGGCCCTGGGCAAGTTATTTACCCTTGTTTGCCTCAGTTCCCTCATCTGTAAAATTAGCTGGAGAACAAAATGTCAAAACACTCCAGTATCTTTGCCAAGAAAACCCCAAATGGGTTCATGAAGAGTCAGATGCAACTGAGACCAACTAAAGAGCAACCTATATATTTGAGAAGTGTTCTGGGTGATACTTGAAGAGCTATCTTAACAACAATAGCTGACAAGACTCACCTCTAGCTTTCTTCAGGTCTACAAAAAGAAAAATTTTGCTTAATTAATTTACTAGCATGGAAATATTGAATATAAGATAGTCAACAGATGATTCTGTCCTCATTACCAGCAAAATGGTTTTAAAGAAAGGTATCCAGTGAGCATGGGTTGACTTTCTGATAGACTGCAATATTCCAACTTCTCACCAGATGGCACTAACTTATTACCTCACAATTACTCCCTATTTAATTATGGACAGTGATAGGAAGGTTTAATTACCCTTACTAAGTTGATTCCAAATGTAGTCTGGGGAAAATTAATGAGATGTTACTTTAAATTATGAGAATTGTGTAAAGTCTTTTATGGCTCTACCCTATCCCTTTGCCTGAAACATTTCCTTCAATTTTACCAACCCTCAAATTAAAATTTCACAAACAATATATACTGTAGCCACATGTATTTTCTTGTGCAAAGAAATGACCAAGACAGGATCCACTTGATATGTATAGCACTGAACCTAATTTCTTCCTTTTTATCCTCCTGAACACATTCATATTTCCTATCCGTATGGGACAAAGAATCAGGAAAACAAGTTGTACGTTTAGGACCTTAGAATGTGAAGCAAGAGTCAAAGGTGATGCAAGGGGGCTATATGTCTCTTCACTTTGCTGTTCATTCTTCTTTCTCTGAGTTACCTGGCTTTCCTTGATAGTCTAGAACACACCATTACAGTGTTGTTCCTAATCCAGGCTGGAAGTTTATTGCAAGGGGTACAGACAGAAATACAGAAAGCAAAAAGTTCAAGGAAAAATCAAACCACTGCCACCATCTTCCTTCAAAACCTTATGGACAAAGTCTATGACCTTGGACCTAGATCTGCAGGAATAGCAGTGGTCGAAATAACAGCCACCTTGTTTCAAGCATGGCCTCAGTGGCTAGCACTGAAGGGAGCAACTCTTTTAAGAAAGTTACCAGACTTCTCAAACAAATTCCAAGGAAATGCCTCTTATAAGACATGTAAGTTAGCCTAAGAGAAGGCTCAACCCCCTCATCTTCCCCCACCCACTCCTGCCCCAGGAAAGAGATAGGAGGTAGTATGTGTCAGGAAAAGCAAAACTTTGATACCATCTTGACCATGTCCACTGATAAAGATAGTCCCAAATCTTAAATCTCAGTGTCCTTCCAGCCACCAGCCAAGCTTCCAGTCTATTTCTTGCAGCTGCCACCTGGGGAAATAACCTTTGTGTAGATGTGACTTACAAACTGTCCTCTCAGAAACTTCAGAATATTCTTACCATCAGCGAAGGAGCTAAAACGTCCTGTGGATAAACTGCTGGGCAAAGACTTAGGAAAATTCATCTTTCTGAGTTCAAATCTGACCTCAGAAACTTACTGGGCAGGTCACTTAACCCTGTTTGCCTCAGTTCCTTATCTGTAAAATGAGCTGGAGAAGGAAATGGCAAACTGCTCCAGTATCTTTGCTAAGAAAACCCCAAATGGGGGTTCAGACATAACTGAAATGACAAAACAGTAAACAGTGTTGTAGTCCCTATCAAATGGTTAAGCATCAGAAATGGCCATAGTTTTATCAGAGGAAATTACATTAAGGATGCTACATTATCATCTTCTTGAACACTATACCCAAGAACAATGGAACACTATCATTTGACTTGCAACTGAAAACCATCTATACGAATTTTCTCTCCCATTAGGATAGTAACACTTGGAGGTTAGAGACCATCATACTTTTCTACTTGTAATGACAAAACTTAGCACAGTGCTTAATAAATATTTTCTCATTCATTCATTATTGCTGCACATCCAGATTTCAACTATGGCAAATCCCAATCTCACTAGCTAGCAAATTATAGCAACAGTGGCAGACCTGATGGACTTTTAGCAGCCTTTCCTTCCAATTCTACCTTTTTCCCTCTCTCAGTATTCTTATGTTCAAAATATCACCAGTCCTAGAAAGAAGATGGATGGGTAGTCCAAAAGTGAAGTCCTATATAAGATCAAAGTTAAGCAAGTCAACAAAAGGGAGAGGGTAGTTTGTATATTAATACATAAAACCTTTCCCTTATTTCCCAACTTCTCAGGTGGCTTTATCCTGATAACATAATACAATCAGTCATTTCCCACATTCAATTACCTATGGACTTAATTTCTCCAATGGCAGCACTCAAGAATGCTCAAATTAATGTATTGTGGAACCTGCTACATAAATATACTTTTGGGGGAAAGATGTAGATCCAAACAAATCAGCTACTAAAATTGGCATCAAGCTTAGATACCAGCAAATCAAGGGATATATCTATTTATAATATATATATATATATATATATGTATATATATATATGTGTGTGTGTATGTATGTATATGTATATGCTTGATTTTGAATAAATAGGTACTTGGATACAACAGGTTTATGGAACTGAAATTCATTAATTTAATTTTCCTTTAGAAAACAGTACTTTAAGAAAATAAAAAAATAAAAGACACCCACACAGAAACCCGTAACCCATTCTTTTTCAAAAAACACAGTTCAGTTTGGGAGGAATATTTGACAGCAAATGAGGGACCCAAGGAAGAGAAAGGCTCATTATCTCAATGCCTAATTAATTTTCTAAAATATTTTTGTTCAGGCTACTTCTCAAATATAATGTTAGACTGAGTCTCAACTTTGGAAAATTCGTGGCAATAAGAAAATTAACAAATGCAAATATAAAAAAACAAAGCAGGGCAAAAACTTCTCAGCTCAGGAAATGACATCTTCAGTACAGTCGGAATCATTTGCCATTTGAATGCAAGGAACAAAATGAACTATTTAGTCATTTCAAAACACTGGTACTAAAAATGACTATTTTTAGCAACCAATTCATCAGTCATGGGTTCAATATCAGTGGTGGAATCTTGCTCTTTCCTAATTGAGGTATTTGCATTCAAAAGCCTTTTTGAATCATGATATATTCAATGATCATTTACATAAATACATACATTCCCTTAATAAAAGGGGATTAATAAAGCATTTGCTATGTGGCATAATTCTTAGCAGCACTATATGTATTCAATATAAATGCAACTTGTTCATTTAATCAATCAACAAGCATTTATTAAATGTCTATTATGTATTTCTTTGTTAGACTCTAGGATATGATTAAAGCAATCCTTACTTTATATTCAATTGGGAATATAAATACAGATGTAAGTGTATGCATAATAAAAATAAATACTAAGTATATAGATACAATTATCTATATACTCCCTTTAGGAGGGAGGACACCAGTAATTGGGATGATAATGATAGGTTCCATGTAGAAAGAGATCATTGTGGTGAGCCTTGGAGGAAAAGAGGAATTCAATGAGATGGAGATGAGAAATTATTTGATTGTGCTATGTTTTTTGCTCAGATCTCAGGGAACTCAGAATGTCCCAAAATATATGGTTAAAATATTTAGACTGTGGGTCTTTCTAAAGGTTGAAAGTATAAGTCTAGTATTCCTGATTCCCTGGTGGAAACCCAGTCTAGACCAACATTTTCACATGACACAATTCCATCTCCTTGTTATTTCAGAGGTCACTTTCATTGTTCTTTTGGGTATTAGTACAATGTTGAACTTTTATGAATTTTAAGAAAGGATAATAGGATCTATATTAGTCGTCCCTAGAAGGGAACTCAGGATGGCCTAATACCATTGGTCCACTTAAAGGCAGATAAACATACGTCAATTCATTGCACTGTTTTTTTTTTCTTTAATTTAGGCTTCATTCTCATAGTCTTAAACCTTATTAATTATATCATGTTTTAAAAATAAGATTCCAATCTGTATAGGGAATAACAGCAGATTAGCAATAATCACCTGGCAAATGCAGTAGGTTTCTGATGAACATCATTCTCTTGGTACAAGACTGTTCCTATGTCTTCCTAGTTAGCATTCATAGAAGACTTTTAAATGACTTGTCTGGATCTTCCTAAAGTAACATTGAACATGTGTGAGGCATTCAATCAAGGCCTGAACAACTTCTTATCCAAATTATCCCAAGATGAATTTGAAAAGAACAATCAAGATTAAGTTTTGTGGCTATTTTCCCCCTTTGGAAACTCCCAGTCACATACTCATGAGTGAGATCATTTCCAGAATTAGCAAAAATGACATAATTCTTCACAAAATTTTGAGAGTAAACACCAAATTTTTGAAATCTTTATCTTCCAAGGTTCTTTGCATATGATCATCTGGTGAGCCCTCCTTTCTTCTTAGGATTCAGCACATCTTGTTGAGATACTATGTGATCACATAATTTACAGTCTGAAGAGTTGTCACTTATAAACTGACCACTTTTGAGAGTAGCACATCCTAGTAAATTACAATAGTTTATTAGGTTTTCCTCATGCAATTATATCATATTCTCAAGGAAAATGAAGTTATTTAAATTCACTAATATCTGCAAAATTTCTTATTTCCCACCACATTCTCAAAGACTCTTTGAAAATTGGCTGCTGGGGCGGCTAGGTGGCGCAGTTAGTAGAGTGCCAGCCCTGGAGTCAGAAGGACCTGAGTTCAGATCCGGCCTCAGACACTTAACGTACACACAAACAAAAACCTAGCCATGTGACCTTGGACAAGTTACTTAACCCCAATTGCCCTCCAAAAAAAGGCAAAAAAAAAAGAAAAGAAAAGAAAAGAAAAGAAAAGAAAAGAAAAGAAAAGAAAAGAAAATTGGCTGCTACTGCTACTGTGTGCACACATTTGTATGAAACTTCTAGACTGATGAAGATAGTCTTCTCCTTGTCACTTTGCATCGTCACCTGATTAGATATACTTTGTAAGTCAAATACTAAAACCAATGGAAGTCTAGCAACTTGAGACATTTTATATTATCCATTTTAATTCTCTTGTTCTTAGTACAGTGTTGTACATGTATCGGCATTTTGCCAGTCTTCTTAAGTGCTGAAACTACAGGCATTGAATATTGGGTTTAGGACTTTTAGTGAATGAATAAATGAAAAATAATTCATTAATTTCTTACTGTGATAATCTTTATATTAGATGGAGGGGATACAAATACAAAAGTGAGACAAACCCTCTCCTCAGTAAGTATATATTTTAAATTCAAGAAACCAATATACATAGGGGAGTAGCAGAAAGGCAAGGGAGTTCTGATATGGTGAGACACAGGGATGTTGAATGGAATAATTATATACACATTTTCCATTTCCTCTCCTGAAGTTATGATAGTTTTGATTTGATTTCTACCAGAGAAAGAAGTAGAAGGCATTAGTTGAGAGGTTGGGAGGTAGAGAATGGTAGGTTCACAGCCTAGATGGTAATATGTCCTAGGCAAATAAAGTAATGAGACAGGATGATTCAACTGACTAAAAATTCTTTCAAGTGATTTCTGCTGTCATCCAACTCCAGGAGGATAATCTTATGAGACTATTCTCAAAATAGGCAGGAATTAAGGTGAATTTTGCTTTACTTCTCAAGCAACCCCACATCCTACCAATGAAGTAAGAATGAATGAATGGATTCTTCCTCAAAAACACACACATATAAATATATATATATATATATATATATATAGGTGTGTATATATACATATCTCTATTTCCATGTATAAATCTATATCTCTACATATACATACGTATGTGTGTATATATAGTGTATTATATATTTGCGTTTAATAATATACATATACACATATATGTATGTGTATATACATTTGTGCATGTATATGCATGTGTATGCATATATGTGTGTATAGGCATGTGTATTTTATATATATAGCCACCTGATTCTTAGAAAACTAGTACAAGAACTTGACCTGGCTATCTACCATTTTTGCTCTTGATATGTTGCAAATTATTATTGTCTAGTCATAAATATCTATAAACATCTCTTTTTGCACTTCTTGCTTATGAAGAGTTTTGTTAGTCCAATTCACAAACCATTCACATATTTCTATTCTTGTTCTTATGATGATCTGCAATTGTGATTCTTTTGAGATTTTTATATTCCATGACCTACAGTAGTGGAGCTAATAGTTCCATTGCCCATATGTTACTGGGTTGTAGCATATTTTACCATCTGCTTCTCTGTCCTTTGGAGCACCTGTACTTCTGATTCTTTTGAAATCATGTGTTTCCATGATTCATAAGTTTCTGGGAACTAATGGATTGGAGGAAATGAAGAAGACAGAAGAATTAATACTTTTCTTCTTAAGATTACTTTGTATTACTTTTTGAATATCTATTTTTACTTATTTATAGAGGTTTTCTGTCCCAACTTCCTTCCTACATTCCTCCTCCCCATTCAAGCAAAATATAAGTTCCTAAACTCGTTGAGGATAGGTATTCAAGAGATAATCTGATTATGTCTTGGTATTGCCAGTTTCATAGATGCTCAATAAATGTTGTTTTCTTTTCATTGAACTACATCAAATAATAATTATTGTAAACTTCTAGATGACAAGCATTATGCAATATGTATCCTCCATAATGATGCACACTGAATGGGATAGAAGACACTGGAAAAAACTGGTCAATGAAATACCAAACCTTTAATAGTCATCTAGTCCAACCTCTTTATTTTAGCGTGTAATGAAAATGACTTCCTATAATATGAGATAATTTGCTCAAGGCCCTACTGTTAATTAGCAGTAAACCTATACAAAACGTTAGGCTTCTATTTCATATATAATAATTATCTTTTCACTACAGTGACTTGAATTTTATCTCTCTGAATTGTCTTGTGGTTAATAATAAGCCACAAATTTCTTTGCAGCATAAAATATCATTATATTCTCATAACTTCCTATTTTCATGTACCTTCAATATATGTTGAAGGCAGTTAGGTGGTACAGTGGATGGAATGACAGGCCTGGCTTTAGGAAGACTCATCATCCTGAGTTCAAATTTGACCTCAGACTTGGGCAAGTCACTTAACCCTGTTTGCTCTTACTTTTTGGATTTCTATTTTAATTTTAAATTTTAGGTAGCTGCTTCTGAATTCTAAAGGTTTTTTTTTTCTTTTCCTCATCTGTCAAATGAGCCAAAGAAGGAAACAGCAAACTGCTTCAGTACAGAGTCAGATCTGACTGAAACAACTGAATAAGAATAAGATCAATATATATTGCTTTTCTGATAGAATATAACCTTAAGAACAACGACTTTTTCATTTTGTCTTTCTAAGTATAAGGGTCTAGCTCAGTTCCTGGCACACAAATGCTTGTTAAATGTTATGTCAATTTTGGATAGTCACCTTCTTTCCAACTTCCTCAGCCTTCTCTTCCCTATGATTAGGTGAACTGAATATGATGCTCCCAGCAGATACTGTCTAGAGCTACCCCCACCTCATTTTCTAGCTTGTTTTTGTGTGTTGTTTTCCCCATTCAATTGTAAGCTCCTTGAGGGCAGGGTCTATCTTTTATTATTTGTTTCTTCAGTATCCAGGCTTAAAGCATTGCCTGAAACATAGTAGGCATGGCTTTTCTTTATCCTTGTCTAAGAAGATGACACATAATCCAACCCTGATTAATACAACAAACCAGCTATTCTAAAACTTAATGCCCCTTTAAGTTGAAAATATCTCTTTGAGATGCAGAGTCAGTTAGTCAAATGTGTATAAACTAGGTGTGAAGAATTCCTAGACACCTCTATGTAATAAGTCAGTCCATCAAAGACATAAACTGAATATAAACAACATAGTTAATAAAGTTGGGGCAGGATTGAAGTGTTTCTAGATGTTGAAGGAAATCTGATGCTGAAATGTATTGAGACTGATTAAAAGATACACCCAAAGGGCGGTTAGGTGGCGCAGTGAGTAGAGCGTGGGCCCTGGAGTCAGAAGGACCTGAGTTCAGATCCGGCCTCAGACACTTAATGCACGCACAAACAAAAACCTAGCCATGTGACCTTGGGCAAGTTACTTAACCCCAATTGCCCCAAAAAGCAAAAAAAAAAAAAAAGATACACCCAAAGCCTAAGTATATAAGATAAGAAATTCCATCAGCAACATTTCAGAAACTCCTTTGGGAGTCTAGTTTCCTGACTACTTTGAGAAGGCAAACCCCTTGAGTTCCTTTGTACCTACTCCTGAAGGCAATGGGGTAACTTTAGAGGGAGAGACAAGTACATCATACTCACCCCTCTCTCCTCAGCTGAACATGCCTTTGGAGGACTTGGACAAGTAACAATCAATGCATCCATCTGGGAGCTAAGAGAAGACAAGATAGACAAAGAGAGATGTGTTCAGGTTCAGGGATCTATAAGGGTCTTGACCCTCAGGGCACAGTGGTGAACAATACATATCTCAGGGTAACTTCATGAGTACTCCACAAAAGGAAATAGGACTTCCATTCAACTAGAGTCACACTTTTGCCATATTTGGTCTCTAAACTTGAGCCCAATTCCCCTAGGATTATGTGTGTACTTTTGGGACAGTATGTACTAGACTTTAGGGATTCTTCTTATTATACTGCTTTAGTAAATGCCCATTTCTATATTTATTTAATATTTCATGTTTAATTAACTCTAGATGGCTATTTAATATCTAATTTGATAACTAAAAGGGATGACAGTATGAGGGGTTCACTAACTACAATAATAGAATACTAATCCAACCCCTCAGGCTTACCTTTAGAACTCTGGGTGGAGAAATAGTCACCTTCTGGGAACCCAAGCATCTAGGACAATAAGAACTTGGAAAATTAGGCCAGAGTTTGTGCTACACTTTAAAAAACTGAATAGGAACAATAGTCAGGCCTACAGCTTTATTGGTGCCCAATATACAGCTTACTACTGGATGCAAAAATATCATTTTTAATTGTATATCACTATTAGAGAATATTCAATTCCATACTTGGTCTATTTTTTCCCTCTTGCTCTCTCTTGATATTAACTAAGAGAAAACATTCTCTAACATCAAAGGAGTAAACACAAAGTACCTGAGTAACCCCTAGGAGGCTGGCTGTGTTTTTCCATTTCCACAGCAGGCTATGATCTGTGCTTTGTTATTTTTTGGCACTAGAAGAGCCATATTCTGAGAAAGAGGGAAGAGTGGGCACTTTGCTTTAAGAAGTGCTTTTGAAATGGGTATTTAGTGGTTTTGGAGAACTTATTTACGGGAATAGATTGGATAAAATAGCAACATACAGAGCAGAAGTGGCAGGAACAACAGCTTCTCTTCTCACTCACAGTAGTGGGGAGGCACTTAGGATAATTGCCAGCAAAGTGGTAAACTCAGTTGGAAGTCTGGGATTGATTCCCCCCTCTTCAGTATTTCATCCTTCTTTAATTATAACATTTCTATCACCATTCCCTCAGAATGGGGATGGAGAAAAATCAAAACAGTTCTTTTCATAATTTTCTGAAAATACGATCATCTATGTGATTTATAATCAGACAGAACTCTGTTTTGATTCACCTGTTGGGATAGCAATATTGATGCCTCATATGTGAGATTCATTTAAATGGGAAGGAAAGAGCATTCCTTACAGGTGTACATATCTCCTTGTAATGACTTGGGACCAACTTCATTTTTATTTCAAGTATCTTTAACTTTACCTTTTTACTCCCTCATCATTTTTAAAAATAGAAACTGGATCTATAATTTCATTTTTATACAGGAGTTCCAGATAATGGAACTCCCTGTACCAATGCAGTTATAACACCTTCTCGGTAACTTAAAATCTTAGAGAGTTGACTAGAACACTGAGAAGTTAAGTGATTCAGCCAAGGTAACACAACCTCTGTTTGTCAGATAAAAAATTAAAACTAAGTCTTTCTGGCTTCAACAAGAGTACTAGATCAGCTAAAATACATGCATACAGCCACTCTCCTCTCCTGTCTCTATCTCTGTCTCTCTCTTTCACACACACACACACACACACACACACACACACACACACACACACACAGGAGTGACCATTCAGGTACGAAAACACAGCAGGCAGTTAGAACTGCCTGTTCTGACTATTTTTTGTTTTGTTGTTGTTTTGTTTTGCAGAGGGCAATTAGGGTTAAGTAACTTGCCCAAGGTCACACGGCTAGGTTTTTGTTTGTGGGTGCATTGGGTCTGAGGTCAGATCCGAACTCAGGTCCTTCTGACTCCAGGGCCAGAGCTCTATCACTGCACCACCTAGCCGCCCCTAACAGTTTTATTTTTAAGGGTATTCTACTCCATTCAGCTGTTTAGGAATCCAGCAGTAGGATCTATCACTTTAAATTCCAGAAAAAAGGAGACAGGTTTCAGAGTGACTTGGAATTTAGGAAAATGTCAAAAAATATGATCTACCCATATGAGTAAAATTTATGTTAAATGCTTAATGCATTTCTTTGTGTTTTCTCATTTGTGCATATTGTATTTGACTAGGATAGTGAGGTTACACGGCAGTACAAAGAGAATTCCAGTCAACTGAAATGGATTCGAATGCCGACTCTACCTCTGCTTGACTATCTGGGTGGTATTTAGCAAGTAACTGAAGTGAGTCTCGTTTTTAATTTTCTCCTCTACAAATGGAGATTATAGTTGGTCTACTTAATTCAAAGAGTTAATATGAGGATCATGTGAGAAATATATGTAATTTTTTGAAAGTTCAAAGAATTACAAATGCATTAATATGTTATTATACTTGTTTTGAAAAAATTATGATTCATAGAATCCTGCTTAAGGGTATAATTAGTGTATTCATCCTAAAATGGCTTATAATTGTTGCTCAGGATGCATTATTATTATTACTATAGATGGGGAATAGAAAATGGATATTCTCTTTAGAGACAGAAACTAAAAATAGAAAGGTGCTGATAAATGACTCAAATTTGTTTACTTTATTATCTTGCAAATCAGAATTACCAAATTGAAGAAATCATTACCATCACCTAGCATTCTGTCCAGTATAGTTGAACACACCCTAAACATTAACATTCCCTGCTCCTCAGTATACCCAGGAGAATTCTAAAAACTAGGAAAATAGGTTTCCCTTTCTCTTGAAAGTAAACTACTCATCATTTAAAAAAACATTTATTTATTTTCAAAGAAAAAAAGTCAACATTTGAGACTGCATTATAAATCATAACAAAACAGAGAAGCTGCAAATTGTTAACCATAGCAAAATGAATAAATTAAACCACATCTTCACAAAATGACAATAAATTTAATATTAATTAAATTTATAAATTAAGTAAATTATATTTAACATTAATTAAAATTTAATATTAGTTAAAATTTAATTTAATTTTAAATTTAATCCATTTGAACATATAAACACGAACATATAAAATCAAGCTCTTTTTAAACATAGGAGGTACTTTAATATATTTATTGGTTGGAATGAGAGACTGCATTCAATATTATGCAAAAAAAATGTTTAAATAAGTAATAGCAGACAGAACATGGGACTTTATGCCTGAAGACGGGTAGGGGAATCCCATAAACAGTAATCAAGCAAATATTTGAGAAGAAACAAAGCAAAATTTCTTATTAGCAAGTGGAATTCGTTCAAAATTCTTTCAAATCAATATTTTTTTGCTTCCAATTATACATTATTCCTGATAATTAACTTTCCAGAACTAAATTAAAATTTGTTAATTTTAAAGTGAATATATTTGATGGAATATAAACTGAAATGTGAGTATGAATTGTATAGCTATATAAATTAAATCTGATTAAATTTTTGAAAATCTTTAAGTACTAACTTCATGCAATATGGGAATGCTAAAAAGGAGACAGTATCTGATATTAAAATGCTTATTATGTATGTATATATATACACACACACATATCTATATATGTACATATATATGTATATATAAATATACACATACACACATTACTGTCTAGAATGAAATAAATTTCCTCCATGGATAAAAAGGAGTTTTAAGTTTTTCTAAGGACTATACGGGAATTAAAATACATGCATACACTTAATTAATTCTTTGCAAGAATTTTAATTATTTTAATTTTATTTTTTTAATCAATTCTTTGCAAAATTCAGGAATAATTCTAGGTGTTTAATATAAAATATTACCCCAAAGTAATAAATATAAATTAATTATTAGCAATCATAACAGAAATTCTAATTCTAAATGACTATTGATAATCTAAATATTCCTCTTTAAAGTTCTAAATTTTTTTTCATTACAATTCTTTTGTTTTGTTTTGTTTTGGAGGGCAATTGGGGTTAAATTACTTGCCCAAAGTCACATGGCTGGTAATTGTGTCAAGTGTCTAAGGCTGGATTTGAAATCAGGTCCTCCTGATTCCAGGGCCTGTGCTCTATTCACTGTGCCACCTAGCCATCCCCATTATCATTCTAATAATTAGAATTATTTTTCCTGTACTGATAAAATTGAGTGAAAAATTTCTGGACCACTTATCAACCTCATTATCCTGAACCAGTTCGGGAAGTTAATCACCCATCTTATTCACAAAAACAAAACACCTTTTTCCTATTTCTAAAATCAAATCCATCCTCAAAAGATGATTTGCAATGATTCTGATTTTAAACAGAATCAGTTGTGATTCCAAATAAGATCTCAAAAATAGTTTTAAAATGAGGGCCAATTAAATCAATCATCCTAGCTCCTATTAGTGGATATAGGTAAAGGAATTGGAATCAAGAAGTTCTGAGTTCAAATATTACTTCAGAACTTTACCATGTCACCTAGACAAGTCACTTAATCTTTCTTAGCCTCAATTTCCTTATTTGTAAAATGAGGACTATAATATCAATTATATTACAGGATTGTTGTGACAAAAGACATAGCATTTGCAAAGGACTCTCACATGTTACCATTATAAGGTTAGAATAGCCCTATTGAATGAATCAAAGAAACAAAACCATTAAATATTATGAGAAAAGTCCTTATTCATTTTTGAAGTGGAGAAAACCTTTAGATGTAATGAAATGATGTGTCACAGGAAGTATGTCAGGACTGGTTGATGGAAGTCAGTCTTGACCTGGGGTTCAGGTAAATTAACAAACCAATTCAAGGTTACATCATTGTCCCATGGAAACACATATACATTTCTATCCAAGCCCTTGAGAGAGAACCACTCGGGTGACAAGAGCTCCCGTCTAGTAGAACTTTGAAGTATGGGAAAATTTTGGACTTCCCATCAGGGTTTTAATAGTGTCCCTAGAATTGCAAGGGTCAATTGCAAGTTCTGCCTTGGCAGCTAAGGATAGATTAAATATATCTTACAGTGAGGAAAGGAAACTTCAGGATGCTGCAAAGAGACTAGTTAAAACTCTAAGGGAATGACAAAAACACCTCTCAAATAATAAGAAAAGTCTTCTAAAACCCAGGAGCTATGAGTTTTACCTTACATTCTTTATTAGTTTGAATTCATATTTGTTTCAACACTATATGAAATGTTGAGAAAGTATGTTCTAAATCTGAGGAAATATTTTGCACCATCTGTTCTTTGTATAATATTTTTTAATAGGGCTAATGTCAAGGCTTATGGTCAGTATCATTAGAAAAATACCCTGAACCAATCAAAATTTCCCATGAGGAAAAGTAGACAACTATCCTTTACAGAGTCAGTTTGACAGTGTGAATGTGCATTTTGAATAGCAGTACCAGACCCTGTACCACATAAGCAATAGCAGTATTATTAGTAAGCATCTACCAATTCAGAGTGGAAATTTTGAATAAAATACTATTCGAATGGATGTATTAGTTCTGACGCATATTGGTATTTCAAGGAACTGTGAAAAAGATCTCAAGTTTTAGAGTTAGAAGGAATCTTAGAAGTTATCTCATTCAACATCTTCCTTTAAGAGGTGAAGCATCTGAATCACAGAAGGGCTAAATTACTTAATGAAGATGATATAGGTTCTAAGTGGCAGAGTTGGAATTTGAAACCAATTTTTGTTTACTCTGAATACATATTCATGTTCTGAATTGTTCACTCTGCCTTGTGACCAACTGTACTATAATTAAATTCCCCAAACCTCAATGACAGTCTGTGACTGTTTTGTCCTCTCCCCAAAGTCTTTCTAGCTTCATAAGAACAACCAAACTCTACTGGCATAGCCATTAAGTTTTCAGGATCAGTCGAAGGTCTCATGGTTTTATTAAACATTGCCACTTTTACTTGATATTTACTAGGCTGAATCAGAGTCAGTTTGTGAGTCACACTGAGTCTATTCTTCCTAGGTATGAAATACACACATACGTATATACTAAATTATATTGTAGAAGCATAAACCTAAGTGCCTTTCTTAAAACCAAGACATGACATAGTCATTTAAATGAAAAGAATACAGAAATTTGCCCAGACAACAAAGCAGAGTCATGGTGACTCTGACATTTCTATGAACTTTCCCTTGACATTCCACCTGTTGAAAGATATTGTCAGTGATTGGATTCTGCCAACTTATTTACTTGTCTTTGCTTATTTAATTTTCTTCCACGATCATTTTAATTTTTATAGAGATATTTATCCTTCAAGGAAGAATATTGTTGTTAGGATTATGACAGCCTTATTTTATTTTTGTTCCTATTCTTGCCTCCCTCTAATTTAAAAATAGCTTATTCAAATTAAAAAAAAAAACAACTAAAGGGTATTGGGGAGGAAGCAGCACTAAAATACCCTGCTTCCCCTCAAACACAAAAGTGCTTTTAGACCTTAACATAGTTATAATGAACAGCTTGAGCTGATCCTGGATTTAACACAAGTATTAAGTAAAGTTCAGAAAGATTCAACTGTTATTTTTTCCCCAGGAGTCACTAAGAACAACTTCAAATTTCCTACAAATACAAAAGTCTGCATTGAGAAAGACATCGATTCCTAAGCATTATAATTTGGGATAGATATGATTAAGTTGATTATTAGGCCTGGAGTTTGAACACTTTAGAAAGGATAAATAGCTCAAAGAGAATAGGTCTTGATTAGACAGGGTAATGTTCATTTATTTTCCATTTCATCACTTTTTGATCCACTACATGATTGAAATCTATTTCTATGTTTATGTCAATACCTCCACCATTCTTTCCATCAATTTTTAAAATCTGTCTTAGAACTATCCTCCTCTTATACCACACAATAGTCATTCAATTTATCAAAAAATTATTAATTCTGCCTTCCAAATATGTTTCATAATTACCCCTTCCCTCACTCTTCTATTTCCAATCCATTTACCCTATTCCAGCAGTCTGTTGCCTTTCTTCTGAATTTCTGTGATCTCCTAACTAGAGTTCCTAATTTCAAATTTGTCCCTCCCACAATCTTTCCCAAATATAGAATGCAGATCTGTGGCTTTATCACCACTTATATAATATTATTATTATTTTTATTTTTTAAAAAATTCTATAATAAGATTTTTAATGCAATATGCTCTCATTTTGCTGTAGTCATTTATTTTACACAATTTGCCACCTAATTCAAAGATTTTGACACATTAATTCTTCATAATGAAACTACACTTTTATCACATTGGATATTAAGTATACCTTTAATGAACAGTCCATTTTTTCATTTCTTGCATTCATTAAAATGAGTAACTTTTCAATGTGATTTAAATTAGTTGGGTTTTCAGACCACTGAAACATATTTAGCTACATGCCTAATATTAATTTCTTAATGATTCGTAATATGTGGCACAGTGAAATTTTCCATTTTCTTTTTTGGCAATTTGTTTAAATCAGAACAATTCTGCTTTGTGGTATATAAAGATTTTTTTTTTAAATCAGAATTTATAATTCTCTTTTTTTCATCTTTTTGGAGAAAGGGAGGAAGAATAATTGGGGTTAAGTGACTTATCCAGTGTCACACAGCTAAAAAATGTTATGTGTCTGAAGCCACATTTGAACTCAGGTCTTCCTGACTCCAAGGCTGGTGCTCTATTCACTGCACCACCGAGCTCTCCCTCACAATTCTCCTAAAAAGGAATAAGGCCTAAAAGCATATAAGAATTTCTGTAAAATCCCAGAACATTATTTTGAAGGTAGATATTTAATAGCTTTATAAAGCTTTCCAGATCTTAATAGGCTCGTGTGTGTGTTTTGTTCTGAAAAGTTTTGCTATAGTCTTTGAAGAAAAAGTTAGTTTGATCAATCAAAATTACCTCTTTTCTAATCTTCAATACTATCGTTTTCATATAGTATTGTCAATAAGATGTTTTTTCTTCTTCATAGAAATTTTTAGCTGCTATTTTGTTTAAATATTTATTTATTTTTACTGATATTCTTACTGCTCTTCAAGAAGTCTACATCAGTAGTTTCAAATTCAAAAAGAAAGAGGACACTAACAATTCAAAAGGATTCCAGAAGGCTGCATATTGACTTAAAAACCCAGACAATAACATTATCTATGTTCTATTATATTTCTACTTATTTCGTTAAAAAATGTGGTTCAATCCCCACTCTGAAGTTTTGCTGGCCACAATGCCTGAGCATTTGACACTGGTCTGCGACATAGTCAATAAATTAGTTAACAACTCTTCCAGCTGCCAGATCTCTTTGCACATTTTCTGAGAATTAATTAGTCTGTTTGGTCCTAAGAGTTAGTCAGTACTGATCATTATTCTTTCCTTTTTTAACTATATGGTCATTTGTATTTTGGTGTAATTGATTGATCCTATTTCTGTATCTGCTGGAATATTGGAGGAAATAGCTGATTTCTCTATGCCAGAAATGTAATAATTTGAACTACCAATGAAGTATGCTCTTTAAGAACTACAATTAGTCCCATAGAATTAAAAACACAATAAAAGAAAGCAATAAAATATATGTAAAGCAGGAAGTATAGCAACAAACTGACCGTAAATTCAGTTCAAAACAGTTTCATATAGTCCAAGCCAAATATTCTTTATTCAGCCTAGTGTCAATAGAATGAAATACAAACATTATAATTGCTTTCAGAAACTGAAACTGTATCAAAATTATTGTTTGTCTCATTAATTCACATACTATTCTAGAAAAACAGACAATCTCACTATATAAGAACAGAATATCTCTTAGATTCACTGATTAGCATTTTAATGACTCCACTGTGAAAGATGTCTCATTTATTCATTCAAAATAGAATTGATCAATTAATTCTAATGGTCAGGGACCACCAAAGAAAGGGTTTTGGAAAACTCAAGAATTCCAGTGCCTGATTTGAAATTTGTAAACATTTATAGAATTTTATGAGAACATGGGTCTTTGTGTGCCTATTGGTACATTTCTAACTTCATTTTTTACTTCTAGAAAATGATCCATTTTATCAACACATGTACTTAGAGGAATTGTTTGTAAAGTACAACTGCATTGTGGTTCTCCTATATTTGGTATTTTTTGGTTTTTAATCAGTTATTTTACAAACCTGACCAAGGGACTATTTCATTCTAGTGTCTTGCTGTAAAATATCCCACCACCAGAAAAAGATTGATATTTGGTTGGTAGACATGTAGTTTTACATTAAACCTCAATACTATTTTCAATATTAAAAAAAATATGTAATGAAAAGAGATTAAAGAAACTTGCAGAATGTGATATGTTACAGTCTAAAGATTAGTAGGACTATCTCCACTAAATACAACTTTTAAAAAAATATCCAGAATGATGCAATAAAGATATTTCTACGTTAATTGACCCTTGTGTGGATTGCTTAGTGGATGGAAATCAACGTGGATAAACTTAAATAATTAAATGAATGAATAAATAAATAAATAAACAGATGAATGAATGAATGAATGAATTTGTAGGGGTATAAAGAGTAGAAGCTGTGTCACATAAACTAACATATATAAATACAAATACCATTTTATATTAGGGACATAGTTACGGAAATCGTCTTTCCATATATTTTTGTGAACAGGTTTTTTTGTTTTTGTTTTTTGCTTTTTTTTAACTTTTTAAATTAAAAAATTCTACTTTTAATAGAATGTAAGCTACTGAAGGGGAGAGATTGTTTTCATTTTTGTCTTTGTATTCCCAATAGTTTCCTCAGTGCCTGACACATACATCATAAAGGCTTAATAACAACTTGCCAAATGACATTCAATTTTATATTTGTATACATATTATATATATATGCATGCAAATGTGAACACATAAAATAAATGTTTTTATATTTCTGAAAAAAACAAAAAGTTTTAAGTTAATATTACCATGTTATTTTGGTTTCTAAAAGTTGCTATTTACTTGATTAACTTAAAAATATAGCTTGGAGGCTGTACATCATCAAATCAGTTTCTTTATGAAGGTATTTTGTACTTCAGTGAATACATGATGCAAAATATTACAGTGGTTGCCATGACAGAGTCGCTTCTTCTTTTAAAAGGAAGAAAATAAATAGAGGTGTAAAAAACCCACATACTTTGTTGGCACATTAGTCAAGTTTATCTCAGGCTGTAGGAGCTTCAATGTTCCAGCAGCCACACAAATCCTTATGCACCCTCTCCTGTCTATGCAGGTTTTTCTTCATTGTCCCTTGACTTCCATAGAAATTTCTTTCATCTTCAAGGACCACTGGCTCTGCATCTGCAATTCTAAAGTGTCAATGGATACAGGGAAGAACAATTTATTAAATTATTACAAATGAATCGAATATGTAGCTATCACTAAAATCCTAAGAGAAATTGCACAGCAAAGCCTACATTTCAGTTACTTATCTCAGTTTTGAATATAACTGACTGCTTCTATAGAGGGCAAAAAGGTATCTACTTTGGGGACCACAGCATTACACTTGGAAGCTGTACATGAATCAACTTAAAATATGTCATTTTTATCTTATTTTAGTTTTTACTAAGGGGCATTAACCTTAAAGCTGATGACTAGATAGTACTCTGTATCCTTCATTGATCTAGCCTTAATTGTATTAAAAATCATGGAATCTCAGAGCTGGAAGAAAACCTTTTAGGAGTGTAATAGAACAAAAAACTGAAGATAGATCTCTTTTTATAATAAAATTTGTAAGACAAACGGTGGTCCAGCATTTTTGTTGTTGTTGTTGTTGTTGTTATTCTTGTTGTTAATCTCCACTATAAGTAGATGTTGGGGTGGAACATACTACCTATCCAGGTAACTTTATTCTACTTTTCCATAACTTTAATTGTAAGAAAGGTTATTTTGGGGGGTTTCTTTTCCATTCATGTCAAAAATAATGTTTTCTCTAAAAAACTTCCACCCAGGTCTGATATATCTAGGGGAATGCATAGAAAGTTTCACAGCCTTCTTATGACAAATACTCAGACTGTTTTTACCCTTCCAATTTCCTTACTACCTTTCTTTTCTTTTGAACATTTACCATTCTTTCCATATGCCTATTATTCTTCCTAATTTTGATGCCTGGTGAATATAAAAAAAAAATTGCTGTATACAAATGACTAAAGTGAACCAAACAGCAGCCTAGAGAAGTATTGATTACTTCCCCAAGACAAAACGTCTGCCTTAATAAAACATTATCATTATTATGTGTTATATTTATCATGTTGTATCATTATCACTGTTGTGTGTCAATCTACTGAAAGTTTAGGTCATCTAAGTGGTTGAGTGGATAGAGTGCTGGGCCTGGAGTAAGGAAGACTTGAGTTCAAATTTGACCTCAGACACTTAATCGTTGTGTTTCCCTGGGTGAGTCACTTGTTTGACTCAGTTTCCTCATCTATAAAATGAGTTTGAAAAAGGAAAGAACAAACTACTCCAGTATCTTTACCAGGAAAACTCCAAGTGGGGTCATGAAGAGACAGATTCTACTGAACACAATCAAAACTGAACATTTGGACACTATTGAAAGTGTGGTCTAATAAAACTTACAGATTTCTTTTCAGATATACTGCCTTTCATCCATTTATATCCCTCATCATATTTATATTAGTGATGTTAAAGAAATAACCTTGTGACACAGTCTCAGCAATCTTGGGAGAGACTCCAATTTAAAATTAACTTCTCTGCTGTTTGAAATTCTTATCTAGTGTGGAAGAACTACTGCTGTGACTAGCATGGGATCCTAGCCCCTTTCCCCTCATTCTATACCAAGTCATATAGTCCTAGACCAGATTCACTGATGGGGGGGGAACTTTTTTTCTAATTAAGGAAATTAGGTTCTCTATTCCTACATTAGCAAACTTACATTACATTTCTAGAACAGTGCATATCATACTATGGGGTATAGCTTATATCTAAGTGTCCCCAAAGGAGAAAATAAAAGAGATACTAATGTACAGTATGAATCAGGTATAGTATAGAAATTTATCCCTACTCACAAAAGGAAAAGCTAAACATAAAAGAACCATAGCACTCATTAACATATAATTCAATACCTTAACTGATAACTACTAAAATAGTCGATTGGGAGGTTTGAAGTTAACGCATCAGTACAGTTTTTTTTTCAAGGTTGTTAATTAATCATTGCACATTTCACTTGGATTTGGAATGATTTCAACTATTACTAGAATTTGTCTCCTTGTGTAATCAGTCAAACTGGTTGTTTTTCAATCACTATCACTCCAGTGGCTATCACTGAAACAGATGTGCCAGTGGGTACTACTGCTTTCACTATGCAGAACTTACAAGATTCTGAAGGACTATCTACATTAAGAAAGGAAACATCTGAAAGACAATGGTAGCTGAGTGTCTCTTGGCATAGGCTTACCTATTTAAGGCTCCTTGTGCCAGTTGCCATTATGGATGGGTTCACAACTACATTGAAAGAGAAAAAGACCCTATCCTTCCACATCTTTCATTGGAGTCACATCTAAAGTCAAGAGAACATCAATTACAAACTGCTTCTTCTTTTAAAAGGACCATTGAGCCCTTTTAAAAGGACCACTGAGCTCTATTCATTCAGAAGTAAATTAGGAGACTGTAACTCATTCATCAGACTTTTACTTGCACACTATTACTGATTCCAAGGGGCAGCTAGGTGACTTAAACCTATTTGCCTCAGTCTCCTCATCTGTAAAATGAACTAGAGAAGGAAAGGAAAATCACTCCAGCATCTTTGCCAAGAAAACCCCAAGTGGTGTCATGAAGAGTTGGATGCCAAAGAGACCAAAATGACTGAACAACAACAAACTGATGGCAAACAGACAAAAGTAGGTTTCAAGAATACCAACATATTTTGTCCTTGCTCTTTACAAATCTACCTTAAACAAAAATGGGATCGATTTGGCTAAAGCATTGATTTTATTTTCCTGAGTCAATAACCATTTATTTCTTTTTCAATTTCTAAACATTTTTATTTAAAGTTTTAGTTCTTCA
The DNA here is from genome assembly GCA_011680675.1 of Gymnobelideus leadbeateri. NCBI lineage: Eukaryota > Metazoa > Chordata > Mammalia > Diprotodontia > Petauridae > Gymnobelideus > Gymnobelideus leadbeateri. The sequence continues at coordinate 295,719 of WOXC01006034.1, read as the reverse complement.
GTGAATATAGCACTGGCCCTGGAGTCAGGAAGACATGAGTTCAAATTTGGCCTCAGACACGTAACACTTACTAGCTGTGTGACCTTGGGCAAGTCACTTAACCCCAGTTGCACTGCCTTCCCCCCTGCAAAACAAACAAATAAAAGTCTTCTTTCCAAATTCTATCCTTTCCTCCCTTTGCCCATCCATGAGATGGTTAGCGATCAGATATAGGTTATATATGTGCAAGTATGTAAAACATTTCCATATTATTATTTTTTTTTCACAAGAAGACTTTAATTAAAGAAAAAGAATGGAAGAAATAAAGTGAAAAATAATATTTTTAGTCTGTACTCAAACAATATCAATTCATTCTTTGGGAATGGATACTATGTTTCATCATTTGTCCTTTGGGATTGCCTTAGATCATTGTATTGCTGAGAATAGCTAAGTCATTCACAGTTCTTCATTGAACAATATTGCTATTACTGTGTGTAATGTTCTCTTTTACTTATCTTGTTCACTTTACTTTGAATCAGTTCATGTAAATGTTTCCAGGCTTTTTTGTAACCATTCTGCTTCTCATTTCTTATAGTACAAAAATATTTCATTATGTTCATATAACACAGTTGTTTAGCCACTCCCCAAATGAAGGGCATCCCTTCAATTTCCAATTCTTAGCCACCTTAAAAAAGAGCTGCTATAGGGGGGCAGAGCCAAGATGGAAGAGTAGAAACAGCACTTCCCCAGCTCTCCTACCCACGCCGCTTTCAAAACATAGAAAACTGGACTCTGAACAACCTCTGGAGCTCCAGAACCCACTAAGTGACACAGAGAAGCTAACCTCCTGCTGAGGACAGCCCAGAAGCCTGGCAGGGAGTGCCCAGCACAGAGCTCTGGGAGCCAAGCCCAAGCCCCCTGAGTTGGAGAGTTTAGCCCCAGGGTGGCCAGACCAGCAGCCAGGTGGAGGGACTCAAGAACACCAGCAGCTGTGGCATTTCCAGAATTACCAACACATAGATGCCAATGACAAAGTGAGAGGTCAATGTCCTATGGACTTTGGGACAGGTTGGGAGAGTGCATGTCCTCTTTCCCTGGGGTTCAGAAGCCACAGAGAAGCCTAGGCCCAACCGCCATGCTGCAGCTTCAGTTCCTGCGGACTATAGGGGTACCAGGATCAGTCGAGGGGTGGGGGGAGGTAATCACTCTTACTTTAACCTACTTGGATCTGGATTGTGGTCTGGGCTGGAGGTCTTGGGGTGTGTGACCAGCTTGCCAGAGCATTTGGGGATGTCAGGGAGGGCACCCAACTAATATTTCTGGTAGCTGAGAAAACCCGAGTGTTTAAGACAGAAGCTCCCATGGCTGGTGGCAGAGTCCTACTGTGGCAAAAAGCCCAAAAGTCAAGTAATTGAGTGGCAACATGCCTAGGCAAAGGAAACAAAAAAGCAGAAAAATCAACATTAGACTCCTACTTTGGGGGCAAAGAAGATCGAAGCATGGAAAAGAAAGAGGACTCTGAGGTCAGAAATCCTGCACCAAAAGCCCCAAATGAAAATATGAGCTGGTTAAAGGCCATAGAGGACCTTAAGAAGGATTTTTAAAACCAAATAAGAGAAGTGGAGGAAAAATTGGGAAGAGAAATGAGAAAGATGCAAGAAAAGTATGAAATGAGAGTCAGCTGCCTGACTGAGAAAACTAACGCCTTAAAAATAGACTAACTCAAATGGCAAAAGAGGCTCAAAAAGGCAATGAGGAGAAGAATGCCTTAAAAAGCTGAATTTGCCAGATGGAAAAAGAATCTCAAAAGCTCACTGAGGAGAATCATTCCTTCAGAATTAGACTGGAACAAATGGAAACTAGTGACTTTATGAGAAATCAAGATGCTATTAAGCAGATCCAAACAAATGAAAGAATAGAAGGCAATGTGAAATATCTCATGGGAAAAACCACTGACCTGAAAATAAATCCAGGAGAGATAATTTAAAAATTATTGGACTACGTGAAAATCATGATCAAAGAAAGAACCTAGAAATCATCTTTCAAGAAATTCTCAAGAAAAATTGCCCTGATGTTTTAGAACCAGAGGACAAAATAGAGGTTGAAAGAATACACCAATCACCTCCTGAATATGATCCCCAAAAGAAAACTCCTAGGAATATTATAGCCAGGTTCCAGAATTCCCAGATCAAGGAGAAAATACTACAAGCAACTAGGAAGAAACAATTTCACTATAGTGGAAACACAATCAGTATAGTGCAGGATCTGGTAGCTTCTACAGTGAGGGATCGAAGTGCATGGAATATGATATTCCATAGGGCAAAGGAGCTGGGATTAAAACCAAAAATCACCTACCCAGCAAAACTGAGTATTATGTTTCAGGGGAAAATATGGTTATTCAGTGGAATAGAGGACTTTCAAGCATTATTGACGATAAAACCAGAGTTGAATAGAAAATTTGACATTCAGATACATGAAGCAAGAGATCCTTGAGAAGGTAAACAGGGAAAAGAAATCATAAGGAACTTATCAAAGTTTAACTATTTACATTCCTACATGGAAAATGATAACAGTAACTGATGAAACCTTTCTCAGTATGAAAATAGTTGAAGAAGGGTATATGGGCATATGAATACTTATGTGAATGTATGTATATATTTACAGTTGTACATAGTTAGAGGGCACAGGTCGAAATTAATAGGAAGGGATAATACTTGAAAGGTGAAACCAAGAGGTAAGAGAGGGATATAACAAGAGGAGATTGGGAGAAACAGTATGGGGTGGACTATCTCATATAGAAGAGGCAAGGGAAAATGGTTACAAGGGAGGAGAAGAACAGGAAGGTAAAAAGGCAAAACCTTGTTCTCATTGAATTTGGCTCAGGGAGCGAATGACATACACACTAAATAGGATATCTCACCCTACAGGAGGTAGGGAGGAAGGGGATGAGAGGGGGGATGATGGAAGCAAAGATGGGAGGGAAGTTGGAAGCACCCACTTTTGAAAAGGGACAGGATCAAAGTAGGGAATAGACCAAGTGGGAGGTGGGATAGGAGGGAAGGAAATATAGTAATTCTTTTACAATTAATCTACTATGGTGGTGTTTTGCATAGCTCCACATGTACAACATACGAATTGCTTGTCTTCCCTGTAGGGGTGGGTGAGAAGGGAGGAAGGGAATGAATCTGGAAATCGAAGTTTTAAAATCAAATGCTTTAAAAATATATAAATACTATTATTAATACTATTTTATATATAATTAAGAAATAAAATTTACAGGCATTTGGGCACAGAGATTCACCTTGACATATTGGAAAAGTCAAAGGGCATATGGGAGAAGATACAGGAGAGAACATATTGGGTGAGGGTATATCCTGTGGGACTGCTATTCTGGGGTGGTAGGTGGGGGGAAATGGGGAAAAAATTGTAACTCACAATCTGGCAGAAATAAATGATGCAAACCAGAAGTTAATAAAGCATTTGGGGTAAAAAAGTTGCTAGAAAATATTTTTGTACAAATAAGTGATGCACCTACAGGACTTTAGGTAAAATGCTCAACAGACCTACAGTCCATCCTTGGGAATATACTTGGAAGTTCATCAGCTTGGTAAGATCTGCCAAAGCATATGTTAAATAAGTATAAACCGAAAGAACCCAGTTGGGAAATGATGAGACATCAAGAGAGAACATTTGTGGAAGAACCAATATAATCTCAGCAGAAAAAAAAATACCAAAAACAAAAACAAGCAAAAACAACAACAAAATAAACAACAACAATGAAAAAACAATCCACTAACTCACAACTGACCAACAAGAGGCTTAAGAGTTCCCAGTACAAATGGGGTTAAATACTATAGAAGAAATAATAAAGTTAACCTGCATCTTGGATCAATTCTCTGAGTTATGCTCAAATTCATGGCATTTTGGATTTAGCAAGTAGTTGAACTCCTAAAAGGGCTTGATCACATTTTGATTGCCCTAGACCAAGATATAGAGGGTCCTTAGGGTTCCTTCTTTAATTACAAGGTCTTTTCCCATAATGTTGCAATCTCAATCAATCTCCATTTCCTCAATTAACTTTTAATTTGAATAATTAATAAACTATTATTCACATTTATTATGTATACACTATATGTCAAGTATTGGGCTGTCCTGGAGATGTAAATACAAAAACTCTTGCCCTCAGGGAGTTTTTATGCTACTGAACAAAGCCAAAGGCCACATATCTGTGTTTGTTTTACCTTTTTGGCATCCTGAAATAACAGAAACTTAAATTTGAAGTAAGTTAGATTACTTTGAATAATGATAATGATAGCTGATATTTTTGTGGTAGATCAATGAATAGAGGACTAGACCAGGAATCCAGAAGACCTGAGTTCAAATTTGACAGTAGACACTTACTATTTATGTGATCCTGGACCGGTCACTTCACATTTATTTGTCTCTATTTCCTCAATTATAAAATAAGGCTAATGATATCCCCTGCCTTCAAGGGCTATTGAAAGGATCAAAAGTGCTTAGCACAGTGCCTGGTATATAAAAGGTGCTTAATAAATGTCTGTTTCTTCCTCCCCCTCTCCCCTCTCCCATTAGAAAAGACTTGCACATAGACTATGTCTTTTGATCTCTGCAATAAGATGAGGTAGAGAGCATATATATATATATATATATATATATATATATATATATACATATATAATAATATTATTATCATAATTTGATAGGGAAAACAATAGCAACAACAACTATAACTCAGACAAATTAAGTGACCTGTTAAGGTAATTCAGATAGTAAAGCAACGGAATTAAGGCTGGGACAAAGTCTTTTTCATTCTACCCTCAAAGACTGTTTTCAGTACACACTGCCTGTATTTGAGAAATCAATGGTTTGGGGGCCTATACCATTATTTATAAATACCCTTAAATATTGCTAAAATGTATTTTGCAAAATATTTTTTCATTAAATTTTACTGAGATAGATGTTTTATATTGCTCATTTTTTGCCATTGTAGGCCAAAAATGAGAAAAGTAGGTTTGTTTTTATTCATATATATTTTTAAATGTATACTTAAATTTTCCATTAAGAGGTTACAAGCTTTAATTTCTCTTTTGAGGAGAGCTGTAAAAATGTACTGTTTATTTACTCAGTTGATCAGAATGAGTAATTTGAAATTGTTCTAATGACTTTGGCTATAAATGTAATTAAGCTAAAAGATTGAAACCCATTTGGTACCCCAAAGGGAAGGAATATGGTAGATTTCTCATATGGAATAATAACAAATAGAAATTCTTATAAATTAGCTTAGAGACTGAGTCTGTTAGATGAATAATTATTCAGTAGTTTGCAAAATGTAACCCGACTACCCTGACCTCCTCCCCCATATTATGTATCCTTCTGTTATATTTCTAAGACAACAGAATGTCTCTTTTCAGTTAGTACATATGCAATCACTTTTACTAAGTAGGGGTGACTACAAGCAGGAAAGAAAAATGATTACTATGTTTATCAATAAAACCCTCATGTACAGTGAATTATATATTTAAACATCCATTAAAAGAGATATGTCCAGAATCAATAAAGTCTATAAAATCATACTGTTAGTACATGTCAATTCTAATCTAACAAAGCCATCTTGCATTTTCCTTATTGATTTTTGAGATTCCTTCATTTCAGTTGAGAAGCATTAACCAAGCAGATATTTGGGGAAACACCCATCATGATTGATGCCTTCTAACCCTAATGATGCAAACTATTCCTCAAACAGGAAAACCACTTCCTCTCTTCTAAAAAGTAATACTCATAATGAATCCTGGAATGTAGATAACACTAACACCTAGTTCAAGAGATCAAAGTTCTCACAACTGAAAGGAGACAGACAGATAGACAGAAAGAGACAGAGACAGACAGAGGCAGGGAGACTGAGACAGAGACAGACTGAGACAGATAGAGAGAGAAAAAGGGATGAAGTGAAGAGAGAGGAGAAAAAAAGGAAAGAGAGAGAGGCACAGAGACACAGAGAGAGACAGAGAGAGAAAGAGAGAGCCCAAAAAGGAAAGAGGAGAACAATGGGAAAAGAGATGGGGGAAGAGGAAAGTGGTGGGGGTGAGTGATAAATAAGAAATGGAGGTTAACTAGGAATTTTTATAACTAAAGGGGAACAAAACAGAGGCTACTGGAATGAAGGGGGGGGGTAGCATATGTGGGACTTTAGTTTACCTTGAGTGCACTATCTAACAGGCAGGAGGCTCACTCTGAGTAATTGAGATTTCAACATAGCTGCAGTACTGGGCAGTAATAGAGAATGAAGGAAGACCAGGATGGGAAGAATATGGCTCTCCTATTCCTTTCTAAATTTTGGTACTTCCCTAATTGTCCTGACCTCTAGCTCTTCCCCTAAATTAAAGAACTTAGCTAAATTATATCAGGAGAGGGTACCTTCTGAACCATCATTCCATGTGCTTTTATCAATGCCCGTGGGTCACCTTTATCTCTCCTCCTGCTGATATTTACCTATTGACATCACATCTTTCTTTGAGAATCAACTCAATAGCCTTCCCTGATTTCTCTACTCCTATCAGCTGGATGCACTTCAAGCTCATCTTATTTAATCATGCTTTGTACCACAGTTGTAAATATGTCATATTTAAATTTGTATTATATTTATTCCCATAGATTTTTGTATATCTTATCACCTCCAAAATATCGCAGACATTTTAAGGAGAAGGTATGTGGCCTAGAAGAATTAATGAATGACTTGGTGTCGGGACTCCTGGGCTCAGATCTTATCTTAAGTGTTTAATAAATTTAAGGCTTAGGAAAGCCACTTGATCTCATTTTTCTATGCTTAAAATTAATATCACCCAAACAATTTCTATTGCCTCAGTTCATGGATTTCGAATTGCAAGGGATATTAGGGACCATTTAGTCCAATGACTTCATTTTATACATAAGGAAATTGAGTGATAGGGAGCTTGCCCTAGGTCTTATATGTAGCAATCATTAAAGAACGAATTGGAACCCAGCTTTTCTGACTGCAGAGATAATGTTCTCTCCTTTGTACTATGTGGCAAAGAAAGTATTTTGAAAGTTTCAGAAAATTAACTAAAGTTAAGTTATTGTTGAGGATACTGTTTGTATATGGATGATTGTCTCTGTATCTTTGTGTTTCTCTCTGTCTCCATCTTTCTGTCTGCCTCTCTGTCTCTGTTTGTTTCTCTGTCTCTGTCTCTGTGTCTCTGCCTATCTCTGTGTCTCTGTCTCTGCCTTTCTTTTTCCTTTCTATTTCTTTCCCCTCCCATCAGACACCAAATGATATACATATTCCCTTTTTCTTGTTGACTTAATCAATAAATTTAATCAATGATCATGTACTTGGATTCATTTTAAGTGGACCTGATTTCTTGCTGGTGCTGAAACTCCAGGCTTTCTAACATCCACTTCAATACTTTTCCTACACCCTGATTATGATAATAATGACAGAGAGTCAGAGTTCTATAGTGGAAAAGCTTTGAACTCTGATCCCAGATGAGTTCATTTCTAATCTTCGCTCTGCTGTATGACCTTGGGAAATTCACTTAACCTTTCTGGCTATCATTTATTTTTCCCCAAGAGGAAAATAAATGGATTTAACTTTTATTCTCTAAATTCCCTTCTAACTCCAAAATTCTATGGATTAATAAAATCACTCATTGTAAAACTACTTATATTATTGTATCCTTTCTGTTTCCTACAATAATAATATTTTCCAGAAAGCTAGCCTCATTCCCCATATGAGTTCCAATTTTTGCCATGCTAGCTATTTACTCCTATCCCCATTTAGAGCTATAAATTTCATATTCTATTAGGAAAAAAATACCTTGGATATATTTGCTGATATATCATTTAAAATGACATTTTAATGGATAATAAGGGATTAATAATGGAATATGCATTATGCTTGATGCTGAGGAAACAACATTAAGTAGGTCTCATGATCTGATGAAAGTAATGTATGTGATTTCATCATTGCATATCTATAAAGAATCCTAGGGTAAAGAGTAAGCCTAGTAACCACTGTAGTTAGAAAAGGTCATGGATGAGTGTGGATCAAATTGCTCCCATGAGATCTGCAAATGATAAAGCTGTCTCTAATGCTTTCATAGAAAAAAAAATGAACAAGTTTTGTATTGCTTCCTTTAGGCTCACAGCCTTCAAGCTATTCCATCTTTATCTTAATAGTATCTGTTTTCACATTTAAAACTGTCCATTAGAGCCTCCTTTCGTATGTTCAGATGAAAGCTCTAATTTTAAAGCCTCCAGCTGAAGAGATTTTTTTTCAGAGTGTATTCAATTCTTTCCTTTTCACAATATGTTCCAATTCCCACACTGAATAAACTTTAAAAATGTTTTATGTCAAATGGTATAGTTTATGCTTAACATTATAGATATCTAAATATCTTAAATGGCAAAATTTAAAACAGGAGTTACTATCAAGTTCAAATCTTGCCTAGAAATTAAATGTAATACTTAATTAATAAATGCCAGCAGTGTTGAACTGACAAGTCCTAGATATTTTAGGAAGTAGAAAGGTGGATTTTTATTCCCTGTAGCTTTTGTACCTCCCTGAAACAGATAAAATTTAGAATGAGAGATAAAATATGTTTGTAATGTATATGTATACATACATATACACACATACATATGCATATATGCACACATATATGTATACATATCCATAATATGAATTAAAAGATGGGCAAAGGGAAGGAAAAATGTGCTTTTGAGAGTTTACACATAGGAGAAAACAATGCCAGCTTGAGGGGATCTGGGAAAATCTGGACTGGCTTTGAATTATAGAATGTAAGCTCTTTGAGAGCAGGCATTAGTCATCACAATTTTCATTTCTGTTTCTCTAATTTGTTTCAATCAGCTCCTGGCTCATAATAGATGCATAATAAACATTTATTTGGTGATTTATTGACTGAAGTCTGAGAATGATTTTAATAGGTTAAATAAATCTGGCAAACTTGGTCTTTCAATATGGTACTCAGATATGGGCAAAGGAGTAGGGAAAATAGGAATGGGCTTTGCAGCTGGTCCTACATGTCTGACATTATGACACACCCAAAATATGACCAATCCCTGTCCTTTGGGCTAATGTAGTTGACAAACACATATATAACACTATTGGAACTGTGTGTAGCTTCTTTTTATCCCATGAGTTATAAAGCTACTGTTGAAAGGAATTTTTTCCCTGTGCCACCACTCAAAGCCTTCCTCACTAGTCAAAATCATCTAGATTACATCATATTAAAAAAGGAGAAATCTTTGTGTTCCATTGTGGTAGATGTGTATCTGGAAGAGATATTAATCTGGCATATGACATCTAAGTCCCACAGTGGACTAAAGCAGGGTATCACCAGTGCTTTAAATACTGTGACAAGCTGTGCTAATTCCTGGCCAAAGATGTGCAGAAGGTTGCTGAAACAAAATTAGAACCATATATGGAAACCATAAGTAATCATAAGCTGTTGACTCTGGAATGAAAGGAGAAAGGACCAATGACATTCTTTTCTAAGAAGCTAGACCTACTAAAACAGCTTGAGTGTTAGAATTATGACAAAGTTATTCTCAGGTCTTGGAAACTAAACTCTATCTTCTGTGACACCAAGAATTCTGAGTTCATCTATATCCATGACTTTTGGAATGACAATCAATCAATAAAAATTTATTAAGTCCATACTAATTAATAGACAAGCACTGGGGCCACCAAAAGAGACAGACAATAGCCCCTGCTCTCAAAAGCTTATAGTCTAATGGAGGAGACAACATACAAACAAATCTAAATAAAGTAAACTTTATGCAAGATAAATAAGAAATGATTTACAGAGGGAAGACAGTAGATTAAAAGGGGTTGGAGGGGCGGCTAGGTGGCGCAGTGAGTAAGAGCGCCGGCCTCGGAGTTGTAATGACCTGGGATCGAAACCAGCCTCAGAAAATGAGTACCAACACATAAATAATGACTAGCCATGTAACCTTGAGCAAGTTACTTAACCCCAATTGCTTTAAAAAAAAAAAGAGGGGTTGGAAAAGGTTACTTGTACAATGAGGATATTTTATTTGGGGTGTAAAAAAACCAGAGAAGTCAATTTTCAGATCAGAGGAGGCACAGAGCACAGAGAGATGGAATGTCTGGAGCTGAGAAATGGAATGTCTTGTTCATGGAACAGCCAGGAACCCAGTGTTACTGGGTCAAACAGAACATGCCAGGTAGTAAGGTGTAAGTACATTGGAAAGGTGGATAGGAGGTATATTCCTCAAATTATGGGCTAGTGGAATTGGCCATAGGATCATAGGGTTAGGAAAGGAAACAAGAAGTTGCACTCAATAGTTAAATCCTATCATTTAACCAATGTGCAACCTAGGTTCAAAGAATTGAATTGACTGGCTCACGGTCCAACATTTGAGGGGAAGAAAACGAACAAAAAATACTTCGTTTTCCTGAAATGTCAAGATGTCTCAAATATGCCTTGGCAGACAAGGTAAGTTCCATTTTTAGGTGACACTGACAAAAAACAGTGTCCCACGTAAGGTGAACTACTATCCCAAGTTATTCTGACCTATTTATAATGCAGGAGGGAATAGATTTTCTGTATTCTTTCCAGACCAGGCAACATCTAGTGATTTGACTTCAGTTTGTGATAACATATTTAAGGAAGGTTAAGGACAAATGGGCTTATGTCCAAAGATGCTAGTTATTGTTGATAATGATGAAATCCACAGATTCATTTCATAATTTAGAAATTTAACTAAAGCATTACAGGGTTGCAATCCAAATTAATAGAGTACTCATTATAATAAAATTTTGGGTCCTTCTGGTATTATTGAAATAGGATGTTCAAAATTTACCTCATTTGACAGTTGTTTGTATTATGGCATAGCTTGTATATCTTATTGAAAAGTCATTGTGGCGGAGGGGGGGAGGGGCAGCTAGGTAGTGCAGTGAACAGAGTACAGACCGGGGAGTCAGGAGGACCTGAGTTCAAATCTGACTTCAGACACTTGACACTTACTAGCTGTGTGATCTGGGACAAGTCAGTTAACCCCAATTACCTTTCCTACCCTCCTCAAAAAAAGTTATTGTGGGCAAAGGTCACATTTCATTAAGATTTGTATGTTTTTATACACAATGCCTACTACATTGACTCTGAATGTTTGTTGAATTAGTGTTGAATAAGTGAATGAATCAATTCATCAAACTTAGCCCGACCACACACAAACTTACATATATGCACATAAAATGGACACACAATGAAGAGGAAAAATATTGTGTAAGGGAATTATTCAGGATAACACAATTATTATCTGGCAGAAAATGTGAATAATTATTTCAATGAACTTATCTAGATTCAATTGCAAGTTAGCTATTTCTGACTAGAAATGTAAAGATAATGGTTCCGTAAAAGGAATACATTTCATTTAAAACTGGACTTTTTACATTTTCAGAGAAGATCATGAGGAATAATAATTGATTTCTTATGAGGATAATGGCTTATTTTCTGCTCCTTGGTCCTCTTATCTTTAGAAGATCTTAATAATCAAAATTATTTTCCCTACAGACATTGAAATTTAGTTTTACCTTCAAGTAGGTCAAATTACTTACTTTAACATCCCCAATTCTAACTATAGTTACATGTGGGGGTGTGGTTGCAAAGCTTCTAACACTAGAACAAAATGAACTTTGCATAAAGAAATGGAGAAATAGCTCCCAAGAAAAGTAGAGAATGAACACATCATCAAACTGTCGGTATGATATATGAATAACTTTTCTGAGATAAGATAAAATTCTGAATTTGTGCCTGAAAATAATAATCTAAAAGTATAAACTTCTCTTCACTGATTTCACAGCAAATCAATCATTATGTTTACATATGTTATCTTTCTAACTTTTCAAAATCATATCAATATCCAATTACTTTCAAATTAATTGAAGGTAGGAAGAGAAACCTAGCAGTTCATCTTTTATAAGTGTTGTGTAATAAGATTTTCTTTTTTCATTTTTTGCATCTGTCTGTCAAAAATGCTTTCCACCTTTCCATCTGATTTCTTATATTTGAAATAGTATTGATTTTCAAATATATATATATATATATATGTATATAAGCATATGTTTGTATATATGTGTGTGTAAGGTGAATTAATATTTATTCTTATAAGATGAATGCATATATTACAAAAGATAAATAAGTTATATAGGCACTGAAAATTGCATTAAATGCTGTAATTTAAAAAGTATTACTATTTGATTTCTCAGTATAATAGACTCTATAAAGATAAAGTAGAACCATGTATTATCTTGAATTATATGTTTAATATTGTCATCATGCATTAAATATTTTAAGTGGTTTTAAAACAAGAAGAGAATGTGAAATATCAGCAACAACAAAATATATCTTCTGTCTTGTGCTTAGACTATTTAGATTGTGGTTAAAATTAAATAATCAATTAAAAGAACACAGATTATTCAGATCATCTTACAAATTGGAAAAGCTTCTAAAGACTTAATTAACCAATTAATTCTGTATGTATACATTTGAGAAATACATAGAGAGAAATGGCCCAATTAGGTTGTGTGCAAATGCCTCCATAAATGTGAGTCTCAAGTATGATAAACCACTTCAGTTTCAGCTTTACTGTTGTGTGTATTACTAACTCCAGATACAATGAAAAAAAATATGAAGAATAAAATTTAAATGGCCACCTTAAAAAATATCAGAGTGGAATGAGTTTAGGTTACCATTCTATTGTATGTATATATTCATACACACATATGCACACATATTTCACACATGTGTCATATACATGTGTGCACATACTACCATTTGTCATTAAACTGGTCCAATGATTTTAGGTACCTCTATTTTTAAACTGCATTTAACTGTCAATAAGGATAAGATTACACATTAAATATCATAATTCTTATGTTATTTCTTGTGATGACATAGCAAGGTGAGCCTCTTCAGTTTTAGTCTCTATCTCTCTGTTTCTGTCTGTCTGTCTGTCTGTCTCTCTCTCTAGGTGACTATATTTCTGTTTCTGTCTCTATCTCTTTCTGTTTCTTTGTCTCTCTCCTTTTTTATTTCCATCTCTCTGTCTCTATCTGTCTTGTCTGTCTCTCTCTAGTTTAAGAGCTGCAGGGTTGTTGCATAAATATCCCTTTGAAGTATTACATAAAATGGAGAATTCTTTCTAAATTTATTTTTCCTAGAAGATATAAACAGTTATATAAGAAAGAAAATTTTTGCTTAATTTTGCTTTTTTCCCCCTCTAGTCTCTTCATCAAGGACTCTAAATATATTTATTAAAAATAAAATTAAATAGCAGCTAGTTTAATTCTAGAAAGAATAAGAAGATGAAAAAATCTTGTCCTGTCTCATAAATACACATATATGCATGTAACTGAATAAAAATTTGCGTGTATTTATTTTTTAATTAAAATTCATGCAACTATAATATAGTTTGCTTATAATGGTTATATAGTAAAAATCTATTTCTATGTATTCTTGTATGTCCATAGGTATATGTATGACTAAATCTTATTATTTAAAAGAAGGCTAATAGTTCATAGCAATATTAAATGATATTATTGAAAATTTTATATAATAACTATGCTGGATGACATATTTAGATAAGCTTATTAACAAAAAATGTCCATAGACTAATTATAAAACCAATCAATTCAAAAATCTTCTCACACTTTTACACTAGAAAGTCAATGTGCTGATTTTTTTTAGAGGATAGTGGGTTCAGGCCTGATTTATATTCAGAAGATGAAGATTCAATGGAAGATCAAAGAATCAAATACAACAGATGGCTCTAGGCAGATTTATTAGTTTAAAATTATTATTTTTTTTACCTTTTCTCTCTGTCCCTTACCCCACTAGGTAGTTCAAGGACAAAAACTTATTAACCTGTTCCTATCCTGAGGCTCCATTTCCTTGTTGACATAGTAAGAGTTGTTTTGGGGGGGACCTTTTCTGGGAATTTAGTAGCAACTACCTAGTTGAGAAAACCCCAGACTAGGCAGTGCTCTAGTGACACTTGGCTCAGTTGTGAAGGAAAAGCTACACTGAAAAATATCACAAATTTATTTGAGAATCCTAGCATGCTAATTGTTTGTATGTTTTCTTTGCTATGAATAACAATAAAAACAACAGTAACACTTATCTTTTTGGACATAGAGGGAAAGATCTCAATTCTAACTGTTAAGCTAAGATTATAGAACAACCTAACTACTACATCAACTTACACTCAGTAACTATAAGTAACAATAACACTCTTTGACATTTCTAAGCACATTCAGATACCATATCTCATTTGATCTTCATAACAATCCTGTGAGTGAAGTAGTACTAGGATTCTTATCTTTGCTTTTACAAAAGGGGATACTGAAACAGGGAGAAGATACTACAGATAAACACTGAATTAGTGGATGGATAACTTGGGATTAGAAATTGCCCTTTTTGTCTACAAATTCAGTTGTAATTGGGGTGAAAATGGAAAACATTGACCACTAAAAGAGTTGTCTATTTTTGCTTTGTGGTTATCTAGCTATACGGTGTTAAAGTCTGGGCAGATGGAATGTATTATTTCCACTGGTTTTTTTTCCAGAACTATGACCTCCTCTATTCTTAGCCCCCAACTATGGGCAATCAGAATGACTACTATTTTATAATAGTCAACGTAAAGGCTATCTCCTAAGAGAGGAAGGAAAAAAAAGGTTCAAGTTCTACTACAATGTGGTTTCACTTGTGCAAACATATTGGAATGTATACATACATATAGATACACACATATATGTATATATGATGTTTATCTCATTATTGATTGGAAAGAATTGCAAAGATAACATTCAACCAAATTCAGAAAATATTTATTAGGTGCTTATATTGAATAAGACAGTGCTGGAGCTGTTAATTAAAGAGCCAAAAAAAGAAAAAAAAACAAACAAACCCTAACTTAAAAAAAAAAAGCCCCATATAGTTATTGCATCATGAAATTACTCCAGAAGCTTATTTTCTCTGGACAATCATGCTTCCAGGATTCATGGTCACCCAAACTCAATCAACTGAAAACACAGCTGATAAAAATAATGGGATGGGGGATTCTCTAACTCCTTATTGTTTTGTACTTGATGTATTTCAAATTGGTCAGATATTCATGACTGCCTTTTTTTCAATTACTCTTCCCATTCAGTTCTTCTTCTTCTTCTTCTTCTTCTTCTTCTTCTTCTTCTTCTTCTTCTTCTTCTTCTTCTTCTTCTTCTTCTTCTTCTTCTTCTTCTTCTCCTTCTTCAACTCTTCCCCCTATGTCTGTACCATTCAAAAGATAAGGTTTTTTTTTTTAAATCACTTTAAAATGAGACAACTTTCTACCTGTGTCATTATCTCCCTATTCCTAATAATCCCTATATATAAAGCTCTCTTCACTCAGATGAATTGTTCACCAAATTGTAATTGTAAAAGCCTTCACTGGACACACAGCAATAAGGTCTGGTTTTGAATACTGTCTAGCACTCACTAGTGCCATTGTCTTGACCATATTACATGATCACTCTGAGGCTCCACATAATGGTGGAAGGAATTCATCAACACATTTTCCTAGCAGTAATCTAAGGGAAAGAAATTTATCTTATTACATTTGGTACCAAATAGATAAACTAAAAATTATGATATTTAATGGGGTATTGGTTATTTACTGGAAAATATTAAATTAAATATTAACTTAATATTAATAAATAGTATAACATTTAATGGAATTATTAGGAAGTAGGATGGGTTACCTCATTAAATTACCTGCTGAGTTCATCATCTGTGGAAGTTTTCAAGCAGAAGCTTGATGACTATTTCTTTGAGTATATTGTAAGGGATTTGTATGTTTCATGTGTGCATAGTATAAAAATGTCCTCTGAAGGTGTAAAGCCAAGCACAAACAGCTCTCCAGAAGACTGCTGCTGTGAATATCTCTAAGGTTCTGATCACATATATAGTGAACTCTCTATTTTTTCAGCAGTAAACTAAAGTAAAACATTCACAGGAACCAAAGTACAGCATTCATTAACATATAACAACTTATCATTAAAGTAACCACCTAGTTTTAAGCAAGAGATATCATCCAGGATACAAATGGTACAAAGGTCTCCCATACTAGGTCACATTGTCTTAATCTCTCAGTCAGAAAGTCTTCTTTCTTCTTGCTTGGAGATTAGCTTCCAATCATCCTTAACTCAATCATCCTTAAGGGGTACAAGGTACAAAGTACAAAGTTCTCCCACCCCTAGGTCATAGTAAATCATGATCTTGTAAGTCAACACTAAATTCCCAAGGAAAGGTCTTTTCATCTTGACCCAAGGCTGGCTCCCAAATTCCATGGTTCTTCTTTCATGCTCCCAGCTGTTGTCTGAATTCAAGTCATTATTCACCCGGACTCACAGGTAGGTAGCTCCCAGCTCTTTTTCTAGTTTGAAGCTCATAGTGAACAGTCCACCTCAAGCCCTTCAAAGTCTCTGTTTCTGGGAAGGAAAACTAACAGAGCCACAAAAATATTTACACACATCAACCTTAGCAGAATTACAATATTCACACACATTGCCATCACTATCATCTCAATTCTCTTTCTTCCTGTGAAATCAACACAAGTCAACAGAAAGGGTTCATCTGTCTTACAAAGTAACATAATTCAAGAGATAGACTCCTAAAATTCTAACACAAATGACAGAAGACTTCTGTCTGACAAAGTATACAAATATAAATAAACACAGACAAACTGAGTGTCAGACATCACAGATGTTCTCCTTTTCAGTTCTGCTGTGTTCCAGCTTGTGCTCCTGATTTTATGTTGTGGTTCCCCTTCCGGTTCCACCCTTCCTGTTGCATTAGGAAGTTCCTCCCACCTCCAAATCACAGCCAGGCTTCAAAAGCAATTGAAGAACTGAAACAAGGTGCTAAATAATTAGGTGGTAAATACTGCTTTTCTTGCCATTACAGAGGGCCCTTTTAACTATCAAATTATGTTATTTTATCTGCATTATGTGCCTCACCAAATTGTTGAGAGGAAAACATTTTGTAAACACCAAAACACAATATCAAAGTGATAGCAGGATTATCTGATAAAGGGGAAAGTATTCTATACCTGAAATATGTGCTTCTCATTTCAAATTTTAGCTCAGACACTTAGGTGGACCATGGGTCAATCACCTCTCTGAGTTTGAGTTTATGCTACTAAAATGGAGATAATAATACTTCCCCCATACAGCCAGCATATATTAAGTACATGATATTGAATAAGCACCATACTGGGTGCTACACAAAAATAAAAAGAGATTCTGCTCTTGGGAGACCTACATTATCTCAGAGGAAATAATATTTACTCATATAAGAAAACACAAAATATTCACAAAATAAATATAAGATTATTTCAAGGGGAAGGTATTAGCAGCTAAAAGTTTCAAGAAAGCTCACACGTGGCTTTCAATGTGGCTTTGAAAGACACATTCTAAGAGGATTAAGTATATTCTGTGCATGAAAGATAAACTGGACAGGTATAGTTATGAGAAAATAAATATTCAGTATCAGGACAATAGAAAGGGCACTTTGATTGAATTGTAGAATGTGCGAAGGGGAGTATTATATAGTAGGACTGGAAGAGAGATTGGAACCAGATTGTGAAAAGCTTTAGATTTTACACAGAGGAATTTGTATTTAAACTAGAGTCACTAGATCTATCTAGAGCCATTTATAAATCCAGAGCCATTTAGATTTAAATCTAAGAAGCCATGCAGTTTTGCATGTAGGGTAGTGACATGGTTAGGCCTATGCAGTTGAGTGAAGAATGGTTTAGAGTAGGGAGAGATAGTGATATGAGATATTATGGCACCCAGACAATGGAATATCCAATATTCTAGCACCCAGTCTAAATAAGGAAAGGCATAAACTTCTAGCAATTGCTCAAGAATGGTAAAGGGACCCCAGGAAATGGTTGACATTTTTATGGCTGGAAGGAGAGGAGTTTATAAAAGACATTTAAGAATGGGAAAAGGGACAAAATATAGTCATGTGAGAGAAATAATAAAAAATACATCATTTATAATGTACAGATATTTATGTCTATTTCTAGAAATATTTGGTTGTGCTATTAGTTATGCTTCAGGAATAAAATCCTTAAATATTTTTTTTTCTGCCTAGTTCTCTGGTGCAATAAATTTCCTAATAAATCACTACTATTCTTTGGAGATGAAACATATGACTACTCCCAATAAACCTTCAAAGTTTTAATTAATTTTTTTAAATGATTGAGTTTATATGTACATGGAGTGGCTAGGTGGCACAGTAAATAGAAAGAACTAGCCCTGAAGTCAGGAGGACTTGAGGTGAAATCCATCCTCAGACACTTATTAGCCATGTGACCTTGGGCAAGTCCCTTAACCACAATTGCCCTGCCTTCCCCCCTCCCAAAAGAAAAAAAAAAGAGTTTATATGTGGGTGAGGTCTTACGTTCACTACAGATAATGAAGAAATTTAAAAACTACCTTCTCTCTAGGAGCTTCAATTCTATTAAAGTAAGACAAAACACACACACAACACACACACATATACACACACACCTAATGAAATAAAATAACCCTTGGACACTGAAAAATCAAGCATAGAAATCACACTTTCTCTACCTCCCTCTCTATACCTATCTTCTTCCCACTCTCTTCTTTCTTTCCTCCTCTCACCTTTTCCCCCTCTTTTTCGTTCCTTTCCCTTTCCTTTCCTTCTCTTTGCTTACTCTCCCTTCTGTTCCTTAGAGAGTTAAGAATAATAGAGACTCATCTATCAGCCACTTATCAGCCATGAGTAAGAAAAAGAAGGCTTGGAGGCTCTTCATAGAATTGAATATCAGTGACTAAGACTTGTGAGGACTTTAATATATGAAAACTGTGGATAGGACAACAGGGAGCCAGCTAAAGCCACTACGGATAAATGAGAGAGGTTATATTATCATCTGTACTTTGAAATAGATAAGGTTAAGTTCCAGTGAAGGTACAAGTGGAACTTTTGTTCAGGGTCGGACAATAAATAACAAGAAGACATCCCTACAAATAAATTAAGGTTTAAATAAAGACTCCCCCCCCAAAAAAAAATGATATAGGCTAACTTTTCCACTTATTGTACATAATATCCTGTAAGATGACCCCACAAATTGCATAAAAGCTTTAGAAAACAAAGCTGGTTAATGCTTGGTAATGTAATGAGTTATGACTACATTGTGAAGTTTCTCTTTTATTTAAGTGTCTGTAGGGGTGGAGATGAAGAAGGCAATCCTCCTTGGTGAAGTTCACTTTCTGACACTTAAGAAAAAACGAACTTTATTACAAGGAGAGATTTCACCTTTTACAACTTTTGACACAAACGTGGGCCTTATACAGGGCATCAAGTTTTTGACATTGTAATTTAAAGTGACAAAGGGAAGTGAGCTGTAAGATTCCCCTGAATGTGATATCCCCCTTGGACTTCATCACTCCAACATCTTCTGCTGAATTTGTCACACTGGGCAAGGTGCTAAATGAAGATTAAGGGAGGGCCAACGTATTTTCACAGCAGGTTAAGTAGCTAGTATTCTGGGAATATAGACTAGGTTAAAACTAAGCCTTATAAAATTTTTTGTCTATTGATCTATTTATACATCTGTAGTACCCTGCTTATCAAGTGGGACCTTGATACATGAATGGAGATATTCTATTGACATTTAGCTATGTTTATCCTCGGTAAATAATGTGTATGATTTCTCAATAATTTTAAGTTTCAAGGTAATAAATGTTTAATGCATACAAGATTTTTGGGGTAGATACTGTGAATAACAATATAAAAAAGTCCAAGGAACACATAATTTATGTATTCAAAGGAGTGTGATTCTTAAACATATAGGCATAGTTCAGGGTCTCTGTGGCATGTTGGAAAGAGTGTGAATGACAGGATATAAAGAATCAAAGTTTATCAGAGAAAGAAATTAAAGATATCTATAAACATATGAAGAAATGCTCTAAATCACTATTGATTAGAGAAATGTAAATCAAAACAACTCTGAGGTACCACATCTCTCCAGTCAGATTAGCTAAGATGACAAAACAGGAAAATGACAAATGCTGGAGAGGATGTGGGCAAATTGGAACACTTAATGCATTGCTGTTGGAGTTGTGTAGTAATCCAACCATTCTGGAGAACAATCTGTAATTATGCCTAAAGGGCTATAACTAATTTCATACCCTTTGACCCAGAATTACCACTTCTAGGGTTATATCCCAAAGAGATCATAGAAGTGGGAGGAATACCCATATGTACAAAAATATTTATAGCAGCTCTTTTCATGGTGGCAAAGAATTGGAAATTAAAAGGATGCCCATCAATTGGAGAATGGCTAAGTAAGTTGTGGCATATGCATGTAACGGAATACCATTATGCTATAAGAAATGAGGAGGAGACGGATTTCATATTTACCTGGAGAGGCTTATACACACTGATGTTGAGTGAGAAGAGTAGAAGCAGGAGAAATTTGTATACAATCACAGACACAACATATGTGTGATGAACAACTATGACAGACTGGATTCTTCTCAGCAATGCAGTGATATAAGTCAATCCCAAAATACTCATGAAGGAGAGAGATGCCTACATCCAGAGAAATAACTAGAAAGGACTGAGCCTGAATCCTGATGGAAGCAAACTACTTGATCTTTTTCTTTTCATTGTTTGGTTTTATTTCCTCTTTACCATTTTTCATCCCGTCTAGTACAATCAGCCTATGTAACCTGACTAATGTCTAATGTAAAAGTATTTGCAGATCCTATACTGGACTATATGCTGTCATGGGGGGGTGGGGGGAGGGAGGGAAGGGAAATTTGAAACTCAAGGAACTATGAAATTGAATCTTGTAAACTAAAAATAAACAAATAAATTAAATTAAAAAAAGAATCAAAGCTTATCCACAATGCTTACTCGCTATGTCCCTCTTGGCAAGGTCCAAGTTGTCTTAGAGTATCTATCTGACAGAGCTGATTTTGAATACTAAATAAATGTAGACAATGAGAAGGAGGAGGAAGAGGAGAATGGTATTATTGCTAGGTAGAAAGAGAAGGAACATGTAGACCCAGTTCATTAAACAAATGGATCTGTAAGCATCAAACATAATGCTAGAAATTTGCTAATTCAGACTCAATACTGGCACAAAATGAAGCCATTAGAAGTCATTGAACAGTTAGCCAATGGATGTTTCCTTTGCCCTGACACAGAAAACACGTGCAATAATGTTATAAAGATGATGAACTTCTATACATTTGTTCCCTCCATCCATTTATAAAGTAGGTCAATTTCTAAATTCTGGTCAGTAGGGAAAGGTATGGCAATTCACATGTTCTTCAGATATCTGCCAAATTAAAGGGGACCTGATTGCACACGAGTGGGATCTTTTATGGACTTAGATGACCAGGAAACAGTGTCAAGGGAGGTAGAGTTCAATTTAAAGGAATAGTTTTGTGGCCTTTTATGGAAAACTAATCTCTTGCTTTGGGGAAGTGTGGGAACTCCTATCACAGGAGAGAGAATAAAACTTGCAGCTGCTTCCTGGAGAATAAAGTAATGGAGATTTCCAATTGACGTAGAAGTGATAATAATTCATGCCACATAATACATTGGAAAAGGGACAGTGTGAAATAATATTTCAGATGGAGGCTGGCAAAAGATTATGAAAGACCCCAAATTCCAAGATATTCACATACATATGTAATAGTAAGAGATATCTGAAAATGCGATATAATGGACAGCCTGGAGGAGAATGAATTTCTTCTCACTAGCGGTTTTCAGAGATTGCATGACAAAGCGGTGGTGGTATAGAAGTCATGTCACCTCAGATACTCATTGTACGGGATGGCCTCTGAAGTATCTCTTAACTCTGAGATCACAAGATCCTCTAATTCTCTTAAAGGATTAAAAGATATGGAGGCAGAATAGGGCAACAGATTTAACACTGGAATTGGTCTCATCCATTTGAATACCAGCCCTACTAAGTGAAAATGAAAGGATTTTAAGCCATATTAAATTATATGAACATAGTGACATTAAATGTCCAAACTACTTATAGAAATTACCAGTTTATTTGATATGAAGTTTTAAGTAGCTCCAAGGACCTTAATGATAACTATTATTCTTAATTTTATGATGTAAAAAGAAATGTGGAGTCAGCAATTCAAGAACAGGTTTTCATTCTTTCATGATAGTATCAGTGTTATTTTCTCTACAAATAATAGATTATGATATATATACACATACACACATATATAGTATATTTACATATATGTATATGCATATAATATCTATCATATGAAAATATTTATTTACAATATCAAAACCACTTATAAACATTGCAAGTTGCTTTTATATGAAAGTAAAACTTTTTAAACAGATCAACTGTGAGTGGAGGTTAGGCATGACAGAGCCAGTGCTCATGTCTATGAGAAAAAAATATCCTTGTACTAATGAAATCACAGGTCCAATCCAAAAATCACATGACATATATACCTACACATGCAGATGTATATATGTCTCCATTTGTATGTATGCATATTTTGAAAGGCAAAATGACATAGAGGACAGATGTTAGTCTGGATCAATTTCTCTTACAATCCCATCTGTGTAACAATTGCCAAGTCATTTAAAGGACTAGAATTTAAGAGTATCTTAAAGAATCAAGCAAATTATAGGGTGAATTGACATATCTGGTCCTTCTGGTTAAATTCCCAATGTGTCAAATAATTTTTATAAGTTAAAGATGAGTACCTGATTTGTATCAGTTGAGAGGTAGAAAGACTTTCTACAATGTGAATGCCATACAGATATGAAATTAAAGGTTTAAATGTCAGTATGTATCTTAAGACAAAGATGAGTGATGAAATAACTATTTCTATTTCTAATGTCATTAATAGATTAATTGGGAAAATGCTATTAAAAATAAATAGATAATGATGGTGGTGAAATTTTTATCTTCCAGGTCATTTTCTAAAACCTGAAAAATCTGACAGGTGCATTGAATTTTATAAAGTACAATGATAGAGGCTTTTTCTTCTTCTTGAATATCAGGCTTATACAAACCTTTCTTTTAATGACTAAAGAAAAGCCTTAGTTTGGGAGCTAATGTCTAATACTATCATCCCTCTTAAGAAAATCTTATACCAGCTGGATAGGGCACTGGAAAAATGTGGCACAGTGTGAATAGATCATCTCATACTGTTCTCACAACACTGGGTTCATTATCTCTGATAATAAAACTAGAGGAATGCCTTTGAAAACTAAGCCACACATTGGTTTGTCTTTAAGTTGTGATTTCACATGGCTGCTATGTGATCTCTGTGAAAACCACAGATGCAAAATACGGTATTTGCTTTTGAAAGTCACTGCTGGTAGCAGAAACAAATGCATTTTCAGAAAGACACCCAGTGAGCTCTAAAACTCATGTTAACAATTGAATATCACGTGCAATATATATCTCCTTAGACTAGAGAACCGTCTAATTAATTGGAGACATGAGGCTACCCTTGTAGACTTATTCTGATTGGGGAAAAAAATCTTTGTTCATATTATATTTAACATGATGCAACCATGTTCCAAATTTAACCTTAATCTCCTCTAACACAACCAGAATTTAAGTTGTATCACGGCTAACTCTGGAGAGAAGAAATCAAGTGTGCAGTGTCTCTTTTTATTAATGCTTTTTACTGCCCAGCCTTTGATAGGTTCTAAATCAAAGCGGTCTGCTATCATCACATTGTTATACTCCTGTTGGCAGCAATACTTTGACTCTGGAAGTACCTGTATCAAGAATTTTCAATTTTCATCTCTTCAGTTACAAAACTAAGCAAGACAGCTAACAATCCTCTAGGTTAATCCATCTACTAACCTTTCAATTTTTACAGGGTGATCTTTAAGAATCATTCTCTATTCCTGAATGTCTAAAAGCTGTACCCTCAAAAAACAGCATTTGCAATAAACAAGACAGAAACATTTTCCTTTTCCTTTTGGGGCTTGATCCATTGTTATTTGGGACCTTACTGATTTTGAGCTTGTATACTTCTCGAATGGTTGGGCCTTTTCCCTTTTCTACTCTTTTGAATTCTTTAATGAGAAAAAAATAGAAAAAAAAAACTGTGGCAATTTAAGAGAATTCTCTAAATGTAATAATTCCTCTCCTCTATGTCTCAGTTTTTGAATATTTTATTTAGGAGCAAAACATAATTTAATGTGTTACTATTGAATAGATATAAAATATATGCACTAACACTCTATACAGAACACAGCATAAGGTAGATCTCTCTGAGATCCTATATTTAAAGGGTTTTATCATTTCTACTACTAGCATGACATCATCACAACTTTACACATCACAAGATAATGACATTTAATGGTATTTATTTGAAAATCAGTATAAATATGCTCTTTAAATTGAATAAAATTCATTGATTACTTTTGCATAAAAATTAACTGCTAAAATAAATTATTTAAATTAAGAATATATGATTATATTTATAAAATTTTCATATTTAAATGTTCCTTTAATAACAAGAATGCCACAAATGATATACATCATGTCATCATTTTGGTTAGATCAGAAAGATATGACAATAATAGCTGAATGAAAAATATTTTCATATTATAAAACAAGTTTTCCCTTCTTAAAAACCAAGTAAAAATCATTTGTCATTATTGGAATAACTCAAGGAAAATGGAAGACAATTTGGAAATTTTCAGAATTCACATAACATGCTTACATCCTTAAAACTGAGCCCTAGTTTTGCAAAATTCCAATGATTTACTTTTAATAAGATACCAGATTTCAAACAATATTAATATTTACACAGAAATGAATATATTTATATGCCTGTGTTTATATATGTATTGCATATACATATACAGAAAAGGTACTATAGCATTAAAATTTAATTAAAAGGACCTGGATTCAAATTTTAACTTACCAACTTATAGTGTCTATTATTAGGAGGATTATTTTCCTTTTCTGAGTCTTACTTTCTAAGTCTATAAAATGATGGACTTGGATTAGCGAATATTATAAGTTCCTTTCTATGTGTAATGTTTATGATATGCACAGGTAAATGATGAAACTTTTTTCTTCAATGTGACTTTCAAAGTTATAATTGAATTATATGAAGTAACTCCTTTGGCAGCTGGTCAGTAGATATTTTTTCAAAGAATTTGAAATGATGAAATATTCGCAATAGCCCAATAAAGTTCACACTGAAAAAGTGTATCTATATGTCTTGTTGCTTATTTTTTCTATTATATATAGTTTCAAATTAATTTTGTAGATTAGATGAGTGGAGGGGATAAAATCAACAAAATGATAAGGTAATAGAACTTTGCACATTATTGCTCGAAGCTAAAAGAATTCTGTTATGACTTGTATATTAACACTATAATACCATTCCCTAAAAGTAAAATAATACACACACACACACACACACACACACACACACACACACACACACATATATATATATATGAAATTTAATGCTAAAATTGTAACCTACTTCATTTTAATTCCACTAAATTGCTGGTAACCTAGAAATGCTTTCAGTGCCATATTTTTATAATTTTTAAATAAAATTTTATATTTATTTTTAGTTTACATCGTTCATTTCAACAAGATTTTGAGTTAAAATTTTTCTCCCCATCTTTCCTTTAACCACCACCCTGAAAATAGTGACCCCACTGTATACCTCCTCCCCAAATCTGCTCTCTCCTAGATCCTCCACCATTCCCCCTCTGACTTTCCAGTAGGACAAATAGATCTCTATACACCAGTGCTTGTATATCTAATTTCCCAGTTGCATGTAAAAATTTAATTATAATGTATTTTTTAAACATTTGATTTTAAAACTTTGAATTCCAGATTCTTTCCCTTCCTCCATCATCACCCACCCTTACTGGGAAGATAAGCAATTCAATAGAGGTTGTATGTGTGTAGCTATGCAAAACATTTCCATAGTGGATATATTGTGAAAGATTGACTATATTTCCCTTCATCGTATTCTGACCCCCACTCGTTCTAGGTTCTACTTTGACCCTGTCCCTTTCCAAAAGTGTGTGCTTCCAACATCCTTCCCCCACAACTTGCCCTCCCTTCCATCATCCCCCCTCTCATCCCCTTCCCCCATACTCTCCTGTAGGGTGAGATACCCTATTTATTGTGTATGTTATTCTCTCCCTAAGCCAAATTGAATTAGAGTGAGGTTGACTCATTCCCTTTTGCCTTCCTGTTCTTTCCATCCATTGTAAAGGTTTTCCCTTGCCTCATTTATATGAGATAATTTGCCTCATTCTGTCTCTCCCCATCTCCTCTCATTATATTCCTCTCACATCTAAATTTCATCTTTTAGTCATCATCCGTTCCTATTCAATTGGTCCTGTGTCCTTTCTCTATGTATATCTGTACACATATATACACACACTCACATATGTATCCATATGCCCACATACCCTCCTATATAGACATATATATATGTATACACATATGTACATATACATATACATATAGACACACACACAAACACACATTCATATTCCCTTCAACTATTCTCATACTGAGAAAGGTTTTGTAAGTTACAATTATCATTTTTCCACATAGGAATGTAAATAGTTCAATTTTGATAAGCTCCTTATGATTTCTTTTCCCTGTTTACCTTCTCATTCTTCTCTTGCCTCTTCTATCTCAATGTCAAATTTTCTATTCAACTCTGTTTTTTTCATCATGAATGTTTGAAAGTGCTCTATTCCATTGAATGACCATATTTTCCCCTGAAACATGATACTCTGTTTTGCTGGGTAGGTGATTCTTGGTTTTAATCCCAGCTCCTTTGACCTCTGGAATATCATATACCAAGCCCTTTGATCCCTCAGTGTAGAAGCTGCCAGAACCTGTGTTATTCTGATTGTGTTTCCACAATATTCAAATTGTTTCTTCCTGACTGCTTGTGGTATTTTCTCCTTGATCTGGGAATTTCAGAACCTGGCTATAATATTCCTGGGAGTTTTCTTTCTGGTATCTTTTCCAGGAGGTGATCAGTGGATTCTTTCAACCTCTATTTCCCCCTCTGAGTCTAAAACATCAGAAAAATTTTCCTTGAGACTTTATTGAAGGATAATTTCTAGGTTCTTTTTTTTTGATCATGGCTTTCAGGTAGTCCAATAATTTTTAAATTATCTCTCCTGGATCTATTTTCCAGGTCAGTGTCTTTTTCCAATGAGACATTTCACATTGCCTTCTATTTTTTAATTTCTTTGGATCTGTTTAATAGTATCTTGATTCCTCATAAAGTCACTAGATTCCATTAGCTCCAATTTAATTCTTAAGGAATGATTCTCTTCAGTGAGCTTTTGAAATTCTTTTTCCATCTGGCAAATTTGGCTTGTTAAGGTATTCTTCTCTTCATTGCCTTTTTGAGCCACTTTTACCATTTGAGTTAGTCTATTTTTTACAGGGTTATTTTTTTAGTTAGGGTGTTGACTCTTTATCCATGATTTCTTGCATCGTTGTCATTTCTCTTCCCAATTTTTCCTCCACTTCTTTTATTTGCTTTTCAAAATCCTTCTTAAACTCCTCAGTGTCCTATAACCAGTTCATATTTTTCTTTGAAGCTTTTGATACAGGAGTTCTGACTTCATTTCTTCCTCCTGTTCCATGCTTTGATTCTTTTTGTCCCCAAAAAGGAATCCAAAGTTGCATTGCTGTGCTTGCTTTCCTTCTTTTGCTTGCTCATGTTGCCAGTCAATTATTTGACTTTTGAGCTTTTTGCCACAGTAAAACTCTGCTTCCACAAAGGAGAGCTTTGTCCCAAATTGCTGGGGTTTTCTCAGCTTCTGGGACTATTAGTTGGCTGTGCTCTCTGAAGCCTCCACATGCTCTGGCTCACAGGTCACACAACCCAGGATCTCCACCCTAGACAGCAATCCAGATGCAAACAGGTTAAAGCAAAAGTGATTACCCTTCAGACTGGTCTCTTGGTCCCCCTACAATTTCCAGTCCAGGAGGTCTGAAGCATATATTTGGTGGCTTCTGTGGCACCTCAGCCACTTTTCCCTTCAGGGGCAGAGGCCAGACTGCACTCCCAGACCCCATGTTCCCACAAAATACATACTGAAATTTCACTTTGTCTTTGGCATTTATGTATTGATAATTCTGGAATCTGTTACAGCTGCTGGATATCCACTGTCCTGAAGTTCCTCCAGCAGTGGCTGGTCATGGCTGCCTTGAGGGCAAATCTGCCAACTCAAGTGGAGCTGGGCTTGGCCCCCACCACACTGCAATGGATTCTTCCTTTTGCCCTGCTGGGCTTTCTTCAGTGGGAGGTTTGTTTCTCTCTGTCACTTTGTGGGTTCTGTAGCCCTAAAGTTTGTTTAGATTCATTTTTGTAGCTATTTGAAAAGGTGAGGGAGGTGGTATGCACAGTTTTCCTGCTTCTATGCTGCAATCTTGGCTCCACCCAGTGCCGATTTTTTTTTTAATTTGCTGCTGTTGTTGTTGTTTTCATGGAAGCAGCCAGTGTAGCAGTGGCTGCTGCCATTAGAAACATCTCTCCCATGTCAAAACTAGAAAATTTCTCCTAATTCTAATCCCAGGCTCCTGCTCACTAGAAATAAGTTACTAAATGCAATAAGAGAAACGGGTCTCTAGGGAAAAAATAAGAGACCTAATTACTTCTTACCTCTGATTATTATGGTCATAATCCTAAGTCTTAGAATTTTGGACATGAAAAAAAGAGGACAACCAAATTGACTCACTTATAGGCGTGGATTCTATTTCTTTTGTTTGCTTGTTTTTTATGCATTGCATTTCTAACTTATAATACAACTCTATGTGAAAAAATAAGAATTAATAAAAACAATAGCACCAAACATCACTGTAGTCATCATCACCACCACCACCATCATCTTTTGGTTTCCATGTAATCCTTCAGAATGAGGAAACATATGTTTATGGCAACTTAACTAATTTTGCTTTTACACTATTTTAGGGAAAAGCTACCTAAGTCTCTAGCCTTGCCTCCCATCCATATAGGAGATCAAACTTTAAATAACGATAAAGAAGGGGCATGGGGTAGACCAATTTTATTTGTGTGTTTCTCCATTTGAGAAACCCAAGTGGACCTGGGTTTTTTTTTTTTTTTTGGTCCCACATTTTGTGCTTTGTATATTTTCCTAGGATGCAACAGTGATTCCTATTTCTTTACTGAGGTAATTTTAGAGAAGATTCCTTTTTTCTGTTCCTAAGATGATAATTCCAGTACAAGTGAAATTGTTTTTTCCTAAACAATTAAATGAAACTTCAATTTCACCATGATACTAATGCCCTTCAAATGTATGATAATTTCCCATTACAATAAAGATCATGACAATCATTTTCTCTATATCATCTAGATTTAGAGGACCCAGATTCAAATTATGGCTTTGAAACTTCCTATTTATCTTATCCTGTATGAATCATTCCTCTTCTTTGATGTTCAGCTTATTAATTTGTTAAATGAAGGGAGAAGATTTTATGATCGCTAAAATCCTTTCCAGCTTTAAACCTACCACCCCACAATAGTTTTCAGAATGACTATGTGGTTATCTAGACTGCCTTATTTTCTTCATCAACTCCTACATTTCAACTCAATCCATCTGTTTATACCAAGGCACATGTGGCAAAAATGATTAAATATTTAGAGATAAAGCTAAAGAATTTCAAACACCTGGGATTATTTACTCTATAGGAAAAAAGTGAGATTGAAAGGTTTCTTAATAATGATAGTCAAGTATAAAAAGTGTTATCATAATATGGATGTTATCCAGATGTTCCTCATCCTTACAAAGATCAGAACTTCAATAGATCTGTGATGTCATTAATGTGGGTACCGCTTCCAATGATGCAGAACATAACCAGACTACTCCTTATTCTATTTGATTTTTGTCCAGGTCCTCCCATTAAATTTCTATAATAGATTGTCAAATATGCTATATGCTTATCTCTCTAGATACCCATCTGTTATCACTTGCTCTGTCTATATGCCTAGTCCACCTCCTTTTCTTATCGTACATTTCCTGGATGATATCTTTTACATTGATTATTGGCCATAAATCACCATTTATGCTATGCTGCATTCTACTTAACCCCTCCCCCCCCACCAAACATCATTCCATTGTCTTTTGGGTTACCTGGTGCTTTGTTATTTTCAGATGCTAACATATTCCATGATTTGCAGGCATACAGAATAACTTAAAGAATAGGGAAATGAAAGATTCAGGTAAAATCCTGATCCCTTCAAAACTATCTTATGACCAATAAAATTGTATAAAATGAGGTAAAAGATAAACAAAAGAGATGAAATAAAAGAAATTCCTGTAATATAATTCATATTACACACACGCACACACACACATATACACATGGTATACTTTTGTATACAGATTATTACTGGTCTCCCTATGGATCTGTGTTAATGTGAAAAAGACTAGAGTCTGTAACTACCTGGATCATAGTCTATTGTATTTGGGTTAGTGAGAAGAGGAAAGATTCCAGTATCTACCCTCATCCAAGTTTACCCGCTGTTCGAATCCATCCAATGACTGAGTGCAAAATGAAGGGGTTCAAATAGATGTTCCCTATGGATTTCAATAGATTTGAATCTATGATATAATATGATTGTGTTTATATGCAGATTGGTATACCTGCTTAGGGGGGTGTGAGTGGCGAATTCCACTTTAATCATTTAGCTAATAACCAATAAAATAGAATGAAGAAATATTACTCTAAATTTCAACAATGTAATGAGAAGCATAATAATAAAGAAGCATGATAACTAATGCCAAATAAATATTGAAATAGCAAATGAGCTATCTACTATCAAAAAGGAATTTACTCAGAACAAAGAATGAGAACAAAGAATTCTAAAATAATTTTAGAAGCATTAGGTGAAAAACATGAAGGAACAAACAAAACCTGACTGCCATAGTTTAATAAGTGAAAGAACAAAACTCTTCAGAACTATTAGAACCTAAAGGACCCTGGGTCGGATAAGTGGCTCAGTGAGTAGAGCTTGCCCTGGAGTCAGAAGGACTTGAGTTCGGATCCCACCTCAGACACTTAAAGAACATACAAAACAAAAACATAGCCGTGTGACCTTGGGCAAGTTACTTAACCCCAACTGCCCTCCATAAAGAAAAAAAAAGAACCTAAAGGACGCAATGCAAATCCCATTTCTGATGCTTGTTATCTCTATGACCTTAGGGAAGTTTCATTTAACCTCCATAAACTTCAATTAGATAATCTACTAATTGCAGTAAATGTAATTCTTTTCACCTTTAGTATGAGCCTCACCAGAATACAAAAGTAAAGAACTGAAAGAAGACCGAAATTTAATATTCCCAGAAAAGTCACTATACATGATCCATGCCAAATTACAATACTGCAAACAGCCATGAAGAAATTACATTTCAAGGACTGTTGATCAAAATCACATAAAATCTTGGAAAATAGAACACGAAAAGTAAATATTGGAACAAAACACAAAAAGAAAAAAATTCATTCGAGAATTGATTGTCTATTTCCTTTTTAAAATAAAGTTTATTGAAATCTCAAAAAAAAAAGAATTGACTGTCTATCAAAGGTAGGGATGAAAAGTCATATAATTAAAAGAATTGATGATTTCTAATAACTTTTACTGAGAAATTAGAGGCAGGTAGATAATTGAAAGGAAACACAACTACTGTAGGTATTATTGTCATTGTTTCTTCTTCCTTCTGGAAGAGGATGCCATGATTATAAGAGGAGAGGAGAGGAGAGGAGAGGGGAGGAGAGGGGAAGGGAAAGGGGGCATAATTGATTTTCCTCTGGTCTGGAAGAGGAAAGGGGGAGGGAATCAAGTTGTTTCAAACATTGTAGGGGTTTTTGCTATTTTTATTGCCCCCCCCTTTTCTATTTCTTTTAAAGATGAATGGTGAGGAATAAGTACTATACTTTAATATGATTTTTTTTAAGCTCTAAGAATCATAACTATAAATACTATTAAATTTCCTCTAAAAGAAGTTTGGCAAAATGATGGAGAAAGTAAAATTCAAGTATATGTTGTTTACAAGAAACACACTTAAAATATAAAGATTCATGCAGAGTTAGAATGAAGGTGAAGAAATATCTTTGAAAAGTCAGTTAATTCAAAATATAAGCAGATATAAATAGTAACTTAGGAAAATACAGAAGTAAAATATATATCTTAAGAAAAATAAACAGAAACACATTATACTTAAAATATATAAAATTAAACTATATAAATAATAAATATATTTGAACCAACTAAGACAACATTTACTGATTTAAAAGAGCTAATTGTAACCAAGAGGAAGTAGATAGTAAAAATAATTGGGGGACAGCAAAGTAACACATTCAGACCCAAAAATATATGACAACTAAATAATAAAGATCTAAAAAATAAAGATGTAAAACTAAATAATAAAGATCTAAAAAATAAAGATCTAAAAACAATATTAAAGAAGTTAAATACGGAAGTACTTTGGTAAATAATGAATGAGAAGCTGTGTGTGTATAACATATACATGTATGTATGTATTCATGACACTTTTACAAAACTTGAATATGTGATAGAGGTCAGAATCAGATTCTGTATGGCAGAAATATTAAATACAGACTTTTCAGACCTGAAAAATACAAATTTTAATCATTCAGGGAAATTTGAAGTATTCAAAATCAATAGAGATTAAATAATGTAACCTTAAAGAATTAGTGAGACAAAAATAGGGGAAATACATACATGCATATATATGTGTATATATATATATATATATATATATATATATATATATATATATATATATATCTCAATGAGACAATACATTATAATACATTAATTGTTTTCTTTCAATCAACCAAAAAATTCTACCTTCTCATCTTCTTACTCCAAGCCCTCCTGCAAATTGCAAATGAAGGAAAAACAAAACATGTTACTATACAATTTTCTACACTGGTGATATCCAAACAAATAAAAATTATTTCATTCTTCCCTCTTCATTCTTCTCCTCTCTATCAGTAAGAATGTAGCATTTTTCCGCATTAGTCCTTTAGAATTACGGTTGGTTTTTAGTCTTTGTTCCAAATACTTTCAAAGTCATTTGACTTTTCCATTTTTTTGACAAGTGCTCTCATTACATGTAAAACATTTTAACTCCTAAAAAACACACAAAGCAAATTTTGCTCAATTTTTCAGGTAGTTTTAGTTGAATTTTCCACCAAACTGTGTTTTTCCCAAGTCTTTGCTTGTAGATGTTAAAGTGTCATACTCTTCTCCATTTTTCTCTCCAGCTTCTATGCCACAATAATAACTTTTTATAATGGAATTCTTTTTCTTTCCTTTTTCTTTCTTTTAGCCTACTTCCTTACTTCAGATTTGATGGTTGTGTTGCATTCTATGGCACTTCTGTAGGGAAGGTTTGATATGGTACTGATGTTGCTTTCTTGGAGCACTGAAAATTTTGTTTTTCCAGGATCTCAGAGATAGACTGGTAAATATTCAGTGCTCTCTGTCTGATCCAGGGCAAAGTCTGATTTCTACCTCTCTGGTTGGAGTTTCTGGTCTAGTTTTGAGTCTGAGCAATAATAGACTATCAACGGACTCAGCCCCTAGCAGCCAGTAAGTTGACCTTGTCCTCAGTGTCTTCAGATTTCTCTGTCAGTAAGGTTGGCTAGAAAAGTGACTCACCATGACTATTGCTGGATTTCCCCATTAGAATCCAGTGTGATGCAATTTCTAGATCTGTTTGGTGATTCTTTGTGGTTAACTTATATGTACTGCTGCTTACCATTTTCCCACTTCATTTTATCAATATATCAAAATCTATGGGATGTAACCAAACAGTCCTTACCAGAAATTTTATATATCTGAATACATACACACATACATGCATAAATATAGATATGTATATACAGGAAAGGACAGACAGACAGAGACTGACAGATAAAGGATCTAAGACAGACAAAGAATGACAGATAGCAACAGATTCTAAGATAATTCTTGTTGTTATGATCTTGTTTCACTTGTGTCTGACTCTTTGTGATCCCATTGGAGTTTTCTTGCCCAAGATACTTCAGTGGGGTGGACGTAACCAAGATGGCAGAGTAGAAACAGCACTTCCACTGTGCTCCAGCCCACACCACTTCAAAATTATGGAAAAGGGGACTCTGAACAACCTCTGGAGCTCTAGCACCCACAGAAAAATACAGAGAAGCTAACATCCAGCTGACGACAGCCCGGCAGCCCTGCAGGGAGCAGCCAGCACAGTGCTCTGGGACCTGACAGTACAGCATGCTGGGAGCCAAACCCAGGTCCTTGTGAGCCTCGGTTTTAGCCCCAGGGCAGCCAGACCAGCAGCTGGTCAGAGGGACCCCAGAACACCAGCAGCTGTGGCAATTCCAGAATTATCAACACATAGATGCCTAGGACAAAGTGAGAGGTTGGTGCCCTGTGGAATTTGGGACAGGTATTTGGGAAAGTGTCAGCTTCTTCCCCTGGGGGCGAGAAGACATGGAGGAGCTGCGACAAAGCTGCAATTTTGCAGCTTCAGTTTTAGCTTCAGCTCCTGGGCTGCAGACTGTAGGGAGATCCAACAATCAGTCTGGAGGGTAATCGCTCTTGCTTTAACCTCCCTGGATGTGGATTGCGGTATGGGCTGGAGGTCTTGAGGTCTGTGACCAGCTTGCCAGAATGTGTGGTGGCTTCAGGGAGGTCACCCAACTAATACCTCCAGCAGTTGAGAAGACCCCAATGTTTAGGATGGAAGCTCCCCTGTCTAGTGGCAGAGTCCTCCTGTGGCAACAAGCCAAAAAGTCAGATAATTGAGTGGCAACATGCCTAGGAAAAAGAAACAAAATAAACAGAAAAATTCAACATTAGACACCTATTTGGGGGCTTTTGGTGCAGGATTTCTGACCTTACAGTCCTCCTCCTGTTCCATGCTTCGATCCTCTTTGCCCCCAAAATAGGAGTCTGGATACCCACCCTAGACCTTCAGCCCAGACCACAATCCAGATCCCGGGAGGTTAAAGCAAGAGCGATTATCACCCCCCCACCACACCCCAGACTGATCACTGGATCTCCCTACAATTCACAGGCCAGGAGCTGAAGCTGCAAAATGGTGTTTGTGCTGAGGTTCCTCAGCTGCTTCTTGCCCCCAGGGGAAGAAACCGACTTGTTCACCAAATACTGGTCCCAAAGTCCATAGGGAACTAACCTCTCACTTTGACCTAGGCGTATCAGTGTTGATAATTCTGGAATTGCCACAGCTACTGATGTTCTGGGGTCCCTCCAGCCAGCTAATGGCCCAGCCGCCCTGGGCCTAAAACCTTGACTCACTTGGGCCTGGGCTCGGCTCCCAGAGCTTTGCGCTGTTGGCTCCCAGCAAGTTCCCTGCCAGGCTGCTGGGTTGTCCTCAGCGGGAGGTTAGCTTCTCTGTGTCATTCTGTGGGTGCTGGAACTCCAGAAGTTGTTCAGAGTCCACCTTTTACATGATTTGGAAGTGGTGTGGTCTGGAATGCCTTGGAAGTGCTATTTCTACTTCACCATCTTGGATCCACCCCTATACCCATGTTTGTTATGTCCTTTTCTAAAAAAATTTAAATAAACCATTTAAAAATATATAGCTGAATAAAACCTTTCCCTGAAAAAAAGTTAAAGGTTATGAAGAAACAAGTGTTGCTGTTGCTGTTGTTGTTGTTGTTGTTGTTTTCTAATAAGGGAAGTTTCAAAGGAAGGAAAGCAAATTATCAATGACCATATCAAGGAAAGTTCCATGTCACTAATGCAAAAGACAAAAGCAAATTAAAATAATACCAAGGTTGATTTCATATGAATCTGAATATGGAAAATTTTGAAATTGTTTCAAAAGACAGAAATGACAATGTGCTATCGGTAGAGATGTGATTTGGTCCATGAACTTGAAGGGAAAAATATGGAACTCAGTTAGAAATATCATTAAACTGTGTATATCATTTTACACAGCGATGCAATACTGGCTGTACAATAAAAAGATTAAAAATCCAGGAAAAAACTCATATTAGTAAAAATAAGCAAACAGATAAAGAACAACATTCAATAGCACTTTTTGTAATTAAAAACCTAACTAAAATTGAAGGGGTTATCAAAGAAT
The DNA here is from genome assembly GCA_011680675.1 of Gymnobelideus leadbeateri. Lineage (NCBI taxonomy): Eukaryota > Metazoa > Chordata > Mammalia > Diprotodontia > Petauridae > Gymnobelideus > Gymnobelideus leadbeateri. The sequence continues at coordinate 259,465 of WOXC01006034.1, read as the reverse complement.
TTCTGAACTAATTTTGGTAGATTATATTAATAAAGCATTTATTACTAAATTACAAATAAAAGTAATCCGGTGACCCTTGGGTAGACTTGCATGCATTGAAATTGAGTGAAGTTAACAGAACAATTTATGAAATGACTAAATATAAAGTTAAGAAAAACAACAATGAAAGACAACCAACAAAGCTTTTTCAGTTCAATGCACAACAATCTTCATAAAATTGATGGAAATATGTGTGTGTGTGTGTGTGTGTGTGTGTGTTCCACATATTTCCTCTCATGAGACTACACATATAGAATGAGACATATGTTTTCAGTCATAATCAATACTTTGGTTTTCTTAATTATGCTCTTGTTTTGCAAGGAAGGGTTTTATTAATATCTTTTTTTATCATCTTTGGCAGGGAATTCTGTGGTTGATAGGATTGTATGAGATTTAATCACTTGGCATCTTCCAATTTTTAAAGATATATAGAGAGCCAAATCTGTAATATCCTAGAATTGTCCTTCCTCCATATAGCATAGATTTCTTCTATATAAACTAATTATATGGTCTAACCCAAATGCCTTTTAAATTTTCATCTTCCTTAGTACTTCATCATATAACATAACGTGTTCTGAAGTATCAGAGTCCATGATCATTGAGGATGAAAATAGTTCAGAATATACTCGTTGACATATCCACTCCATTTTTATTGGTTTGTGCACTATTTATTCTTCTATCCATACATGGTCTTTGGATGAATATGTGTAGCTGTGTTGTATGCCAATTCGGGGCAGACATTCTTTTTGAAGAACTTTTCTTTCTTTTGAGGAGCAATACTGCTTTTAATGCTCTACCCTCTTCCCTCAAAATATTTTGCAAATAAGTATTTTTTTAAACTAGTATAATCCTTGGCTATCATGTCTTAATTTTGCATACCTTGGTAATAAGATCAAGACTTTAAGGCCCAGTGAGGCTTTTGCCATTCTTAATTCCCTCATTGTGGTGATTATTTTATAATGCTTACACTTTTTTTACAGCATTCCCAGGGTGGCTGCGAACACAGGTTCTTAGACCTGCTTTTCTAAAGAAAAGCAACTCAAAATGGGTTAACAATCTTGCTTTAATCAATCAAACATATCATTTACCTAGTTGAGGGGAAAAAGTCAGCACCCTGAACTTCAGAGTTTATAGACAGAAGTTACAAGCAGAAGTTACAAAAAGACAGAGAAACATTTCAAGCAGAAAGGCTTCCAACTGTCTGACTATTACATTCATATCTACTCACAGTTACCACAGAGGGAAGCATCAACATCTGGGTTTTCAAAGCCGGGGGCTCAACAGCTGCCCAGAGTCTCGTCTGGTCAAATCACACAACACTTCTCAAAGAGAGCCCCAAAACAAAGCCTCACATCAGGGTTTACATAGCCTTCTCCTGGCTCAGAGAATGTAACAACCCTCTAGACCCACTGCCTAATCACAAAGTGTCTCCAGAAAAACAAGCCTCCCCCCCATAGGCTCCAGATGCACTCAAGCTTATCAAAGGCCCAGGGGCAGGGAAGATCTTAAATTCACATTCCTATAACAATCCCTCATTCCAGTGTGGTCCAAAACAATGTTGACCACAAGTGACTAGCAATTCAAATTAACTAGCTTTTATGAAGGAATATTTATTATCCCATACAAACAAAAAAGTTACTCTTGACCATATGTTTACTAGATTGGAATCAGCTAGTAGATATCTATGTTTACCCTCAAGGTCTCTTAAAGACACCGCTATCAAACAATATCATAACTCTTCTGAAAGCATGCTTCCCAACCATTTCCATTTAGGGAATTGCATCATAATGAATAAATGTAAAATTAAGGACTGTGTTCAGTGGTCATTTCCCCATTACACCATTGCTAATATTCCATTTTGTTTACCATTAATAGCTTGTTTGAAAGCTTCTCAGAACTGTATTGAACATCTTTTCTTCTTAATGTTCTAATTTATTTTTTTTAATTGCTCTAGTCAATTGGATTTCTGACTATAAGACAGTAATTTTGAGAATATCACTTTTTTTTTGTCTTTTTGGAGGGCAATTGGGGTTAAGTAACTTGCCCAAGGTTGTATGGATTGTTTTGTTTTGTTTTGTTTGTGTATGTCTGTGTCTATGAGTGTCTGTGTGTCTGTGTGCTTATGTGTGTGTTAAGAGTCTGAGGCCAGATCTGAACCCAGGTCCTGACTCAGGGGCTGGCACTTTACTCAATGCATAACCTAGCCACCCCAGAGAATATCACTTTATTTAACTTCAACTGTTTCACCTCACGAAAAAATCAAATTTTTTATGCTATTAAATACTCCCACAAAAAGTTCTGTCCAACTTTCTAATCATGGCATGTAGTTATCATGCATTCTCAAAGGTTTTACCAATATTATTGTTATGGTAATGGGAATCTGAAGATCTTCCCTGCCCCTTTGCCCCTTGATAGGCTTGAGTGAATCTGAGAACCTTCCCTGATTTGAAAATATAGTCTGCCCCTTAATAGGCTGAATGTGGTGGGAGACTTGGTGGGAGACTGTGGTGGGAAACTTGTTTTTTAGGAATGTCAACACCTTTTTACTTTGTGATTGGGCAGTAGGTCAAGAGGCTATATACACTGTGATGTGAGGTTTGGCTTTGGGGATTACTTTGGGAAGAATTGTGTGATTTGGCCAGATGAGACTCTGGGCAGCCATTGAGCCCCCTGGTTTTGAAAACCTAGATATTGATGCTTCTCTCTCTGGTAACTAACTAGGTATGGATGTAATGGTCAGACAGCTGGAAGCCCTGTCTGCCTAATAGTGTTATTTTCTGTTGTAACTTCTGATTGTATTCCCTGAAGTTCAGGGTGCTAAATTTTCCCCTTGAACTAGGTAAATGATATATATTTGATTGATTAAAGTAAAACTGTTAACCCATTTTGAGTTGTTTTCCTTTAGAAAAGCAGATCTAAGAACCTGTGCTAGCAGCCATCCTGGTTATGCTAGGATGCTTACTGCTACAATTATAACCTTTTTTTCAGGTTCTATCATTCTAGAAAAGTTTCAAATATGGTACTGGTGAAGACTCCTGCAAAAAGACAAGCCTTACTGTTGAGAAACTGCCCCACCCCAATTCTTTATCTTTATATTGTTTATCAAGTATGGACAGAGGAACATAGGTGCTAAAAATCAACAATTTCTATATTGTAACATTCTTTACAAACCTTACTCAAATTTTATGGTAACATAAAAAAAAAAACAACCTTATAGATGCCATGCTGACTGTTTCAGAGTTGCTACAAGATGATAAATGAAATCCAGACAGCAAAGGTTGAGGTTCAGGTTTGTATCAACTATATATAGAATATAGTAGGACTTTTTTTCCCTCCTAATGAACAACTTATCATGGTGAGTATAATATGATTTTGGAAAGAAGGTAATACTTAGAATAGAACTAAAGATTGGATTTAGCACCCCAGAGTTTCACTAGTATATATAATTGAGAAGACATAAGAACATAATGTATAGGAATTTAGCATCCACAGAAATTTTCCCTTCAAATATTTCCTTATGTAATATATGCCCCTTTCATCTCTCTCTGATATAACATGATTAAAAAACAAAACAAAACAAAAACAAAGATACAATGACCTAAAGTAACCTAATCATCCCATAAAAGGATTGCATACATTGGTTTTGGTAAATATTGGTTATCAATCCTTCTTCTGAAAGACCTACCTTTGGAATTATAGACTATATAACCAATCAAGCCAAGCATGCATATATCCATGTATATATATGCAATGTATGTTTACATGTGTGTGCAATGTATTCAGTTTCATGTGTGTACATGCATATTCTGCTAGCACTTCAAAACCAACACGTCTAAAGCAATATTAGCCTTTCAAATTCTGTCTTCTGACTTAATCATTTCTATTTTATTTACTTTCTTTCACATGTTGAAACCTTGTGGGTTGGGGGGGAGGAGAGGGAGCATTATCACTTCTTTTTCTTCACTTCCAAAATTTGTTTAGTTACCATGTTTGATTAATTCTACCTTTAAATTACTCTTTTTTAGTTTTATTATTGTTTCATTTTTATATTATCTACATTTGTACATTACTCCCTATTACTGAGAATCTTTTTTGAAAATTTTGAATATGTTAATGAAAATTAAAAGAACAGTAACCTCCTTTGATAGTTCATGCCATTTTCACAAGTACAGCCTTTCTACCTCACCATAAAATATAACAGAAAACTTTTTCCCTCTTACCTTCCTCTATAAATAAAGAAAATAATAAAATTAAGTTTCTTATGCAAAATACCCATAGAAAATTACCCAATACCTTCACACAGATGAATGTATGTACAAATGTATATACACATATATGTGTATTTATGCATATGTATATATAAATACATATATACATACAGACAGACATATATACATACACACATATATACACATACATACACACACACACACACACACACACACACACACACATATATATATATATTACATTTTGCACCCTAAATCCATTACCACTATGTAATGGATATCATGTTTTATTATCTGTCCTCTGGAATCATGATAGGACAATTTATCGATCACAGTTTTTAGAGCTTTCAAAGTTGTTTATATAGTGATGTCATCACATAAATTGTTTTCTGATTTCTGCTTAATTCATTTATCATTAGTTTATAAACATCCTCAAAATTATTCATTTGTGTTGCAGCATAGACTTTTCTTCTATTCCTGCTCAATTTATTCTACATCAGTTAACACAAGTTTTTACATATTTTGAAGTCATCTAATTCCTTATTTGTTAAAGCATAATAGTATTTCATCACATTCATATAAAACAACTTATTCAATCATGCATCTATTGTTGGACTTCAATTTCTTTTTAATCCATACCCTTTTATCTATTCCCACTGATACTGCAATAGCAAAATCTCTATTTATCCTGGCATATAATATTTCAGTAGTCTTCCAACCGATTTTGCCAATTCTTCTTGTTCCTGACCTAATTCATACATTTTCCACTACCATAATGTTTAATATATATATACTTAATCATGTCACTTATATATTCAAAACTTATAATTGTTCCCTCTTGCTTATTTAATAAAATTTAAACTTCTGTGCCTGATATTAAGGACCATTCATAATTGAGAGCCCCACCTACTTTTCCAGCTTGCTTTTCTATTTTTTCTTCATTTATTCTATTTTCAACCAAATTAAATTGCTCACTTTTCCCTGAATCTGCTATGAGTTATTCTGATTTCATTCCATTACTTCACAGTTGACTTCTTACCCATTCTGGAAAGCCTAATTAAAATGTCATCTTTTTTTTTCATGATTTTTCCATGATCATCCTGGTCTGTGAAGTTCTTTCACCATGAGATTTCACATTGATTTTAATTTTAAACTCTTCAGAAGATACATTATGCAATATCGCTTAATACCATTATATTTGTGTGTTCTCTACTTTTTGGAAAAAGGAAAACATCCAGGCAGGGAATGTATCTTACCTAATCTTTAGATCTCTCCTAGCACTTTCATCTAACATCATGTACTACAGATAAAAGTTGATAAATATAACAATCAAGAATTGATCAATTACCCAAACATATTTCTTAATTAACTACTATGTGATGGGCACTGTACTAAAGTCGCTGAGGGAAAAGTCCCTTATATGCATTTTCTTTTCTCCCTAAAGAATACATAAAATTCCAACAATTGCTACCTTCTGCAAGAAGCCTTTCCCAATTTCCCTTAATGATAGTGTTTCTACTCTGTTTATTTTCTCCAATTTATCATTGCATATTGTCTTTTTATACAGTTTTATATTGTCTCCTCATTAGACTTTGAATTCCTTGAGACATGGATTGCTTGTTGTCTTACTTTTTATTTCCAGTACTTGGCAAAATTTTTGGAACATAGTAAGTGGTTAACAAATGCTTGTTGACTGGCTAATTGGGGAGAAAAGTACATTAAAATATATGCAAAGTACATATAAATTCATATTTTGAATATATACACATTATATATAATATAAATTTATGCATAATACTTTATGCATTTATACATTCTCATTTCCCAATGAGTTTATGTGTACACATACACATACATGCCATATATATATATATGCATTTATACATAAACATATTTATACATATAATTTCAAACACATAAAGTATTTATCTGTAAGATTGTTTGGAGGTAGTGGATTGCCATTTATGAGCAGACTTTATTTTGAAGACCGTGCCGGAGCTACAGCTTAAGGAAAGAGAGAGTCTCCATGAGACAGAGGTAAAGGGTCAGTGCATCCACGTATGAGTAATGACCAGCAATGGTGTGGAAATGTGAAATAAAGCATTGTAAATAAGTAAGCAATAGTATAGAGGGAAAAGTTTAGAACCCAGCAAACAACCTTAGGCAACATTGACCATTAGAGTCATGATATGGACAATTAGCCAACAAAGGAGAGTAAAAACAAATGTTCATCAATGTAGAAAGTGAAGTGGGAAAGAGTGATGGCAAAAAGGGGGGGGGCAGAAGGGGGAGCTATATAAATATTTATCCATTCAAGAATGGCTGAATAAATTGTGTTTAATGGATGTGAGAATACTCATGATTTAAGTACTGAGGAGATAGATTGTTTCAAAAAGATAGGTAAACATTTTTATGAATAAATTATTCATTTTGAAGACTTTCAAAACTGATTAATTAAGAAAGTAGAACAGTTTATATAAAAATAACAATACTATAAAGAAAAGAAATGAGAGTTCTAATAACTATGATCAATATTATAAACATTCATGGTACCAGAGGACTGTTGGTGAAACATACTATTGGCTTAATGACTGCAGTGACGCATTCTGTTCCGGGTACACACACACACACACACACACACACACACACACACACACACACACACTCACACACAGGGATTTGTTTTGCTTGAATATAAGTATTTTTAAAGGGTTGTTTTGTTTTTTTGTTTTTTTTGCTTTCTTCCACTCTCTTTTTGTTCCCTAGTGGGTATGGGTGGGAAAGAAAGAAAATAAAGTTCTATCAATTGGAAAACACTTTAAAAATAGAGAGGTTGTGGGAGTACTATAGATGTAGGATGTTGAATGTTGTGTGCACTTTCAAATGCGGTTATTATGGTTTAGTTTTACTTAATATTTTACTTTGTTAGAAGAAAGTTCCCAAAGACTGAGAGTCTGAAAATGTTTATAAAGTCGTGTGTGTGCATGAATGTGTGTGTGTTTGTGTGTATATCTATCTTTGCATATCTTTATATTTATCTCCGTCATTTTTCAATTTAAGCAATTTTTAAAAGACTGAAGATATTATCTAAGAAAAAAGGTTATGGGGCGGCTAGGTGGCACAGTGAATAGAGCGCCGGCCTCGGAGTTGGGATGACCCGAGATCAAATCCGGCCTCAGAAAATGAGCACCCACACACAAATAATGACTAGCCGTGTAACCTTGAGCAAGTTACTTAACCCCAATTGCTTAAAAAAAAAAAAGAAAAGAAAAAGAAAAAAGGTTATTTAATTGTGTCAAATAAGTATGTAGGGTGAGAATGAATAGGACAGAGTAAAGACCACGATATTTGACAATTGAGAGACTATTGGTCCATTTCAAGAAAGCAATCTGTTTTATTTGACTGGTGAGTTTAAAAGCTAGTTTGTAAAATATTGTGAAGTTAGTGAGAGAAGGGGAATTGTATTCAGTGAGTGTGGATAGACATTTTTTTCAAAGAGTTTTGTTGACAAATGAACGTGATATATAGGATAATATCTTGAGATGGATCGGTCATGATTTTAAGGATGTGGGAAATTTAGGCATGTTTGTAGGGAAAGGGAAAGCGACTGATTAATACAGAGAGATTGAAGATTATTGGGAATAGAGTAGCAAGGGTTGGAATGGGGAGGAAATCAGTGTAGATATAATCTGCCATAGAAGCAAGAAGGTATTGGAAAAATCAAGTATACAAGGAGAGAAAAATCCAGAAAGGCTTATTGAAGCATGTGGTGAGAGATAAAGATAGTTTAGGTTTCAGAAAATGAGGAGAAATGCAGAAGGCTAGGGTGAGTGGGACGAGGGAGTATTCCTAGCTAGAGAGAAAGCCTTTGTAAAGGAATAGAATCAAAATATGGAAAAATAATAGTGAGTAGGCCAGTTTGGTAGAAGTTTGTAGTGCAAAGGTGAAAAAATTCCAAGTGTTGGAAGATGGATTAAGTGTGGGAAGATGTTTTCAAGTTAGATTGTGAAGGTCACTAAATGACAAAGAGGGATCTGCTCTCTCTACTAAGAACAATATTGGAAGCTTCTTAATCAGGCAGGGTAATATATGATTAGATGTGTGCTTTAGGAATATCAGAAGGGCAGCTTTTTGGAAGGCAAACTAGAGAGGAAAGAGTTTGTATACAGGAAGAACAACCAAGTTGGAGGCTATTGCAAATAGTCTAGGCAAGACATGGTGAGTACCTCAATTAGTTCAGTGGCCCTGTGAATAGACAAAAGGTGACATATGAGAGAGATGTTGTAAAGTTTGCATCAACAAAGATTTTAGAAAGTGATTGAACAGAGAGAGTGAAGAGGGAAATATCTAATACAACTAAGGTTAAGAACCTGAGCAACTAGAAGAATGATGGGACCTTCAATAGAAATAAGAAAGTTAGAAAGAAGAAAATAACTGGGGAGAAAAAATAATGAATTCTATTTTAGACATATAGAATTTTGGGTATTTACTGATTTTACAGTTAGAAATTTTCTGAAAGAGAGTTGGCAAAAACTAGAATTCAAGAAAGAGAAAAAGACTTGAGAAAATAAATAGACTAATGGACATAGATAGATAGATAGATAGATAGATAGATAGATAGATAAATAGATAGATAGATGAATCTGAGAGCTAACTGCATAGAGATAGTATTTGAAAACATGAAAGCTAATAATATTTCTGAGTGTTGAGAGTCCGTATTTAAAATTATTTTGTCACCGGGATTGAGTCTTTGATATACAATATACAATAATTATAAAAATAAATTTTGATATATGACAAAAGCAGTAATATGACTTGGTACTTTCAGGAAAATTTTTCAATAAATAAAAATTGATTGTAATTTGTCTATAGATCTTCAAGGCTCACCATTTTTTTGTTCCTGAGTCAGATGGATTGTGCAATGGATAAAGTGCTGGGCCTGGAGTCAAGAAGATTTTTTATCCTGAGTTTAAATCTGACCTTGTACACTTACTAGCTGTGTGACCCCGGGCAAGTTATTCAACCCTGTTTGTCTTAGTTCCTCATCAAATGTTATTGTTATACATGCATATTATATATATGCATATTATATATACATACATGCATATTATATATACATATATAATAGATATTTGATATATGTACAATGTACATATATGTATATATAATATATCGTATATTCATATATACATATTGTTTTATTTTTATATGTGCAATACATACGTTTGTGTATAAATAAATGTGTGTGTTTGTGTGTTTATATATCCCTTAGTTCCTCATCAAATGAGCTCAAGAAGGAAATGGCAAACTGCTGCAAGTTTCTTTACAAAAAAAAATAATGGAGACACAAAGAGTTGAACACAACTGAAACGACTGAACAAAAACAATTAATTTTTTGCTCCTCAAAAACCAGTGCTTTCTTTTAAGGATTTATAAATGTTTTAATGATAATGAGTCATGAAGGTTTCAAAAAAGGCGATAAACAAATAATTCCCTGATTGTACTGGCAAGAATTTGGTAATCCCTTGGTATTAGGAAGGATGAGGCTGGTGGATTTTTTTTAAGTACTGGATTTCTGAGTTTCAGGAGGTTACAAGCACATAAGATTTCTGACCCCAAAATGTGAAACTTCCATGACAGGGGTCACCAAGTTTCCTAAAGAGAGGCAAACATAAACTGAGGTCATAAACGGAGAAGGTCACAACTTCTATGCCAGTCTTTAGTGTGGCCAGCCCTGTTCATTGTTGCTCTACTTCCAGGTTGAAAATATGGAAAGATATAATAGAGGAAGTTGGTTAAAAAATATTTTCTCCTAACTTATGTGCTACTATGAACATTTTTAGTGTAAGATTAATGATTTTTTCTGAACTGACATTCCATTTTTTCAGAGAAGTGAGAATTTCAGTCACCATTTACAAAATATACATTTTTGTCATATATTTTATTAATGAAGTTTTCAAGGAAATTAACATTTTATGTTTTTATTTTTTGGTTTCAAAACTAAAAATGTGTGTATTTATATAATGTATTATATATACATGCACAGATATATGACTTTAATTGGGTAATACATAATTCATTTTTTTATCATTGGCATACTAGCTAATTATTGATGTCTGCTACAATCTTTTCCAGTAGATCATGATTTTTGTCAAGTTTCTTCTTTCATGGTGATGTTTGATGTTTAATCTTAGGGGTGTCCTTTTAATATCTTCCTTTTTTCTCCTGTACTTTTTAATATTCAATGATCACTATATATACTATTGTGTGTATTTCCTCAAAAACTTTCATACTTTCTGTCAAATGTCATTTAATAATTAACTCATTCATGGTAGGTATGCAAAATTTCCCTTTTTGTTAAATTACTTATTTTAGTACCATATTGTTTTGCTATATTCCTTAAATCAATCTTCTTTGTTCTGGGTAATTTAATTATATTATTAAGAAGGCCATCAGGTTATTAATAAAAAGATGCTCATTTGACCTTCTCTCTTAGATCATAGACTCCTAATGGTGGTGGTTTGGTTTATATGGTCTTTGAAGAAGAGGTGCTCCTGAGGGGTGCCTACTCAACTTTGATAGGTTAATCAAACATGAAGTAGATTATCTTCAGGTACATGACTTAGGTCACACAAATCTTGGTCAAAGAGACATCAATTTCCATTATCACCTGTCTCAATAATAGGAAGAATCAACATTTTAGCAGAAATTAGCAGAAATGCACCCATTAATCAAAACTTAGAATTTCTTTTATTATCTGGTTAGATATTGGTCTGGGTAAATCTCTAAGAGAAATTTCCCACACTGGTTAGTTTCTAGATGAGAAAGTAGAAAAGGATGAAAACTTTGGTCCTAATACAATAAGTAATCATTAAAAATAAGAGAAAATATTCACTTTTCACATTTGCTCATTTGATTCTAATTAAGAGATGAAGTCTCCTCAATGAATCACTAACTAATATTACAAACACTTCATCAAGAGTTCTTATGAGACTTATTATGGGTAACAATGTGAGGGGGGAAAGGGAAGGAACTGATTGATACATTAACACAAAGGAGGAAGTCTCCTTTAATAAGTAGACCTTACAGAAACAAAGGGAAGGCACAAAGGGAAAAAGTAAACAATAAAAAAAAGTTTATTTAAGGCTCAGTAGTCTCATCTGATGCATCAGAGTCTTGGATATTATTTGATTCAGCTCTCTGCTCTGAGTGTGGTCTCAGAGTAATTTTCAGTTGAGTGTATTCTTAGACTTTGGTCTCTTATAGAGATCCTCTTTCTCTGTTAAAAAAATCTCTTAAAATTTGGTTTTAAAATAATTTTAACACAATCAGGATGACACAAGACCTAGCAGCTTCTACATTAAAGGATCTAAGGGCTTGGAATATGTTATTCTGGAGGTCAAAGTAGCTAGGATTAAAACCAAGAATCACCTACCCACAAAAAACTAAGTATAATGCTTCAGGGGAAATGTGGTCATTCAATGAAAGAAAGATTTTTCAAGCATTCTTGTTGGAAAAAAACAGAGGTGAATAGGAAAAAGAAATCATAAGGAACTTAGTAAACTTGAACTATTTACATTCCTACATGGAAAAACTATAATTTAAATCATTAGACTTTTCTCAGTATGAGGATAGTTGAAGGGAATATATGTGTGTATAGGATGTGCACATATATACATATATGTATATATGTGTATATACATATATACATATATACATATACATGGAATGTGTACATATGTGTGTACATGTATACAAAGACAGAGGGCACAGGATGAGTTGAATATGAAGGGATGATATTTACAAAATTAAATTGAGAGGTGAGAGGAATATATTGGGAGAAGGGGAAAGGGAGAGATAGATTAGGGTAAATTATCTCATATAAAAGAGGCAAGAGAAAACTTACAATGGAGAGGAAGAGCAGGAAGGTGAAAGGGAATGGGCCAACCTTATTCCCATTGAATTTGGCATAAGGAGGAAATAACATACACATTCAATTGGGTGTCTTACCGTACTGGAAAGTAGGGGTTAAGGGGATAAGAGGGGCGAAGATAGAAGGTAGGGCAGATTGGGGGAGAGAGTAGTTAGAAGCAAACACTTTTGAAAAAGGACAAGATCAAATGAGAAAATAGAATAAGTAGGGGGATGGATAGGATGGAGGGAAATATAGTTAGACTTTTACAATATGACTACCATGGACATGTTTTGCATAACTACACATGTATAAGCTATATTGAATTGCTTATCTTCCCAATAAGGGTGGGTGAGGAGGGAAGAAGGGTAAGAATCTGGAACTCAAAGTTTTGAAAACAGATGTTAACAAAAATTGTTTGTATTTTAACATGCAGCTGGCCCTCACAAATCCTCAGCAGCCTCAGCAGCTCCAGCTGGCGCTCAGAAGTCTTCAGCAGCTTCATTCTCAAAATCAAAATCACTTTCTTCACAGAAGTTCCAGTCTAGCAGCAACAGTCCTTCAGGTGCTCATCCCAAGAAATTCTGACTTTCCCAACTGGGGTTTTTCATTATATACATTATTGCTCCTCCATGTTCAGGCCCTTCCTGTTATGTCAGTAAATGGGATTCCCAGTTAAGCCCCTTCTTGTTACATCAGCAACAGGGGTTTATACCTTCTGTTTCTTTAGCTGAGGCTTAATTTGAAACTAGGTGCTAAATATCTCTTAGCTTTCCAATACAAAGGGATCTTCAAATTTCATTACCATTTCACTTCCTTACTCACCCCTCATTAAGAAGACAAGTAATTTGATATAGGTTATATATTTGTAGTTATACAAAAGATTTCCATAGTAGTCATATTGTGAAAGACAAATTATATTTCCCTCCATCCTATCTGTCCCCCATTTATTCTATTTTCCCTTTGGGCCCTATCCCTTAAAAGACTTTCCTTCTGAGTATCCCATCACCATATCAGCTTTCTTTTCTATCATCCTTCCCCCTTTTCCCCTACTTTCCTGTAGAGCAAGACACCCAATTGAGTATATAGGTTATTCCCTCCTTAAGTCAAATCCAAAGAAAGTGAGGTTGATGCATTCCTTTTTACTTCCCCCTTCTTCCTTTCCACTATAACAGCTTTCTCTTGTCTCCTTTATGTGAAATAATTTACACTATTCTTTCTCTTTCTTTCTCCTTCTCCTAATATATTCCCCTCTTACATCTTAATTTTAATATTTAGATATCATGCCTTCATATTCAAGTCACCCTGGGCCCTCTATTAATATACATATACACACATATATACACATATATATGAATGCATACATTCATATAAATATATATTCCCTTCAACTAACCTAATACTGAAAAAAGTCTCCTGAGTTAAAAATATCCTATTTCAAAGGAACTTTGGAGCTACAGAGCCCAAAAAATGACACAGAGAAGCTACGCTCCTGCTGAGGAAAGCCTGGCAGAGCAGCAGGAAGCAGCCAGTGCAGCACTCTTGGAGCCAAACCCAGCCCCTGGGGGGGCTGACCAGCCTCTCGGTGGAGGGACTTCAGAACACCAGCAGCTGTGGTGGTTTACAGAATTATCAACCCATAGATGCAATGGACACAGTGAGAGGGGGAAGATCCTGTGTGACCAGCTTGCCAGAGCATATAGAGGCTTCAGAGAGGGCACCCGACTAATACCTTTGGCTGCTGATAAAACCCCAGCATTTGGTACGCAACTCTCCTGTTTGGTAGCAGAATCCTGCTGTGGCAAAAAGCTCAAAAATCAAGTAATTTAGTGGCAACATGAGCAGGCAAAGGAAGCAAACCAAGCAGAGCAATCCAATTTTACAATCCTACTTTGGGGACAAAAAGGGCCAAAGTATGGAACAGAAGAAAGAAATCAAAGTCAGAATTCCTGCACCAAAACCTTACAAGAAAAATATGAGCTGGTTATAGGCCATAGAGGAGCTTTAAAAGGATTTTGAACACCAAATAAGAGAAGTGGAGGAAAAATATGGAAGAAAAATGAGAACGATGCAAGAAAATTATGAAAGGAGTCAAAAACCAGACTGAAGAAAGTAGCACCTTAAAAAATGACTAACTCAGGGTGGCTAGGTGGCACAGTGAATAGAACACCATCCCAAGAGTCAGGAGGACCTAAGTTCAAATGCAACCTCAGACACTTAACACAAAAAATAACCTGTGTGACCTTGGGCAAGTCATTTAACCCCATCTGCCCTCCAAAAAAAAAAAAAAGAGAGACTAACTCAAATGGCAAAAGAGGCTCAAAAAGGGAAATGAGGAGAAGAATGCCTTAAAAAGCCAAACTTGCCATGGAAAAAGAATCTCAAAAGCTCACTGAGGAGAATCATTTCTTCAGAATTAGACTGGAGCAACTGGAAGTTAGTGACTTTATAAGAAATCAAGACACTATTAAACAGATCTAAACAAAGGAAAAAATAGAAGGCAATGTAAAATATCTCGTTGGAAAAACCACTGACCTGGAAAATAGATCCAGGAGAGATAATTTAAAAACGATTGGACTAACTGAAAGCCATGATCATAAAAAGAACCTAGAAATCATCCTTCAAGAAATTCTCAAGGAAAATTGCCCTGATGTTTTAGAACCAGAGGGCAAAATAGTGGTTGAAAGAATCCACTGATCACCTCCTGGAAAAGATACCAGAAAGAAAACTCCCAGGAATATTGTAGCCAGGTTCTGGAATTCCCAGCTCAAGGAGAAAAATATTACAAGCAGCCAGGAAGAAAAAATTTCAATATTGTGGAAACACAATCAGAATAACACATGATCTGGCAGCTTCTACACTGAGGGATCAAAGGGCTTGGACTATGATATTGTGGAGGGCAAAGGAGCTGGTACTAAAACCAAGAATCACCTACCCAGCAAAACTGAATATCATGTTCCAGGGGGAAATATGGTCATTCTACGGAACAGAGGACTTTCAAGCATTCTTGATGAAAAAAATCAGAGTTGAATAGAAAATTTGACATTCAGATACAAAAAGCAAGAGAAACATGACAAGTTAAAAGGGGAAAAGAAATCATAAAGAACTTATCAAAGTTAAACTATTTACATTCCTACGTGGAAAAATGATAATTGTAACTTATGAAATTTTTTTTGTTTGAGAATAATTAAAGGGAATACATGCACATATGTATATATAGGAGGGTATATGGGTGTATATGTGAATATGTGTATGTGTGTGTACAGTTATGCATAGATAGAGAGCACAGGGACAATTTAACGGGAAGGGGTTATACTTAAAAGGTGAAAGTAAGAGGTTAGAGAGGAATATAATAAGAGGAGATGGGAAGAGACAGAATGGGGTAAACTATGTCATACAGAAGAGGTAAGGGGAAATGGTTACAATAGAGGGGAAAACAGCAAGTTAAAAGGGAATCACCCACTTTTGAAAAGGGACAGAATCAAAATATATAATAGAACAAGTGGGAGGTGGGATAGGAGGGAGGGAAATATACTCAGTCTTTTACAATATATCTATTATGGAAATGTTTTGCATAGCCACACATGTACAACCTATATTGAATTGCTTATCTTCCTTGTAAGGATGGGGTGACAAGGGAGGAAGGGAATTAATCTGGAATTCAATGTTTTAAAATCAAATGTTTATATATATGTATGTATGCACATACACACACACACACACACACACACACACACACACACACACACATATATATATATATATATATATATATATATATATACACTATTATCAATATTATTTAAAAATAAATTTTGAAATGTCAAATTTCCATGTAGGAATGTAAACAGTTGGATTTAAATAAGTTCCTTACAATTACAATTTTTCTGTTTACCTTTTCAAGCTTCTCTTGATCCTTCTCTTTGAAAGTCAAATTTTCTGTTCAAATCTGTTTTTTTTCATCAAGAATGCTTGAAAATCCTCTATTTCATTGAATGACCATATTTTTTCCCTATAGAATTATACTCAGTTTTGCTGAGAAGCTGATACTTGCTTTTAGTCCTAGCTCCTTTGCCCTCCAGAATATCATGTTCCAAGCCCTGCAATCCCTTAGTGTAGAAGTTGCTAGGTCTTGTGTTATCCTGGATATATTTCCACAATACTCAAATTGTTCCTTACTGCTTGCAGTATTTTATTCTTAACCTGGCAACTCTGGAATTTGGCTATAATATTCCTAGGAGTTTCTTTTTGGGATCTTTTTCAAGAGGTGATCAGTGATTTTTTTTTCTATTTTGTCCTCTGGTTCTACAATATCTGGGCAATTTTGCTTGATAATTTCTTGAAATATGGTGTCTAGGCTCTTTTTTTATCATGACTTTCAGGTAGTCAAATAATTTTAAAATGATCTCTTCTGGATCTATTTTCCAGGTCAGTGGATTTTCCTTTGAGATATTTCACAGCACCTTCTATTTTCTCATTTTCTGGATCTGTTTTATAGTATCTTGATTTCTCATGGTTATTAGCTTCCAATTTCTCCAATCTAATTTCGAAGGAGTTATTCTCTTCAGTGAGTTTTTGAAATTCCTTTTTCATCTGGCAGATTTGGATTATTAAGACATTCTTCTCCTCATTGGATTTTTGAGCATCTTTTGCCATTTGAGTTGGTCTATTTCCTAAGGTGTTATTTTCTTCAGTGTATTTTGAGGTTTCCTTTAGCAGGGTGTTGACTCACTTTTCATGATTTCTTTGCATCATTCTCATTTCTCTTCCCAATTTTTCCTCCACTTCTTTTTCTTGCTTTTCAAAATCCTTCTTGAGCTCCTCCATGGCCTGTAAACTATTCATATTTTTCTTGGAGGCTCTTAATTCAGGAGTTCTGACTTTGCTTTTTTCCTCCCACTCTATGCTATGATCCTTGGAATTTTATCATTTCTTAAGTTATAGTACTTCAGAATATTGTAACACATGGTCTGTAGGGCTGACAGAAGAACATAATAGCTTTCTAGCCCAGTCATTCTTTAAAAAAATACAATTCTTAATATAAAAACATTTAGATTATAAGAGAAATTGCTTTTCCACTAACATAAGTGATACCATTGTTTATACAATTACACAATGTAAGAAAGTTTAGAAAAATAATAATTCCATAAAATATAATGTATTTAAAACTTTAAACAAAGTCCATTACCAATCATATGACTGTAATTTAGTTGAATGCACTTCTAAATTACCTTACATAGAAATCATTCATCTCATCACTATTGCCATTGTATACTGTTCAGTTCTAAAACTCCATTTCCTTCACAACAGATTTTGGCTTAAATCAAATCAAATCTGGATTTATAATTGCTAATGGTAACATTTTCATTTCTAAGGCCTAAAATTTTTAGCACCTTAACATAAAAACAGTATGATTGATTATACATACATTACTAGGAAATTCATGTAAAATTTTACAAGCAGTTTAAATTCTCAAATGTTATCATCAAATTAGCTTAGAATTCACTGGGGTAAAATGAGATATATAAGGTATAAAATTCTAAGTAACCTGTTGCTTTTGTCCCAAGCAAAGAGATCTAAGGAATTTGATTTAATGTTGACAGGGCATGACCAGTTTCCCCAGACAGAAAGTTCATATTTTAGGTTACTTAAAAAATAATTGAACAATACAAGGAAGCATTTAAGATTTCATATAATAATCACATACCACAATAATCAATATTGTTACCATATGCATATTTTTGCAGATTTAATACAGCCTTCTTATAGAATTATCCTGAAAGATGGGTGGACATGATTTACCAGATGAGTTAACCTTACTCTTTGGCTATAGATAGTTACAGACTGACTTCTAGAAATTATTTTCCTTTTCAATTTCTAGTTCTTATTTGAGATCAAATCACTGCATTTTAACCACCTAAGGATGTGGTTACATCCTAAAATTTTAAAACACTGAAACCCTAATTTAGTTATTAATCTGCTACTGATTATCACTATTTTTTGCCTCAGTATTTTAACAGTTAAATATCTAACCCAAAAGGATTAAAGAAGCATTCCCAGTTGTAATAATATTTCTAATCCAATTTAGGCATTATCTTTATGCGCATTACAAATAACATAACAGGGTAACTTGACTTAAAACCACAGAACTAACAAGTTTTTGGATATAGTGTAATAATAAGAACAACAGCAATAATAATAATAATAATGATAATAATAAATTTCACTTAAAATGAGACCAGAATAAATTCAGCTACATCTGAATCTGTGTCCTAAATATTGTTATACCAAATCACAATGTATAATCTTAACTATTTAGTATTACATTTTATACAAGGGGTATTTATTCCAAGCAATCCATATTATAGAATCCACTACTTACAATTATCCTGCTGTAAAAGATTTTTTAAAAGTGGTAAAACAGATTTTAATTGTCACACTTCACAATACCTTGCTTATCAAATTTCTCCTAACATTATATAATTGCATGGATTGGCTTTAAAATCATTACATTTTTTTTCTTAATTTTCCAACCTATATCTCCGAATGCACCTTATTCCACTGGTTTCTAATGTTTCCCTTATCTTTCTTCCTCTCTACTGACTTTTCAACTTTGGCCACAATCAGAAAGGAAGAGGAGAGAAATCAGATGTTTTCATTTTTTATTATATAGTACTGGTATGTAATTAAAGTATTCACGGCTTCAATTCATTTCATGTACAAGTGTGATTTCCCTGGTTTACTGTTCACCTGAAGCATTTCCAGCAAAGAATATATTGGAATTTCTGATTTGTTTATTGTATACTGCCTTCTTCATATACCAGAACATGAAGAAATTCCACTCCATCTATCCTCCATGTCAAATTGATCACCGTAATGACAGTTTTCTGAAGAGTCATTCCATTTTTTTTAGTCAGCAGCAATTTTATCTCCTTGACCAGGATACAACTGAGTAATTCCCCTGAACTTCTGCTTGGCATTCATACCTACTCTAACAGTTCCAGAGCACAAACTGCCTTTAAGATAAAATATGTTGTTGTTCAGTCATATTTGAATGTGACTCCATTTGGGTTTTCTTGGAAAAAAAAATACAGGAGTGGCTTGCCATTTCCTTCTCCAGATCATTTTATAGATTAAGAACTGAGACAAAGTGCATTAAGTGACTTTCCCACCATCCCACAGCTAGTAAATATCTGAAGCTATATTCAGACTTTGGAAGATGAGTATTTCTGATTTCAGGCCTAGTACAATATCCATCGCACCAACTAGGTGCACAGGATAAAATATAAATCCTTAGTGGCCAATAATGCCCCTCACAATGAAATTCAAGTTAACTTTTCAGACATTATACACTATAATCACGTTTGGCAGGCATTCCCCCATTTACTCTTATACAGTCCTCTTCACAGCATGGATAATAGGAAGGAGGCTTTTTGTTTGTTTGTTTGTTTTGTTTTGTTTTGTTTTTAGGTTTTATAGAGCTGAAAATTGTTGTTTTTGTTTTCCTGGAAAGGGGAACCTTCTTTCAATATTTTTTTTTCTTTTTGTGTGAATCTTAAGTAAGGATTATTGGCTGAGCAGCTATCATCAAACTCTGTTCTTATTGTCACTCATTCATCAAACATGTATAAGAAACTAATATACATGAAATATTGAGTAGGATTCTAGGCTAATATTATTTCCTTCCTCCTTTCCTTCTTCTGTCTTTCTCTCAATTTCTTATAAAAATGTTATAGACTTAACTTTCATGGCATTTCCAAGGGAAATAGAGATAAAAGCTGATTAATAGTGTAGTTTAGTAAATTTCAGATAGGTTCAACTACTGTAGTGTCATACTGCCAATTGATGGATCAAATTCTGACTAGAGTGGAATGATCAATGTCATGTTTTAGGGCTTGGTGCTCTGGTCTATTTTCTCTATTTCCCTTTTTTGCTAAAAAAAAAAGTGCCTTGGATAAAGGCATGGTTGTCAAATTCTTCACATAGGTGGGTCAATTGTTCAGTTATCTAACAGGGATTTATTAAGTGCCTACTTTGTGCCAGGAAGAATGCTAAGATTTTGTAATATAATAAAGAAAATGGGATTATCTCAAAGCAGCTATCCCTCAGTATTATATACTGGGTTCTCCTCAATTCTTTTTCCTCCTTTATCAATTAGTAATTTATTCCATTTTCATCTTCTCTGACAAACTCAAATCTTAAAGTGAAATCTATGTCTTCCCTGGATATACTACTTATTCTAGGTCCTGCCATTTTATAATCATTAAGTATGCTATCACCCCTAAGCACTGGTGCATCTTCTGGCTCTGTCTGAACCTTCTTTTTCTTTTTATATTCTTTCTTACTTATATCATGGTTATGAAAACTGAATCGTGCTGATGACAGGCAGTCCATTGTGTTTACACATTTGTAGATTATTTGGGGGAAGAACTGAAGATGGACAATATCAGACAAAGGCCTATAGAAGAGAACAGTGGACTCAGGAACATTTAGGAAAATTTTACAGTGGTCTTAAAAATATCAACCTTCACCAGGTCAAAGTATTTTTTTAACCCACCTGTTTTCCAGGCTGTTTCATATAGTTGTAATGCTGGGACAACCCAACTCACCATCCAGTGATTAAAATTTTGGGTAATGCAAAGAGAAATGAATAGATTCGTCGTAGTTTAAATAGGATGCAGTGTACCTCTCATGACAAATTAATCATGGGAAGTGGAATAAAGGAAATAGCTAATTAGAGTAGAAGATGGTACAGTTGCAAAACATAGGCATTGTACTCTGCTGTTAGTCATGAAATATTAAAAAAAAATAAGCATAGAGAGGTTTGCAACAAGTTATTTTGACCCTCTATAAAGGATCTGTGAGATAATAAACAAGAATTTCATAGGACAAGATGGCATGAACAGGTTGCAATTGACAATTCCCTTCAAGATTCAGTTAAAATCATACATTTGCAAAGCAGCTTTTCCTATTTTCTCCAAACTTCCACTGCTAGTATCTTCCCTCCTTTCCTACTAGATATTACCTCTTATTTACACTACACACATGAATACACACATGAACCATATGTATATATGCATATATACACACTTTATAATAATTATATATAATAAATCACATATCTTATGTATAAACATATACAATATATAATAATATTATACATTTATAGTGTTTGTGTAATGGGTGATACAATAACAAATAATTCTGCATGTTGTAGATTTATTTGGTTATTGTGTCACCCCTTTAATATGTATTCCTTAACTCTAGGGGGGAAGGTGCTTTTGCTTTTCTTTCTCTCCCCAATATTTAACAAAATTTCTGGCATATAATTTTTAATATTTAATGTTTGCTGACTTGATTTGTAATTTGTCATACCTACAATATTCTCCCTTTAAAGCAAAAAAACATTTTTTTTCAAGTCACAAGGGAGGGATTCTGAAGAGTGAGGCTAGCCCTAGGATCTGATATCCCCTGAATCAAGCCATCTGGATTGCTAAAGCTTGAGTCTGCTGATATCTTGTGTCAGTATTTCCGATGCCTCCCTTCCCCAAGAGCTAATATGATATCATAGGTTCAGTGCTGCTCAGATACTGGTAAAATGTCACCTTTGGTTCTACAACTGTATAGAATTTCTGAGCATTTCTATTTAATCCTCATCTAAATCTTTGTAGTGTGGAACCTTTTCCTCCTTCCTTACTAGATGATCTGAGACAGCAGTCATCTTAAGCTGCTCCCTCATTTGGTGGAAAATAACTCAAACATAGACCTTAGGATCATCCCAGGAACCTCTAGTTTTCCCAACATCTCTAGGTACCACAAAAAATCCTTCTTTGCTAGAATTTGCAAGTTCATTTATTTATATATTTATTTTTACATACAGCCTATGTATTTCTTCCCTGAGCATTGAAGTGTAAACACAGAATCATTCATATACTGGATTGCCACAGGAAGACAATAGGGGAATTCTATCAATTGTATAAATTCTTTCAAATTACTTCCTGGGAACCCTAAATATAGCCCTCATTCATCTCGGGAAAAGGACTAGAGCAGTAAGTTACACGAGTACAGGGGGAAAAAAAGATGCCATTTGAATAGGCAAGAGAGAGTCATATATTCATCTCCCCTTTTGGCATCCTTGTGTGCATACTTGCATAAATTCTTAGTCCTTAATATCTTAAACTTCTGTAACCACTCCTTTAATCAGATAATAGGGTATCTGCACAGGAAAAATTATGCCATTAGAGATGTATGTAGTTGTCTTTGGGAATAAGAAAGAAAAGATCTTCACAAGGAAAAAAAGTGTCATCATTTAAAGGTACCATTGGCATGATTCAGAAGACATTTCATGTTCATTAAGACATGTTCATTTACATGACTATGGTCTATTATAAGAGGACAAAGATATAACAGCATGAATTTTGAAGGAGACATATTAATTTATTTTTCAACTAGCTTGCAATAAATTTCAAGTCATTCAAATAAGTTATATGAATGAATCAACTGAGGGAGAATGAAGATCCAAGTTAGGTTAGCACAGTTTTGTAAAGATCAACTACCAATGCCTGCTACAATGGGAAAAGCTATGCTCTATAACTAGAGAAATTGGGTTCAAGTTTCTGCATCTGATATTTACTACTCATGTAACCCTGGACAAGCCACTTAATCTCTTTGAGGTCCCTTTAATGGTTGAGTGAAAGGAAGAGACTTTTAATGACTTTTGAAGTCCTTTAGAACTCTATATAAGTGGTGCCTAGGTGGCATAGTGAATAGAGCACCAGCCCTGGAGTCAGGAGGACCTGAGTTCAAATCTGATCTCAGACACTAGCTGTGTGACTTTGGGCAAGTCACTTAACCCCAATTGCCCTACCTTCCCCCTCCAAAAAGCAAAAAAAAAAGAACTCTATATAAGTCAGGAAGACACTGAGTTCAAGTTTGGCCTCAGATACTTACTAGAAGAGTTACAGAGTGCAAGTCACCTAATTTGTCTACCTCAAATTTTTCATCTGCAAAATGGAGATAATAAAAGTAACAATTTCAAAGTGTATTTTAAGGATGAAGTTAGATAAAAATTAAGTGCTTTGCAAATCTTAAATAACTATATAATGCAATAATAATCCTGATGATTTGGTGGTGATGATTCTTCCTATTATTACTGTCATCTTCTTGCTTATGCTAAGAGCCAGATTGTATCAATTTGCCCCATATTGCTTTACCTGTTTTCTATGTTTTGGTGGAAAGATCAGTGGAATAAATGTCATAAGACCTGAGTATGAGTTCTAGCTCTGTCACCTACTAGTTGTGTATGGCCAGGCAAATCCCTTCACCCGGTTCCTTATACATGCCAGTTCTAACATTCTGGTTTTACTGAATGCTATTAATAGAGAAGCATAGAGCAAGAAAAACACATGGTTTATTCTTTTAAAGTTCACAAATGCAATAATATATATGTGTGTGTATATATATATGATATAGCAATAGTTTTTTATTTGTTTTTTGTGAGTCCTAGAAAATTGCTTAATTTAAGAATAATGTTGTAATTTCTGAGACAAAAATATAACAAAATAAAATGCTGAGTCTACTCATATTCAGAAATGTGTTGCTGAAACCCACTGTGCCTATGATTGATTTCATCAAAATTGACTTCTTCAAAATGATTTTTGTCACAACCAGCAGCACCTTTTGTATTCTTATATTGGATATCACTTGCCTTTAGACTAAAGTGCAGCATTAATTAAAGTATTTGCCTGGAAATGACTATGCACTCAAATTCTTCAAATTGGAAACCTACTTAAAGATTAGTTGCTAAGTCAAATGATATTTCTTAAAACTATGACAAAATACTAGGTACTTGACTTTCTTTGAAAATAGTTGCTACCTTAGGATCTTAATAAGTGATCAGTAGTAATACACTCTTAGGTCAGTCATATGGTGTAAAAAAATTATAAAAATTTCAACCATGAAAGAAAAAATAAAATCCATAAACCTGGGATTTGTTGATACTAAGTTGACTCAAAGATGTAACTTCAATGCATACATTTCAGGTGTACTTTGGTAATTTTCTTAAGCAATTGCCAAACAATTTCTCAAATAAAAATCACTCTTTATAAAATAAATATGTAGGTCTACTTATTTCAGTTATAGGAATTCCAAGTTCTTCATAAAAATACTTCACTCTCATTTTACTGCATTCTTTCGCCAACTTCTATGATAATTTTGCTAAGATTTTATTAGTTTGCTAAAGCTGAAGATTCAGGTGACTGAAAATCAGGCAAGATCCAAAAAAAAAAAAAAACCCCAAAACATTTACATATATTTACAAGGTGTTTGGTATTTTGTCCATTGTTTAAATTATTATTGTTGATTTTTAAGATATTTCCAACTAAATACATGCAATTTGTTTTAACCGTTATTACAAAACTCTATTAAAAGGGCTTATTTTCCAATGATACAATTGTATCATTGTCTCTGTGGGTGTATATGTGAAATTAATAACAGTTCTTATACAGTGATTTCCCAAAAACAATAAATTAAGTATTAGAAATCTAAAAATAAAATAAACAATATTATATATTTTCAAATGTACCATAAAACATTTTTGCCAATCAACATAAATATGATTGAATGCATCCCTGAATCATCTTACATAGAAAATCACGTCATCCATCTATCAATTTTGCATTCTAAACTAATAGCATTCTAAAGCCAGTATGGAGTGATTTTGAATCAATTACACTTTTAATTATTATTCATAGAGTTTCTAAGCCTTATTACCATATTGCTTTAATGTCAGATATCAAGTGTATTTTATATTAATGTCTGACCTATAGAGAGTCAAACATCATAAATACCTCACTTTAAATGAGACCACATTATATTTTAGTTTTAGGACAAATCAAATCAAATCTGGATTTACAATTGTAAGTTTTATCTTTTACAATCTCAGTTTTCCCAATGGCCATTACTCAAATTATAGAGCCAGCTGCTTTCAATTAGCTCAATTCCAAAGATTTATGGTGACAGTCTCACGTATGCATCTTTTGGGGGGGAGGCCCATGAGGTCTCAAAGACTGGCACACATCCTACTAATAGTCTTCCTAGGACAATATTTTAGTATTCTATATTTAAATAATTCTATGATGCAAATTTATTTTTATAGTTTTTTTTATTTAGTAAACTTTGCAATTTGAAAGAAAATTTTCTCTCTTAGATTGCCGACAGGCATTTATCTGATATTCATTAATTTACAGGCATAGAAAGTATATCATATCTTTTTGAAGATATTTCAGAATTTATGAAAACCTCAACCTCATCTAATAACTTAATTATTAGATGAGAAGTGTAGTCCTTCTCTAACTTCTCTTTCTTTGTTTCATATTCTGTATCACTGTTCAGCAAGAGATATGCATTGTTCTTCCCAACCTTTGATTGTATGATCCTATATCTATAAGTAGAAGGGATGTCAAAAGCTATCAAATTAAAGTTCTTCACTTTATAGATGAGGAAACCAATGCATGGAGGTTTAAAAAAAAAAACTATTTTAAGGTCACAAAGTAATATCAGAGGGAGAATCTTCATCCAAACATTTTGACTCCAGGGTTAAAATATTAATGCAACAAAATATTTCAGGTTGGATTTGGAAATGAGAAGTCCATAATTAAATAATACCCATGCATGTGTGTCTCAACCTTTTTCCCTAAAATTTCCAATTTATGTGATGGTTGTCTACAAATATTCTGTGGTGGCCACAGATTGAGTATGACATAAATATTTCTAACAGCAAAGCCTGCAAGGATTCATAATTTGAGAAAAAAATGTTTTTATATTTTAAAATTCGAGTATATCCTGCACTGAATATGAGTGCTAAAGTATGCAAATTTACGTTATAATCTTGAGTAGATCACCTCTAACCTGATTATGTCTGCTTTTCAATAGACAAAAAGGATGACAATCCACATCTTTGTACTGTCTATTGTTAGCATACATTAATATTTGCAAGGTTCTCTGTTTGAAAATATTTTTTGTATGCAAAAAAGTCATTATCACTGTAGAAACAGTTTGTTCAGTCCCCTATGCATTGTATCTTGTACTTGAAATTTGCTTCTTTCTCTTTAGTACTTGACTTGCAACATTTCAATAATTTCTTTGGTTAAAGTTTCACACGTCTATCCTGAATATGCATTATGAATATCTTTATACTTTCCAATCTCTGAAAATGCACAGTACTCTCACACAGTTTTGATTTATGTGCTCTCAGTACTTAGATATAAGATTTTTATTGCAGTTCTCAAAGAAATTTGTAAAAATCACAATGAAGGAATATCTGTCATGTTAGAAGATAGAAACAGAGAGAAACACATAAAATATTCCATATTTGAATAGAGCATATCCCTATTAAGTATATTTAGATGGATAGAATTTTTCTTTTTCATGACTAGGCACATATTAAATTAATAAAAGATATATATGATCAGATAAGAAGAGACGGTGTTGAATCTCAGAGATTTTGGTAATACATCTTTCACATGCTTGTTCAGCACTGAGCATTGACACCAGGCTTGAACCATAATTTTTAGGTTATCAGATCAGTAGATTCTCCAAATCCTTCCAGTTTAGACCTTATTCAATGTCTAACTTTCCAAGAAATATGCACAGTGATAATAAAATAGGATATCAATGCTGTCAACATTCCATATATACCTTGCGTATAATGTAGACACATGGAAATTAAACTAGTGGGTTATTAAACAAAAGGTCTGCTGGAAGATGTTCTTTTGGAATCTTAATTGAAACATCTTCAACATTCTAGAACACCATAAATTAGAGGCAGGAATGCTCTTATATAAATCAGATCTGATGACTTTTTGAATAGGTGTTATTTCTTTTTCAATTTTATAGTACAAAATTTCATTTATCTTTAAAGAATTCATCACTGAGACACTAATGAAAATATTTTCTTGTTGAGCAATGAACCCCATTGAAACCTTCTATCTATAGCTCACATATTAAAGATATAAGAATATTTTTGCTTTATAACTGACAGTTTATGTGTCCTCTTATGAAGTGACAATAAAAGAAAAAAAACATACTTACGTACATATGTATCACTACTCAGAGTGAAGACCACATTTAAAGTGTGGAGGTAACATCAGGTAGAAGGTACATTACACTACAGTGTTGCTCATAATGATCTTAAGCACCCAGAACACCTTTAGACTATATGGAAATTTACACCAAATAAGATTACCCAGATATCCTTTTAAAAGAGATTTTATTGATATTTATTATTTCCTATGTCATCATAGCTATCTCAAGCATTCCCTCTGACTACCCTTCTTAGACAGTTATCTAATATCATGAATGGCATTTTTTAGAGAGGAAAAAAGTCAGTACAATGAATCAATACATTGAAAAAGTTAAAAAATATCTACAGTGTATAATGGGGCTTCCCACCTCCACAAACTGGCACATTGTGTGTGTCTTCTTAGTCTATGAAATTGAGTCCTATTTGATCTTTACAATTTTGTTGCATTCACTTTTGATGTTTTGGTGTTAAATTGTTCTTTCTATTTACATTGTTGTAGTTACTGTGGATATATATGGATATGGATATGGATATGGATATGGATATGGATAAGGATATGGATATGGATGTGGATGTATGTATGTATATCCAGCTCTTCATACTTTACTATGCATCACTTCATATTGATCTTTCTATCCTCCTCTGTATTCATCACACACATCATACCATACTGCATAGTGCATTACATTAAGGTACCAAAATTTGTTTGGCATTTCTCAATCAGTAGACATCTTTTTTCCCAATTCTTAGTTAGCAAAATAAAATACTATAATAGATCCTTCTGAGTACATGAAGACATACTTCTTATTTATGACTTCTTTGAAGCATAAGTTCAGAAATGGAGTCAGGGTTGGTATGAAGGATATATAAACTATGTTTTCACTACACCACTACTCTGCCCATAAATATTATAGTATATCTCCATTTCAAAAAATGTTTTGAGTTTTAGGTATTTTTTTTTTTTTAAGCAATTGGGGTTAAGTAACTTGCTCAAGGTTACACGGCTAGTCATTTGATTTATGCGTGGGTGCTCATTTTCTGAGGCTGGATCTGATCTCGGGTCATCCAAACTCCGAGGCCGGCACTCTTACTCACTGCGCCACCTAGCCGCCCCGAGTTTTAGGTATTTTTAATTGCACACACACACACACACACACACACACTTACTTTCTATGCCTATACTCATTTTATCACAAAAGAATGTTGCACTTTGTCAAAGACTTTTTCTTCATCTATGTAGGTGACCATGTAGTTTTGAGTGTTTGGGTTTTTAATATGATTAATCCTGCTGATCCATTTCCTAATGTTGAACCATTCTTGAGTCCCTGGTGTATTTCTCACTTGAAAATAATGAATGATGTCTTACATAAATCATTGTAGTCTGCTTGATAGGGTTTTGTATAAAAATTTAGAGACAAAGGGGCAGCAAGCTGGAGTAGTGAATAGAGTACTGGCCCTGGAGTCAGGAGGACCTAAGTTCAAATCTGATCTAAGATACTTAATACTTATTACCTGTGTGACCTTGGGCAAGTCACTTAATCCCTATTCTCCTGTCTTCTTCCCTCCAAAGAGTCAACCTTCAATAATAATATTAACCTATTTTTCTTTCTTTCTCTCATATTTCCATGGTTTAGGTTTTAGGAGTATTTTGCCTCATAAAAAGTATTCTAATATAGATAGCAACAGTTCTTTGAAAGTCCAATAAAATTTACCTGTGAATCCATCGGGACCAAGAATTTTTTATTTGGTAGTTCTTTTACTGCTAGATTAATTTTCCTTTCTGAGATTGGATTATTTAAGATCTTTATCTGGTATTTTCATAATGTTGAAGATTTTATAAGTTTGATCTCTATCTGGTCTTTTGATAGTTTGTGCAAATTGCATTTTTGAAGATATTCTTTCATTTCTTTTATTCTCTCAGTTTGTTGGCATATGTAGCTGCATAATATATTCTGATTATTCTCTTTTTTATTTCTTCTGATTTTGTTGTGATTTCACCTTGCTCATTTGCTATTTTAATTTTCATTTCTACTTTGATTTTTTTAAATCAGATTTAAAAAATTCCCTCTCGCAGCCCAGCCTCCAGATGCTCATGGAGAGAAATTGTGACTCTCCATCTTGTGCCTTTCCTTAAATGAAGTATTAGCTCCTCCCTGTTCTACCCCTTCCTATTGTGTCAGCATCAGGTGTTCATGATCTACTTCATGCCATTCAATTATACCACCTCTCTTGATCTTCACCATTACCTATTGACCACCTCAGTGTGAATAGTGGAGCCTCTAAGCTGAGTCACTCTCACCTTCTCTTCTGTTATTTTGACTTCTGTTTATTTTCATCTGACATTCTTTCTCTAGCCATTGATCTGAGAGGTTTTGCTATTCATTTTGATATTATTTCTACATGTCCTGTCCTAATTTTCTCAAAATTTAAACCAGTAAGAGCTGAACCATGATTCAATTATAGTTGTTAACAAGGGTGGAAACATACTCAGCTGTATCTCATCCTAATCATTTTCACCTAGCCTATGTCATAGTCAAACCCAACTACTATGTCTCCCACTCCTATCCAGCAAACTCCTAGTTCCTGTTTTTCTTGTTCTATTTCTCATACGTGTTATTAACTTCCCAATCATAATATCAGTCTGTTGAAGGCTTTTAATTCCTACAAGACTTAACTTGGGTTCCTTTTTTCTAGGAAGACGATTTTATCATGTCAGTTGAAAGTGATCTTTGTTTCTGAAAATATGTTAATATTAAGTTGCCTGAAACTCCCCTTTGTGTTTCTCTAATGACAAAGTTATTTGTTTATCTCCTATCACTCCAATTAAAAGCTTTTTTATATTTCTTTTTGCATACCCAGTAATAATCGTAATAGATATCATTTACACGGAATTTTAAAATTTACAAAGTACTGTACATGTTAGCTCATTTGATCCTCACAAGGACTCTATAATGTAAATGCTATTCTCATCATTTCTATTTTATAGATGAAGAACCTTCATCTGAGAAAGGTCAAGTGGTGTACCAAGGTGGATAGCTTTGGTTGAGTGTCTTAGAAAGGAGTTGAGCTCTGGTTTTCCTGACTCCAAATGCAGTACAGTTACCTACTCAGCTGTTCCAAGAATAGTTCTTAGAGCACATTCTCAAAAAAAAAATGACTATATTTTTTTAAAAAAAGACAACTACCTTGGGTGACACATTCTGTTTTCCTAACCAAGATATTCTCCCTGATCTACTTCCCCAACCTTGAAAAACTATTGTGACTATTTTGTGCCTTGTGTCCTTCCTATTTGCTTGGATTTGATTGTTCTTCATCCCACCAGGAAACCTACTATCACAGAATCATCACCTCTTCTTGAAACCCTAAATCCCATGATAGTGCGCTTTTCAGTGCTTCCCATACTGTAGATCAGGACCCCATACGGGGTTGTGGAAAATTTGGCAACAGTAAAAGGTTTCTGGACATGCAATGAACAAAAATTATTAGGAAACTTCACTGAACCATTGGTTTTGAACACAAAGCATGTACACTTTGCACTATGCATGCCTTCAGATCATACAATGCCAACAAATGCTAACAAAAAGTGGTCATGAGTGAAAAAAGTTTAAGAAGCCCTGTTTTATGTGACACTTTCTTTAAGAGCTCCTTCCTGACCACCTCAGGTTGAATTTTATCTCCTGTCAAATTAACTTTGAATTTACCCTGTATATATTTTGGATTTTGTACTGGAGGTTAAGTTTTAGCATTTTCTTCTATGGTGTCCATAGCTCATCAAACCCTTTCCAAATTCCTACATGTATTATGTACCTGCATATAGAAATCTATCATATGTATGTTTGTGTGTATATTGTCTCATATAATTTTTTGTGTAGATTAAATGAGGTAGTGTATGTGAAGTGTCGGTCAACCTTAAGATACAATGTAAATATGAGCTTTCCTAAGGGTATTTTTTTAATCTGTGTACATTATTACCTCTCCCTTCTCCCATATCTACACACAGTAGAATGTAAGTTTGTGGAGGTAAGAGTTTCATTTGTGCCTCTGTCCTCTCAGAAAAAAAAGGCATTGAATCCATTTTCACTGAATTTATACCCAGTCTCATCATTTGATATCCAGTCTCATCATTTATATCCAGTTTATATTTATATCCATATTTATATCCAGTTTATATTTCTATACAGTCTCATCATTTGAAAGATAAAGAAAGTGATGTTGATTGAGGATAAGTAGTTAAGAAGTTAAGTTTTTTTTTACCCACAAAGGAGTTAGCAGTAGAGTTGTGCTTAACTAGGAAGACTGGTTTGTTTGTTCACTTGTATTTTCTTCCCTTCAAATAATTCCCTCACTGATAAGCCCCAAGTACATTAGTTGGGTGCCTGGGGCATGTGATGGGGTGTGGGCTGTGAGATGGCAGGGTGTCTCTACCAGAAAGATATAAAGGAGAATAGGAAAGAAAATATTCATGTTTCATAATTTTACTGGGACTATATTAAGAAACATTAAGAGGTATAAATTTACACAGTTTGAGATTTGAGCAAAGGATTTTTTTTTCTTGTTTGCTATTCTCAGATATCAAAAAATAGACTTTTTTTAAAAAAGCTTTTACAAGTACACTGATAGTACTATACATATTATTCAACATATTCTTTTTGAAGTAGTTTCTGGTGAGATTTTACTATAATGGACTCTATAGAAACCTGATGCCCACCAGCCTCTATGCTAATCATTCTTTTTACACCATTAATCTTCCTCCACAGGAATAGGGGCATTTCATTGCCTTTTCCTTAGAGACAGCATGTTTAAGAAACCTAGACTCCCTCCAGCAACCCCACAAGTTTCTTCATATTTATAGCATGAAAAGAAATAGGTATGAACTATATTCATGACAAATGGTATCAATTACACCTAGTATTTCCCATTGAGATTTACAAAATGTGTATAGATATGCTTCACCACATCTTTTGAATGCATCCAAAAGTACCTAATCTACATTTTGTTCAGAGATTCTAGGACTCATCATAAGAATCACTTTGGTCTTCCTCACCTTCATGTTTGTTTCTGGCTGTGCATTTACTTTAGACCTGATATCATTCTCTGCATGCCGCACTAGCTGGCAAGGTCACCTGAAGCATTTTTATAGTCAAAGATTTTATCTTGTGGACCTTTAGGGAGGATATTTCTAATAATTAAATAATTTGACTGTCTTGTGACCTTCATGAAAGGAAAAAAATATCTACTCATACCTTGAAATATAGCATAATCAAATGAGAAAAAGAAAGAGAGAGAGAGAGAAAGAGAGAGAGAGAGAAAGAGAGAGAGATCAGTCAAAAGTTATAACAGAAGACAGAGGTAGACAGAGGGAGATATAAAGGAGGTGAAGGTCAGGGAGGAGGCGAGAAGGAAAGAGAGATAGAGACAAACTGATGTATATATGTACTTAAAAGGCAAATCCTTTTCTTTTTTATTTCCAGACATTTGTTAGATGGTTTTAGTGTAAGATATAATGATTTGTTAGTTTCAGAAAAATCTTAACCCTAGTAATCAGGTAATATAGTCTAAGTCACACACTATATGATATGCTACTGTTTTGTTTTTGTTTTTTATCTTCAGGAGAGCCAAGATAGTAAAGCAAAGTCAGGGACTATACTGAGATCTCCCTCAAACCCCTCCAAATACCTTATAAAAATCAATCTAAACAAATTCTAGAGCAGCAGAATCCACAAAAGATGGAGTGCAACAAATTTCCAGCTCAATATAGCTTGGAAGGTGGGCAGGAAAGGTCTGTTGCACCAGGGTGAGAGAATAACACAGCCAAAACAGACTGGACCAGCACAGACCAGCAAACCTGGAGCAGGCTTTGAGTCAACTGAACTACTGGAAGCAGTTGTAATTTCCAGACTTATCAGCCCACAGACACAAAAGACAATGTGGAAGGTCAGTAAAAAAAGGTCTGTCACAACTGGATGATAGCAGAGCCTAGTCCAGTGCCACCCACAACAGCACAGCCCCAGCCACAGCAAACCAGGAGCAGGACTAGGACGTGACTGAATCAGCAGCTGCAGAGTCAGTGGATGCTTCCACAGCTCACAGCCCACATATGGTAAAGGGGTTGAACAATTGTTTAGAAAGAGATTACAGGGATCTTTTTTGCTAGCAGTGGGGCAGGATTCTGTTGCTTTACCTATACTTTGATCCAAGTTGTAGTCCTGGGTGGCAGTCCAAGGGAAAGGAGGAGCACTAACACAGTAGAGCTTGTGGCCACAGTGGAGGGGGTACTCTCCTCAGAGTGAGAGGGCAGAAAAGAGTGCTTGTGGTCACCCAAAAAAGAGAACAGATGAGGAGAGAAGTAAACATTTCTCCTTAGATTATACCACCTTGGAAGAATTGAACTCTTCCAAGTCCTAGAAGTATCTCTGAAAACAGATGCACAAAACCTCTTAAACTTGGAACAGTGTGGCCTCCACCCTGGAAACAGAGCCATACTTTAACAAAGAGATAAAAGTCAATTAATAGGGTGGGAAAATGAGGAAACAAAAGAAAATAACTTATTGTAGAAAATTACTATGATGAAAAGGAAGATGAAAACACACTCAGAATACAACAAAGTCAAAGTTCTTACATACAAAGCCTCCAAGAAAAATGTGAATTGGTCTGAGGCCATGGAAGAGTTCAAAAAGAATTTGTAAAATCAAGTCATAGAGGCAGGGGGAATAATTGCACAGAAAAATGAGAGTGATGCAAGAAAATCATGAAAAATGAGTCAAAAGCTTGGTAAAGAAGACATAAAAAAATAATAAAGAAAATAACACCTTGCAAAACAGACTAGGCCAGATGGTAAAAGACGTCCAAAAAGCCAACAAGGGGAAGAATGCCTTAAAAAACAGACATGGACAAATTGAAAAAAAGGTCCAAAAGCTCATGGAAGAAAATGATTCCTTAAAATTAGAATGGAACAAATCAAGCCTAATGAGTTTATAAGAAATTAAGAAACATAAAACAAGACCAAAATAAATTTTAAAAATAGAAGACAGTGAAATATCTCATGAGAAAGCAACTAAATTATAAAATAGATACAAGAGAGATAATGTTAAAATGACTGGATTTCCTGAAAGACATGATCCAAAAAAAGAGCCTAGACATCATCTTCCAAGAAATTATCAAAGAAAACTGCCCTGATATTCTTGAACCAGAAGGTAAAGTGGAAATTTAAAGAATCCCCTGATCGGGGGTGGCTAGGTGTCCCAGTGAGTAAGACTGCCGGCCCGGAATCGGGATGAGCCACGATTGGTGCCGGCCTCAGAAAACGAACACTCACACATAAATAATTACTGGCCTGTGTTACTTAACCCCAATTGCTTTAAAAAAAAGAATCCCCTGATCACCTCCTCAAAGAGATCCCAAAAGGAAAATTATAGTCAAATTCCTGAGTTCCCATGTCAAGAAGAAAATATTGCAATCAGCTAGAAAGAAACAATTCAAGTATAGTGGAGCCACAGTCAAGAAACACAAGATTTAGCAGCTTCTACATTAAAGGATTATAGAACTTGAATATGATATTCTCGAGGGCAAAGGAGCTAGGATTATAAACAAAAATCACCTACCCAGAAAAACTGAGGAAATCGTTTAGGGGGAAAATGGATATTCAATGAAATAGAGGAATTTCAAGCATTCTTAATGAAAAGAACAGAGTTGAACAGAAAATTTGACTTTCAAATACAAGACTCAAGAGAGGAAAAGGTAAAAAGAAAGGGAAATCATAAGTGATTTAATAATTTTAAACTATTTACATTCCTAAATGGGAAGATGATATTTGTTACTCATAAGACCTTTCTCATTATTACAGGATTTCAAATCAAGCCTCAGATACTTACTAACTGTGTGAACAAGTCCTATAACCTTAACTTCCTTACCTTCCCCACCCCCCAAAAAGGAAGTAATGAACAGGATGCTGTCAGTAAAAGCTGGAAAGACTTGCATGGGTTGATGCAAAGTAAAATCTATTGTGTATGAGTAATAGCAATATTGTAAGAGGATTATGTGTCAATGACTTAGCTTTTCTCAGCTATACAATGATCTAAGACAACTCTGAAGGACTTATGATGAAAAATGCTATCCATTTCTAGAAGAGAAATAAAAAATTGATGGTGTCTAAATACAGGTTTAAGTGTACTTCTTTTTTTCTTTCCTGTATTTTTCTTGAGTGTTTTTTTTTGTTTTTACAACATAACTATTAAGGAAGTATTTTTGCATGCCTACACATACATAACCTATATCAAATTGCTTGCCTTCTTAATGGGGTTGGGTGGTGGGGGGAGGAAGGAAGAGATTTGGAACTTGAATTTTTACAAACAAATGTAGAAAATCTTGATTATATGTAACTGGGGGAAAATAAAATACTAAATGAGAGCTATTAAAATTATTACCCTCACGTTTATTCATGTATATCTATGTCTTGTTTTCCTATATAGATTTTAACCTTCTGGAGAAAAGATGCATCTCTTTTATGTTTGTTGCTGGGCAGAGAGCAGTACCTACTGGTTTTATAGAGTTTTCTCCTTTCCCTCTCCCTAATTTGTTCTTTAGTAATTGTTATCAAGAGTGTTGGAAGGAATCTAGCCAAAAAAGTTTGAACTTTACACTTTACACTGCCTACAAGACTGCTGCATATGAGGATTTCCTCAATGACGACAGGGGAGGAGCTTTAAAACTGGGTCTTGAGTTTGGCTCATCAAATTCAACCAGTCACGTGTTTATCTGTCTAGTCACCTAGAGTCTTATATGGCTTAAAAGACTATTCTGGACAAATACCAGGACAAATATATACCTGAATAATCCCTGATAACAAGGCAATGATTGAAAGGTCAGTTTCAGCAGTCTGTTATAGGTTGAAAACTGTTACCAAACCCTGCCATCAAGATGATCATGTCAAGTACCTGGAAGGAAGTGAAGTATACAAGTCTATATTTGTTATATCACAATGGTTTTGCCTAATTATCCACATCATCAAGATGTGTGAGACTGAGAATCATGTATAAATGGTAACTGAGGTAGCCACTTACAGGAAGCTATTTAAACTGTTGACACAGATATCTTTCTCGAAAAGGATGCCCCTCAAGTGTTACAGATCATGTTGTATAGTGTTGGACACCACTGGACGTTGTACATAAGGACCTGATATCAGAAAATTTCCTGTAGAGGCACAGACTCCAAGAATTTTGACTGGTGAGTGCCAGGAACAAAGAGGATGACTTTCATGAAATTAGCATGTGGAAATCCAAATTGTGTTGCTCCAAAGATATTGTTCTGGAAGCCTTACGTTCTTTGGATATGTGACCCTAAAGACAATCTCATAGTCTTATTCATGAAACTATGCCCTTTGAAGGCAACAATTGGACAAGACTATGTTAGAGGACCCTGAAGGTGAAGGGCATTTCAGAGGAAGAGGCTATTCATTTTTCTGAGTTCTAATGCAACCAATACAATACCATAACCAAAGAGAAGCATCTGTAGGAGAGATGTCAGACTAGAAGTCTACAGAAGGAACATAGATTAAAAAATATTTTTGACCAAAATGTATTTTAGCCAAATAAATAAAACTGCAATAAAACATAGACAATGAAATTGTGGTTTTCATTGTAAATATTCAGCTGATTGGAATTAATTTATATTTTAAATTGACACCACTGATCTGGAGGATCTCACAACACAGAGGATCAGTCTTCAACTTTGACTCTGTCCTGCATCTCCTCAATTACTATGGAAAATAACTCTGAAGAGCAAAATTCTCCCTGTGTTATGCATTGTCTGATGTTGGAACATCAAACAAGATTTTTTTTTCTCCAAATGAAACTGTATTGATTAATTCTTCTGTTACTTCACATATAAATTAGCAAAACCAACCAACACACTGAAAATGTCTAATGTGGGGCGGCTAGGTGGTGCAGTGAATAGAGCACCAGCCCTAGAGTCAGGAGGACCTGAGTTCAAATCCGACCTCAGACACTTGGCAAAAAAACTAGCCATGTGACCTTGGGCTAGTCACTTAACCAATTGCCCTCCAAAAAAGAAAAAAAAAATAGTCTAATGCAATACAGTGCATTCTCCCACAGTTCCTCACCTCTGGCAAAGAAACAGAGAGGGGTGTCTTATCATACCTTTTTTTTAGGATCAAACTTAATCATATACTATAACAGAATTTAGTTATCATTTTAAAATCATATTCTTTTATGGATATTCCAATGGGCAAGAAAGAAAGTTTGTGTGGTTTTAATAAAGACAAAATCAAGAAAAATGATAGAAAGGGGGAAAATATGGCTGTCAGAATGTCTTAACATTAATTATTATAGTCCTTATCTTCTTTGAGGATCCTTCTCCAAAGGACTGGGTTTTCATTATAGAATTCTACTTATATTAACAAGGTCCCTAACAGAATAATATTATGCAATTGAAAGGTGCAACTTTTGAGCTGAGAGGAGGAGAGCAGATAGAAAAATAGGGCACATGCATGTAGTTCTGAAAGTCCAAGTTTTTGGAAAAAGTTTTTTTTTTTTTAAATTTCCACCTTAATGTAAAGGCAAGGTTGTCCCAAGAGGGCTCTATTTACATGCCAAAAACCTCAGAGCTAAATCTGCATCATAAGAGATAACTAGTTGTGTAAAAGAAATGTGTACCTAGGGAGCACTGAAGTATCACATTGTCTGAGACTAGTCTAGTTTGAAAAATTTCAGAAACATGTCCCTATTATTTACCTTACAACTGGGAAGCATTAAAGAGTAGCTATAGTTCCAGTTATCTTATTTTCAAGCAAAATGCTCAGACACACACTAACAAAAACCCAAGGAAACACCAGATATTTTATGCCTAAATTGTAGAATATTTCAATACAATTCTCTCCTCTTGACTTGTAATTCACAGTTTTTTCATCCTAATTGTGGATAAGAAATTTTACTAAAGCTATAAAAGTATACCTCCCCCAAAAGTATTTTCCACAGTAATAGATGATTTATGTTTGCTGCTTGTTGTTAAGGTTCAAACAAAGAATTTTGATGAAAATATAAAAGGAAACAACTGTCTTCATGTTACCTCTAATCATGGTGTACAACTCAGATACAAATTTTATGTTTTGAGACCTCTTAGTTTCTAAAGGGAAAAGATATTCTCAGTTGAGAAACCTTAAAAGGAACATAGATATCACCAGTTCTTTTGAAACAAATATAGAAATCTTCGAGAATGCTTTCAAAAGTCTTAGGAATAGGCATAAAAATCATAAATAAATTGTTGAGATAACATAAAAGCCCTAAAGTAAGGAATATGGCTTGATGACAACATATTTTCACTTGTAAAACTTCATAAAAAAATGATGAGACTGTTCAGACATGTCTTTCTTTGAGTGATAAATATGTTCTCCAAAAGTGTATATGTGATATTTCTGTAAATCAAATAGCTTTTACAGGGACACACACACACACGTGTGTGTGTGTGTGTGTGTGTGTATGTATCTGTGTGTGTGTGTATGTATGTATGACAAATAGGGAGGAAGCATGCCATAGGATAAAGAATATTCATCTGGGAATCAAATGATAGAAGTTC
The DNA here is from genome assembly GCA_011680675.1 of Gymnobelideus leadbeateri. Classification (NCBI taxonomy): domain Eukaryota; kingdom Metazoa; phylum Chordata; class Mammalia; order Diprotodontia; family Petauridae; genus Gymnobelideus; species Gymnobelideus leadbeateri. Next base: position 220,614 of record WOXC01006034.1, on the reverse strand, counting down.
AAGTCTTGACTCTGACACTTCTAAACAGTATGACCCTGGCTAAGTCACTTTACCTCTATGAAAATAAGTTATTTAATTTGTAAAGTGGTGATGATAATAATATTGCATCAAAATAAAAGAACAGTATCTTGGTCTCAATAACACCTCTATCATTGCTAGCTGTGTGACCATTTACAAGTTGCTGAAACAATAAGAAATCTTTAAGACTATAAGATGGAGGGGCAGCTAGGTAGAGTAATGAATAGAGCATGGGCCCTGGAGTCAAGAGGACATGAGTCCAAATTCGGCCTCAGACACTTGACGCTTAACTAGGTGTGTGACCTTGGGTAAGTCACTTAACCCCGATTGCCTTGCCTTCCCCTCTCCAAAAACAAAAACAAAACATCCAAAAAAAATTGGAGATGAATCAAAGTGGCATAAACACCAATGAAGTTATAAGCCCAAATGTCTCTCTCTCTCTCTCTCTCTCTCTCTCTCTCTCTCTCTCTCTCTCTCTATATATATATATATATCTGTCACTCCATATCTTTCCTCTTCCTTTCTAACTCCCTCTAACCATACTATACATTTTATGATCCAGCCCAGAAGTTTGTTGTGGGGGAAGTACTGCAAAATGAAAAGCATTAGACAAACATGAGTTACTATGAAAATTTGGAAGCGACTTTACTTTCATTTATGCTTAGTTTTTAGTCGGAAGAGAATGCTACCAAGTTACTTTAACTTCCTCTGCCAAGTAGATCATGATATATGAACAATATTTCAGGGAAGCTACTTGTTATCCAAAATCATGATTTTGCATAATTTTTAAAAACATTTTTATTTAAAGTTTTGAGTTCTAAATTCTATCCCTTCCTGCCTACATTCCTTCCCTCACCCCTCCCTGCGACAGCAAGCAATTAGACAGGAGTTAAAAATGAGCAATTACGTAAAAAAATTCTATATTTCTACAAGAAGACTTGAATAAAAGGAGAAAAATAAAAGATGGTAAAATGTATCAAGTTTCAGATTATATTCAATCTATATCAGTTCTTTTTCTGGAGGTGGATAATATGTTCCAATATTACTCCTTTGGGATTGTCTTGGATCATTGTATTGCTGAGGATAGCTAAGTCATTGACCTACATTAAACAATGTTGCTTTTGTTGTGTACAAGATTCTCCTAGTTCGAGTCACTCAACTGTGCATCAGTTCATGTAAGTCTTTCCAGGTTTTTTTTTTTTCTGAAATCATTGTGCTTGTTATTTCTTACAGCAAGACAACAATCATATATCATTACAATCATGTACCACAGTTTGTTCAGTCATTCTTCAATTGATGAGCATATCTTTGATCTCCAATTTTTCACAAAAAGTGCTGACATAAATATCTTTGTACAAATAGATCCTTTTCCATTTTTTGGATGTCTTTGCTATATAGACCTAGTAGTGATATTGCTGGATCAAAAGGTAGGCACAGTTTTATAGCCCTTTGGGCATAGTTCCCAATAGCTCTCCAGAATAGTTCACAATTCCAACAGTGCATCAGTGTCCTAGTTTGCCCCATAACCTCTCCAACATCCAATATTTTCCATTTTTGTCATATTAGTGAATCTGATAAGCATGAGGTAGGATCTCAGAGTTGTTTTAATTGGCAGTTCTCTGATTAATAGTGATTTAGAGCATATTTTCACATGGCTGTAGATAACTTTGATTTCTTTGCCTAAAGAGTATAGTTCAGCCCCATCCTCCCCCTCCCTTCCTCCCTATCTCCTTTGCCTCCTTCCCTCCATCCTCCAGAGCCCACGGCACCCACCTCCCAGAAGGAGATGAGTTACATTCGGGCCATCACAGTCTTTTCCCCAGATGGGCACCTCTTTCAAGTGGAATACGCACAGGAAGCAGTGAAAAAGGGCTCTACCACAGTTGGTGTACAAGGAAAAGATATTGTTGTTGTTGGTATAGAGAAGAAATCTGTGGCTAACCTACAAGATAAAAGGACCATGAGGAAGGTCTGTGCTTTGGGCAACAAAGGCTGCCTGCCTTTTGCAGGGCTCACTGCTGATGCTAGAATAGTTATAAATAGGGCTCCTGGAAATTGCCAGTCATTGGCTCACTGTGGAGGATCCTATCTCAGTGGAATATATTGCCATTACATCACTAGTCTGGAGCAGCGTTATACTCAGAGTAATGGGCACAGACCTTTTGGCATCTCTGCCCCATTGTAGAATTTGACTTTGATGGAGCTCCCAGACTTTGTCAGACAGATTCCTCTGGCACATACCATGTATGGAAGGCTGCAATGGTAATGGAATTTAAAGATCCCCCTCTATTGGCTTGGTTTTCTGGTTAAGTGTTGAGACCCAGAACTTGTGGATCCCACTTGTGTGGTGGACTTGTTGAAGTGAAGAGAGAATGCTGAACTGGGAGGAGCTGGTGCCATGAATTTAGAGAAAGGGCCCAAGCAGAGAGAGGCAGAAGAACTTTTGGGAGCAGCATCATAGAGGCAGAGAGAGAGAGAGAGAGGAAGGCCAGTTGGAGCTGCCCAGGACTTTTGAGAGCTGCCACCCAGAGCTACCAAGAACTGAGAAGGCATGGCTGTGATGCCAGTATTTTGTCTGTCCTGAAGTTGTTTTGCCAGATTTATCTGTGGTAAAGGACAGTGCTGTTGTTGCAGAGGTCCTGGAATCTTGCTGTTGGTTCAGAAGCCCTGAAGAAGGATTTTCTTGTTGTATGTTTACAGAAGTCCTGGAAGAGGGTATTGTTGAAGTTTTCAGGGGTCCTGAGACTGTTCTGCAGGCAAAGAGTGAATTGATGAGGACACTGGCAATGTATTTTGTGGCTTTGGTTAAGATTTGTCTCCCCAGGAAGAGAGGTTGCTGAGAACTTGCCTAGCCTCAAGATAAAGAAAAGACCTCTCTTTGGGTATTAAATACTGTGATGATATCTTAACCTTGTTGTAGTTCTGGGGTAGATGGCCTTTGTGCTCTACACTGTCCCTTTTGAGAAGGAGTTTGGCATTAACTGATGATAATTGTAATTCAGTTGTGATCCAGGGGTGGGAAACTTGACTTTTTTGTGCTCTATGATTGACCAAATGAATATACTTTGCTTATGATTGGAAATTAATCTTAATCTCCATTTGTGAAGAGACTTTGGGTGGAGTAGTACTTGGAAATTATTGAATCATACTTGGTGAATGCTGTATTTTGATTTTTCTCTGTTCTGTAAATGTTTCGCCTTAACTTGTCAGTGAATAAAATGGAGATTTACTATGCTGGTATTCTGAACCTCGGAAGTTGCCTTTGCTTGGCATTACATGCCTAATATAAAATTATCGTTCTGGCTCATTCGTTCAGTGCCAAGGTTATATTGCCCCTGAATGAGGTAGGTATTTCTTTTTCTGCTAATTTTTGGAGAATTAGGTAGCATAGTAGATAGATGACTGGGTCTGGAGTAATACAGATTTGATTTTAAATCCAGTTCAGTCTCTTACTAGCTATGTAAACCCAAGCAATTCACTTAACTTTTAACTGTTTTGGTTTCCTCCTCTGTAAAATGATTATAATAATGTCATCTACCTCACAAGGCTGTGAGAATGAAATGAAGTGATGTTTGTAAAACACTTAGAAAAATGCCTGATATATGGTAGGTATTGAATAAATATTTGTTCCCTCCCTCAGTATTGACTTGAACCCACAATATCTATGTCCCCCAGTTTTTGGATGTAAGCTCTTCAGTTCCATTTAGCCACTTAACCATCTGTGATTAAACTAATCTCTACCAGTATTTTCTTGCAACGTAGGTTTTGATTTATATGCCCTCCCTTCCAGCTTTCCCTAAAAGGAAACAATGTCTTCCCTTGACTGGAGTACTGGATCATTGGATTATTGATCTGATTGGCTGTAATCTCTTTGAACCAGTTTACTTATCACCGGAATACTGTTTCAGTAATATGAGAAGTGATAGAAACAAAAGTCATTTCCTCTAGAATCACCTGGAGGTGATTAATAAGTTAATTAAGTTAATTAATTAAGTTCAAATACTGAGTACTGATGATACAATCCTAAAACACTACTAGAAGATTTCACTGCTTTTGCTGATTCCTGCTTGCTCTTCATAGTTCCTATCTCCTAGAGACTTACCAAAGAGAGTTAGAAGTTCCTGTGGCTTCCTGGCATGGTGGTTACTATATCCTTCTGGTAAGAAGTAGCAGTTTTAGACCACAGGGATTGTAGGTCTCCTAAAAAAATAGACAAATAGTTATTCTAATGTTTTAGACTTCCCTCGGTTCACTGTAGGTGCCAGGTTCCACAATCCCTTGAGTTTTAAATTTTCTCCCCCACCCTGTCTACTTCCCCCACTCTTGGCCGAACTCAATCCACCATAGATGATATGAAATACCTTCATATTAAATATTAATCAAGTTGTAAAGAAGAATTATAACCAATGGAATTAACAATATGGGTGAAGAAACAAAACAAAACAAAACAAAATGAAAAAGAGAGAGAGCAAATACTGTGCTTCAATCTGCATTCAAACTCTATAATTTCTTCTCTGGATATGGATAGCCTGTTTCAACATGAGTCCATTAGAGTTGTCATATAACCTTGCATTGCTGAAGGGAGTCTATTCTATCAAAGTCTCCCATAACAGATACATTGTGTCTGTAATTATGTACAATGTTCTCCTGGTTTTGCTCTCCTCACTCAGCATCAGTTTACGTAAGTCTCTCCAGGTTATTATGAAGTTCGTCTGCTCCTCCTTTCTTATAGCATAATATTCTATCATATTAATATACCATAACTTGGTTAGCCATTCCCCAATTGATGGGCATTTCCTTGATTTCCAATTCTTTGCCACCATGAAAAAGAGCTGCTATAAATATTTTTGTACATACTGGTACCCCTCCCGTTTCTATGACCTCTTTGGGATACAGCCCTAGAAGTGGCATTGCTAGGTCAAAGGGTAAGCACATTTTTTAGCCTTTTGGGCATAGTTCTAAATTGCTCTCCAGAATGGTGGGATCAATTCACACTATACCAAAGTTGTATAACTGTTCCAATTTTCCCAAATCTTCTCCAGCAGTTATCATTTTCCTGTTTTTATCAGGTTAACCAATCTGACAGGTAAGATGTGGTATGTAAGAGGTGTTTTGATTTGCATTTCTCTGATCAATGCTGATTTAGAGCATTTTTTTTCATATGCTTATAGATCTTTAATTCCTTCTGCTGAAAAATGCCTGTTCATATCCTTTGACCATTTATCAATTGGGAAATGATTTGTATTCTTATGAATTTGATTCAGTTTTCTTTATGTTTTAGAAAGGAGGCCTTTATCAGGTACACCAGATGTAAAAATTCTTTCCCAATTTTCTGCTTCTCTCCTAATCTCGGTCACATTGGCTTTGCTTGTACAAAAACTTTTCAATTTAATGTAATAAAAATTATACATTTTTCATTATTTAGTTCTCTATATCTCTTGTTTGGTCATAAATTCTTCTTTTATCCATAAATCTAACAAGTAAACTATTCCTTGCTTTCCCAGATTGCTTACACTATCAACCTTTATATCTAGGTTATGAACACATTTAGAATTTATTTTGGTATACAGTGTAAGATATTGGTCTATGCCCAGTTTCTTCCCTACTATTTTCCAGTTTTTGCCAAAGAGTGAGTTCTTATCTCAGAAGCTCAGGTCTTTGGGTTTATCAAGCAGTAGATTACTCTAGTCATTGACTACTATGTCTTGAGCACCTATTCTATTTCACTAATCTACCACAAGACTGTGTTTTTCTTTTGTTTTATAATTCTGAACAATATTTCCCCACGTTTTTTATTATCCTCAGTTCATTCAAATTTGAAATTGAAATTACCAACTACCAATATATGTATTTGCTTGATTTTCTGGACTATGTAAAGTTTTTCACAAGCAAAAAAAAAAAATTATTCATTCATCTTCTAGAGACAGTCTGAGACATAATGGTCAAGCTTGCAGCTCTTTTTGGCTTTTTGTTGTAATTAAGATTGCAAATTGAGATAAGGGAGTGTCAAGTGAATGTGATTTAAGTGACTTAAAGCTAAATAATTCTTCCATGGAGAATATATGTATGTGTATATGTATGTATGAATATGTATATACATATATGTATGCATACATGCATATATGTATTATCTTTTTCTTTTTAGAATGAAGGGAATCAGAGCTACTGATATTCACCAAAGAAGTCAAAGATAGAATGATACCATATGCACCAAGAAGAGCTACTTCACTATTAATGAACAAGAAAAAAATCAAACCATAGATTCAAGTAAAGATTCTGTGAACTGATGAAAAGTAAAATAAGTATAACCAGGAAAATGATAAACACAAAATCTACAATAGCATAATTTTAAAAATAAATATTATGTGATTATAATGTTAAATATTTTCATCAAATAAAGTAGGAGTTTTTGCAGAGTTTTGGTCTATCAGTATAGAACATTGAATATACTGAGAATATACTCTTATTTGTTGATTATGTTTGCTGTAATGGTTCTCTATTTTTATTTTTGAGTGACAATTCTTTAGAGAGGGGAGAGGGAGAGGTACATTAGAAAAAGGAGATGATATGAAATAAAAGCTATCTTTTAAAAATTAATTGATACATATATTAATTGCTTAATATGATTGAATATATGTGAAAACAGTTAAACAAATTGTTTAAGGAATTCTGTTTAGTCCTGTGAGGGGCAAAATAAATCATATAAACACACATATTCTTACATACACATATGAATACATATATTCATACATATAAAACACATACATGGTTTTTCTTAAAGGAGCTTATACACTAGATGGGGAAAACTGGGTTTAAATATATGGAATATAAAATGTACAATGCAGCAGTAAGTGAAATACCATATGGTCAATTGTCCAATGAATGGAATAGGTCTCAGGTCTTAAAACCTGGAAGATAAGAAATAAATTGGTATAGTAAATAAAAATCTAGCCTCAAAGTTAAGAAGATGGGGATTCAAGTCCTGACTCTGACACTTAACATCTTCATGTTTGAGGCAAGTCTAAGCCTTTCAGTTTCACCAAAAACTCTGACTTCCCCTGGGAACTGTTTCCTAAAAGTAAAAAAAAGAAAATATCCATTCTCCAACCCTACCTCAATACTATTGTTAAATCATGTCAAAGATTTTTAGTTTAGGTTCTCTGAACTATGGGAAAAAAGAAATATGTAGTTAATTTTTGCTTATACCCATTCAAGATATTATCTATCTGTCTATCTATCCATCTATCTCTATCTATCTATAATCTTGGTTCTGATAAACAAAATAAGCAAATTATACACGTATGCATGTATGTTTATTTTATTTATTTTGTTTACCCCAAATAAGATTTTTTTTTATTTTCACTTAGTTGATACAAATATGGTAAAGTAGAGAATTAAGGTGATCACTTGGATAGTAATAATAATAATCACCTATATTTTCCACATTACTTTATGTAGACACAGATAATTTCAAAGTAATTTAATTTCTTCAAATATCACTGGAAATTTATGTCAATATTGATTTTTTTTTCTTGTTAGTAAATTATTCTTCCCATCTTTAATATATAGGTCCTAAAGCCTACCTCTCTAGAATCAGTCCCCTAATCTCTAAAGCAGCTGTTTGGTTTTGCCTTGATGCTTCTGGGCTGGTAGCAACTTCCTCTGATCTACATTGGTGGTCCCAGGCTTTCATCTCTTTTGTGACCAGCAAGAGAGCAGGGTACAGGAGGTGACCAAAATACAAACATGTTGCCCTGAAATAATTTCCTTGAAACCAGCATGGTGTTATTCACATAGTAGGTTTTCCATCAATGCTTCTTGCCTGTCTCCAGTTCAGCAGTGCCTATCCTAAATGAAACGAAATATGTCCAAGGTTTAAAAAAAAAGAAAGAAAAAAGAAGCAACATTTCTGTCCAAAGCAATCCACTCATTTGAATATTGCATATTCCCGTGTGATTTCATCCCACTGCTTTTTGCCATAATCCATTTTCTACCACTCATCACAATTAAATTTTACTGTTTGTTCCTTGTTCATTTGCCCCCTTATTATACTGCTGTTCTTTAGTCCTCATTTCTTTTAAGTGGATCTCTATGTATAAGCCAGATAGAAGGCTACAGATTCAATGTCATGCATGGAAGCCATTAACTAATGAGGGGAAATAGACCTTTATGCATTGTGGGATAGCATTCTCTTTGTCATATGCTTCAGTTTAGCCTTCATTTTCAAATGGAGGAAAAAAAAATTGCTTCAAAGTTTGCACAAAACACTATTTAGAAAGACTCTTTTCTCCTTGCAAAACTGTGTTCCTATAACAACTTCTTACATTATTGAAACCATTATTCAAATGTTTTAAAGCTAGGGTTTGTGGAAGTGAAGTGATCCCCCTCATCCCCTCTGTATTGTTTTCATTATGAATCAATCTTTTGCTTGATGCCAACTTTCTTTCTCTTACCAGATACATGTGCTACACTGACCCTGTTATTAAGAAATCTAACCCCCTTCCCACATAGCAGATGTAGTCACTCTTTAGCAAGGCCGCAGTTATTTTGCGTTGGGGCAATCTCTGTTTAAGCCATACTGTTCCCTGTGACTCACTATTGGGCATTGAAAACTGCAACTTCTTCGCTTAATACCGTGAATATCATATTGTGGGCTCAAGTCCAGGCTTCTTGCTGGGTGTGTAGGAGTTGTGAAGCCATCTGCAAATGAAGGTCCTCAGCAATACGTCTCTAGCATTAGAAGAACAGCCGTCAAGCTGACCTAAGCCACCAGCTTAACTTTCTAACTATCATTTCAGGGGTCTCAGTGGGATCCATCAGCAAACAGTAAGGCAAGTGGTTCTTCTTGTCAGCCTGTTACACAGTACTGGAGAAAATGAACTCTTCAGAAACTGAAGTCAAGCAGTGATCACTTGTGATTTATTCTTTTTCATGGATGGCTATGGCTACGCACTATTACTCTGTTATTCTGCACTATTTCTTCAAGAGGCAAAGTAAAAGGGGAGAAAAAGTGTAGGGTGGTGGTAGGGTCATTTTCAAGTGTCACATTTCATCTTGATAAAGTACTATCAATATTATGTTCAGAAAACAACACCACAAAAAATATGTAGTTTAGGTAGTGAGCCAGGAAACTACAAAATATTATTTATCATTTTAACTAGGCAATAGCATCTTTTTCCAATAGAGAAGCTCATAGCCCACCCACCCCTTCTTATTCCAAGGAATTCTTTTCCATAATTTTCTTAAAATGCTACAGAATTCTATTTAATATACTGGGGTCCTTTCGCCAGATCTCTTGATACTAGGTGGATAAAAATCCAACATAAGAGTTGCCCATCAGTCATCTCTTTGTCTCCTCACACAACTCACCCAACTAAATTTCTGTTTCTATGCTTTTCAGTTAATATCCTAATGCCACTTCTATTGTGCAAGTTTTCATTGGTAATATCCTCCATCTAGAGTCATTAGCCTCTGCTATTACTTGAACAATATACTTCATCTCCTAAATCAGGGCACTTTTACTGGTTTTCATCCTGGCCTGCAATTTTCTCCCTCTTCTTCTCCACCTCCTTGTTTCCCTGGCATCTTTCAAGTTCCAGCTAAAATTTAAGCTTCCACAGGAAGCATTAACTAATCTGATTCCCCACCCTCAAATGCTAGTACCTAGAGTAAGTGGAGACTTGTAGGTAGTAGAGACTAGTCAGCAGTCTGAGAATCATCAGCAGAGAGATTTTATTTGAATCAATGGGGACTGATTTAATTCAATTCAATAAAGCACTCCTATGTGCTAAGCACTATTCTAAGCACTGAGAATGCACATAAGAAAACGAGAAAATCCTTGTCCTCTAGTAGTTTATAATCTAATTGAGGGAAAGAACACATAATAGGAAGCCAACAAAGAGAGTGATATTGTGTTTCATGGTACCAAAAAGTTGTCAGCCTTCTATAAAGGAAGGCTTTGGGAAGAGTTCAATGTTTCACCCTTCAGCCACCAAAATCAGAGGGCAGACACAGATGAGTTGAAAAGATATTCTGATAAAGCCTGTGTATTGACAAAACCTAATGAAATCACCAGATTAAAGAGTGTGGGCATAGAAGAGAAGAGGACTGAAGACAAGAGAACTTCAGAATCTATAGGAAATTCATCTTCCATTTGAACATCCTCCCTAAGAGGGCTGAATGCAATCAGTGCATATATACTTTATTTCTTCTCTTTCTTTCACAGTTATAAAGAGAAGGCCTGCTGGGTTTTTCCTCTATTTCAATTACACAACTTTTAAAGCTATGCTCTGCTCCAGGGGTAAAAGGGTCACTGTCCACAGCTTCTTGTACTGGGGGCTAGGAGGTTGGTACTAGCTTTCTAGCTGTGGATTCCAACTCTGGCAACTTATCTGCTGAACTGGGGGGGGTCACCTGGCCTAGTCTAGCTGTCTGTACTGAAGCCTCCATGCCTGCCAGACCTACCCTTTAGCCTACTGCTTGCGGGTTGAAGACCTCACAACTGACCTTCTGTGCTGCTGGCCTCTTGAGACCAGATGGCAGGGCCTCAGTTGTTCTACCATGCTGGGGCTTGGGATGCTCTCATTTCACCCAAGTGAGACAGACCTTACCTGTAGTCCTTCTAAGTTATCTTGGACTGGAAAATTGTTTTTATTCCATCTTTTTGAGGGTTCTGTCACTCCAGAATTCATTTTGAAGTGTGATTTAAAGTTATTTCAGGGAAATTGGAGAGAGCTTAGATGACTTCACACCTTTTCTCCACCATCTTGGCTCTTCTTCATCATTATTTTTGCGAAATTTATAGTCTTAGGGAAGACTGAGGGGTTAGATTAATTATCCAAAATCATACAACCAATGTATGTCAGAAACATGGTTTGCACATAGGTGTTTTGGGCAGATTCTCTATCTGCTACATGACAGTGACTTTCATAAAGCTATAGATGATCATTTATGAAAGTCTGATCCCTTTTCATGCTTTTATCAAAGATGTTTTCCGTGAAGGCTCCTCAGGGTGGTAAGAGCATCCGGAAACTAGAGACAGACTTTTGTAAGGCCAGAGAGGCCTAAATTCTGGTTTCCTAAGAAATTGCTCAACTCAGGACACTTCCCTCTCCCTTACTTGCACATCAGCATTAAGTCCTTTAGGAGTCCTTTAGGACCCTTCCCCCACCTTTACTACAACATCAGTTTTAAGTGTGCCAAGTAAGGACATATACGTTTGGATTGGCTATACCTTGTTTCCTTCTTCTATGTCTTTTGGGTGCCTAGACTGTAAGTCCACCTCCCAGCCAATGGGAATAATGGATAGTGGTGGGATGGGGTTTGTCTGTGCTAAGGTATATAATCTCACTTTGTCATCTGTAACACACGTCCTTGCACTAGTCCCTCCTGGTGGAGGTGATGCCTTCTTCTCGAAAGAACTGAATAAATGCTTCCTGTTCTTACTTCTGACTTTTAAATTTTGCATAGGGGATTTTTGGGGTCTCCATACCCCCCCACACTTAATATATATATTTAGATTGCTTATATATATATATGTATATGCATATATAGTATGTATAAATAATATATACAATTATAATAATATGGTATATTTGAGATATCATATAATATTATATATATTTTTTCATCTGGGTAAAAAATCAGATATATGACTTGGCAGTCAACGATATTCTCTTATACAGTTTATTATTTTGCTTATAATAATTTTATTTTATTATATTTTGCCAGGTATTTGAGTGGTTTGGTCTCCTGTTATGGCAATCTATTTGCTTCAGTAAGATTTTCTGTAAAACTACTGATAGTCCCGGTTGATTCTCTCTCACATCCATTTCCCATTTTTGACAGTAGGTTGTCGATAGCTTGAATTAATTTTGCTTAAGTTGCATCCATATGTTAATCTCATTTTTGCTCTTCTCATTTGGTATTTGATGTTCCTAAATTTTTTTCTTGGAGTAAGTATTCATGTTATATAGGTTTGAATATTTGCCATTATCAACTTTCCTATTACCTCTCTCATTATGAACTCCTGAAGAGACTGTTTTCAAGCAGTTTTTGTTTCCACCTCTGACTACATATCAATACTGCAGATAATTAAAGTTCATGTTGATTCCAAGTGACTATCCATCACCTCATCCTCTGCAATAGATATTGATACATAGGCAGCAAATATATTGATAATAACATTTTTATTTAGATTTATAGCAGGCATTATAATGACAGATTACAGGATTTACAATGAAAAAAGTTTCTTGTTTACATGGAATGCATAAAAAAAAAATCACTAGCTCTCATCTCTCCAAGAGCTGTTTTGCTTTTCCATTTAACTACATTGTTCGTTTATCTTCTTGTTTTATTCTTAGTGAGAATGGAAGTATTAATATGATTCATTTCCAGTATTAGAATTCCCATTTGTTGACCCCTGGATACCAATATGACATTTACAATACAGTTAAGTTAATGTTTACAGATATCCTAAATCTGTTTGAATCTTTAACTTTTTATCTGCTTTTCTTATACTCTACTGCTATCACTGCAAAACAAACAAGAAAAAACAAACAAACAAACAAAAAACTAAGACAAAAGGACACTACATAGGAATGAGTTATTTTGTGTATGCTTTTGTTTTGTTAATTACCTAGTCCACATAATTCATCATTTATTAGTTAGAATATTTGTAAGGGGTCTCTCCATTTCTTTAGTATTCTTACATTCTGAAACACATGTGATATACTATTGAGACTGAATGTGTGTGTGTGTGTGTGTGTGTGTGTGTGTGTGTGCATATCTTTGATTTTATTTATTTTTGCTTTTAGGACTTATCTTTGCAATATTTTATTTTTCAGCAGAAAAAAAGAAACAAATGTTGTTTATTCTTTCTTGTCATATCTTGTTTTCTTTTGTACATTAGACATTAATCTTATTTGAAAAACTGTTCATAACTCCTTTCCCTAAGTATGTTTTATTTAGGAGTAGCTTCCACCTTTTCAATTTTCTAAGACTCTAAGTTTAAAAGCAGGTGCTATGCTGTATTGATAGGGGGAGCTGCCTCACCTGATAGAGCTTTATAACAATAAACTAACAGATCCAATCCCTGTCTTTATGTTTTTGATCAGTCAGTAAACAAATATTTATTAAATGTATTTTATACTCCAGGCAATGTTCAAACTACTAGAGATTCAAAGATGGGGTGCTCAAGGAACTCACAGATTAATGGGAGTGGGTGACAGGGGTGCAACATAAATATATATTTTATATGTAATATCACAAATATTATATATTTATTTGTATGTGTGTGTCTATCTATCTATCTTTGTAAAATATCAGATCCCAGAGGAAAGATACCAAAATTTAAAAGGACTGAAAAACACTTCTTTTTGGAGATAGGTCATAAAGGAATCTAGGGAAACAAGGAGGTCAAGATGAGGAGGAGCTCTGAGATAGTTCTAGACATGGCTGCAAACTAATGAAAATGATTGGATTTGGGAGATGGATTATCTTGTTTGAAGAAGAGAAAGAAGGCCAATCCCTGTATGACAAAGTATATGGAGAGTGGAGAGGAGTAGAGCAAGTTTTAAGTCTAGAAAAGTAAGAAGAAATCAGGTGAACGTCTTCAAAACCCAAATAGAGGAGTTTATATTTGATCTTGATCGTGATTACTTGGGTTTTAGGAAGATCAATTTGAAAACTGTTAGGAACAGACTAGCCATAACAGAATGGTGTACAAAGGAATAGAAGAATATAATTTGTACTGTTAACATGAGTGGTGACACTGAGGACCATGAAATATGTCTCTTAAATAGATATTAAAGGAAGGAGCAATGTTCAGTACTCATGAGTTAGCTTAATGTAGTGGGTCAATTGTACTACAAAAAAGGAAACTAAATGCAATTATCCACAGAAATGAAAAGAAAGAGAGAAATTTTAGAGATTTCTGTGGCTCAAAGCTCAGATTAGTCTCCTCATTCCAATTAGGCCTTTCTATTATATTAAGTCATTATGGGAGGGCAGAGATGAGATGATGAAGTAGAAGGAGCACTCAAAAGACCTCTCTCACCATTCCCCTTCCAACAGAAAATAATTCTTCAAATTGAAATCTGGAGTGGCAGAGACAATAAAAGGTCAGGGTGACACATTCTTCTAGCACAAGACAACTTAGGAAGTTGGAAGGAAAGGTCTCTGATCGGGGATGGTGGGAGTAAAAGGGAAGGTTGATTCAGAGCCTACATGGATGCAAGACCATTGATGAGAAAAAGTGGGAGAGACAAAATCAACAGAAGTTCAGGAACTCTCAAGCCAGGGATGGTCAGAGGACCAGACAACTGGTTAGAAAGAGATTATAGAGACCAACTGTGCTAGCACAGGATGTAGGACTGGAAACTGTTTGGCAACTCCATTGTCTGTACCTATTTCTGCATTGCAGTTCAAGGATAGAGAGGGGCACTTTCAGTTATGAAGGAACAAGGCTTCTGAAAAGCAGTATTGTTTAGGGTCCCAAAGAAGCAGGGGTCCTGGGAAGCAGTATTGATTGAAATCCCAAGGGATCAGAAGCCTTTCCTTGTTAATAACCAGAGCGAAGACCAGGAGAATAGTGTCTATACCTCTCTCCAGTTCACATTACCTCAGAAGCACCAAAAACTTCCAATTAGCTCTGAAAATAGTATAAAAAGTATAAATCTTGGGGCAGTGTCCCTCCCCTACCCATGCCAGGAATAGAGAATGACTTTAACATAAATTCAAAGTTGAGAATTAGACCGGGAAAATGAGCCAACAACAAAAATGTGCCTGACCATTGTGGAAATTGAGTAAAATATACTCCTTCCATCTTGTGACTCAGTTTTGGAGCTAGTGAAGCTCCCTTTCTATTCAGTTATGGGGTTAGTCCAATTTCTGTCTTGTTAGAAAACTTCATTCAATTATGGGAGTTGTGAGAAAACTTTATTGCATTGTTTGGATCTAGCCCTGCATGGCTGGAAAGCTGGACCACCTCTACCTGTTGCCTAAACAACATTAACTGAGAAACTAGGATATGCTGATTAGAAATACAGTCAGATCTGAAGATTAATACAAATAATTTCCTCAGAATTATAGTAATAATATAATATAATATAATCCCTTTGATTAAATAGACACTTTGTGGGGTCTTATTCTGATTTCAGTGAATTTCACTTGTTTGTGCCCCTCCCCCAACATGGACAGCCCCTAATCTTTCATCCAATTAGAAATCAGATTACTTAATCTCCTATTTTGGATTATATCTTATTAATAATTTTCTTTTAATACATAAAAATCTATCTCCATTTGGGTTCCTGTGCTAAGTGATGGAGGTGTGGTCTGTATTATTATAATTTTTTTGGCAATTGACATATATTGCTTCATAAATTAACCTAGTTGTAAGTTCACAACTCTGTTTCCTTAGTTATTTCAAATTTTAGCCATCACAACATATAACACTGCTATGGTTACAGGGAAGAGCAAGGCACAAATTCAGAAGACAATTAAGTCAAAATAGCTACAGAAAAAGACTCAAAGAAAAATTTAAATTGGATGTAACTCCAAAAAGATTTCCTGGAAGAAGTTTTTAAAATTGTTTCCAGAATCAACTGAGAGTAATGGGGGGAAGGAATTTGTAAAGAAAGGAGAGTGAGGGAAAAATTATAGAAAGATAATTAACAGCTTGGTAAAAGAGGCACAAAAATACCAAACAAAAGAACAACTTAAGAAACAGAAGTGGCCAAGTGGAAAGGGAGGTACAAAAATACACTTGAGAAAAGAAATCCTGTAATAGCAGAATTCATCAAGAAGAATAAAGAAGCAGAAAACTCACTCAAGAAAATAATTTCCTAAAATTATACTTGGGAAGAGGATTATGGTGGAGTAAGCCAGAAAAAAAATTGCCTAGAGGCGCATGCAAGAGAGCAGAGTTTCTGGTTTCAGTTCTGGCACAGAGAGTACTGTTGTAGTTTTCAGGCACTGAAGGAATTTAGATAAGCAAGATAATTTGTGGGGCAGTGTGGCTGGGGTCCCTAGCCATGGATTAGGAATGGAAAGGAGCACCCAAAGTTAAGCCCCAGGGAAGACCTCAGAACGTAACAGTTGGATGAACCTAAGCTTTGAGGCATCATTCTCCATAACTTGGGGCTACAACTTGATTAAACTAAGAGCTGCTAAAAAATTAACTAATTAAAAATGAGTAAGCAAAGGAGAAAAAAATCATAGATAATTACTATGGGCATAGAGGAGATTTGGGTTCATATTCAGAGGAAGGAAATAGAGCTAAAAGAGCAAATCCTTTCTCAGTGTAAAATGTCAAATAGTTCCAAATAAAAAAAAATCTTGGAATAATTTAAAAAGACTTTAAAAATCAAATAATAGACTGGCACATCATGGCGGCGGCGGCGGCGGCGGCAGCTATAAGAGCCGCTCGGAGTAGTGAGCCGCAGCCGCCGCCGCCCGTTCCTCGATGAGGAACGGCCACGCCGCGCTGCGCAGCGCCGGGCGGGCAGGACCCGGGCCCTGCAGGGAGCGGAGCCCTGGGTCCCGCTGGCCCTCGAGCCGGCGCCGGCGCGATGTTGTTCTCGCTGCGGGAGCTGGTGCAGTGGCTGGGCTTCGTCACCTTCGAGATCTTCGTGCACGTGCTGGCGCTGCTCGTGTTCTTGCTTCTGGCACTGCGTGTGGATGAGCTGGCCCCGGGCCTGTCGTGGTGGAACGTGTTCGTGCCCTTCTTCGCCGCTGACGGTCTCAGCACCTACTTCACCACTATCTTGTCCGTGCGCCTCTTCCAGGACTGGGAGAAGCGGCTGGCTGTGCTCCGGCTCTTCTGGATCCTCACCATTCTCAGCCTCAAGTTTGTTTTTGAGATGCTGCTGTGCCAGAAGCTGGTGGAGCAGAAGAGAGAGCTCTGGTTTGGCCTTATCATGTCCCCAGTATTCATTCTTCTGCAGCTGCTCATGATCTGGGCTTGTCGAGTCAATTAGCTCTGCTCGGAGGGGAGGGAGAAAGAAAGGAAGCTATCCCAAACCTAATTCTCCCTAGCTGAGGTGGGACTGGATCAAAGGAACTCCAGTAAGGAGGAATCTATCCCATTTGCTTATGTAGTCCTCAGCTTTTCATCATGCTTTTCATCCTAACTACAGGCAGGTGGGCAGATAGATGTGTGGAAAAAACACTGATCACTAAATAAAGGTATTCTTTTTTTGTTTTCTTTTAAAAAAAATCAAATAATAGAGATAGAGGAAAAAATACAAAAATGGAATTAGAGAAATCAAAGAAAATTAAATAAATTATGAAAAGAAATTCAACCAACTGGGAATAGAGAATCAAAAACTTAAGGAAGAAAATAATTCCTTGAAAACAAGAAGTGGGTAAGGGGAAGTTGATGATGTTCTAAGACACCAAGAAATCATAAAATTGAAAGAATGAAAAAACTTGACAAGAAAGTAAAATATCTCATCATAAAAACAACAAAAAACAATTGATCTATAGAACAGATTGAGGAGAAGGAATATAAGAATAGACAGAATACCTAAAAATTATGATAAAAAAGAAGTTTGACACCATGTTATAAGAAATTATCAAAGAAAGTTGCCCTGATGTTCTAGAATAAGAAGTAGAAAAGGCAAAGTAGTAATAGGAGAAAAAACTCACCACATGCAAGAAATCCTAGAAGAAAAATTTAAAGGAATATAATAGGCAGTTTTCAAAGCTTCCAGGCTAAAGAGAAAATATTGGAAGCAACAAGAAAAAAAGATTTAAATATCACAGAGCTACATTAAAGATTACCTGAGATATGGCAGCTACTACATTGAAGGACTGCTGATCTTGAAATACTGTATCATTTTTATTTTTATTTTTTTACTTTATATCATTCATTTCCACAAGTGTTTGAATTACAAATTTTCTGCCTATTTTTCCCCTACCCCCCACCCCAAAACAGCAATCCCACCAAGTATTCCCTCCCTCAATGTGTACTCTCCCATATTCTCTATTCTCCTTTCGAATTTCCAGTAGGGCATAGTGGATCTCTATGTCCCAGTGCCTGTATATCTTATTTCCAAGTTACAGGTAAAATCATCATCATTGTCATCATTTTTCCCCAAATATTTTCCCTACCTCCCTCATCACCCATCTTACTGGGAAGATAAGCAATTCAATATATGTTGTACATGCGTAGCTATACAAAATATTTCCATAGTGGATATATTGTGAAAGACTGTATTTCCCTCCATCCTATCTCACCACACAATTGTTCTATTCTCTACTTTGATCCTGTCCCTTTTCAAAAGTGGATGCTTCCAGGGGTGGAGCCAAGATGGCAGAAAGGAAGCAGAAACGTCTCTAAGCTCCTCCATGAATCCTGTCACTAAACCTTAAAAAGTGAATCTTAAGGAATTCTGGAGTGACAAAATCCACTTGGACACAGAGTGTGGCAGAATCCAGCCCAGGAAAGTGCCCAGTGCATTCGGACTGGGCAAGCGCAGAACACATGGGGTCTGCACAGCTCAGACTTAAGAGTGGACAAGCAGACTACATCAGAGAGAGAAGAAGCCCCAGCCTTCAGACTTACCAAGGACTAATCGCAGTCATCTCACTGTCATCTCATGGGGGAATAGGAAGGATCATTGGAGCCAGGTAAGAGATTGCTAGGTCCCCCAGTGGAGACTGCAGCTTCTCCTGCAGCTATCTGCCCCCAGCCTGGAAGTTTAGAAATTGCCTGCCTGTATAATACAGGGGCTAGAATGGCAAAGTAAATTCTAGCTGCACCCATCCTCCCATCCCTCCTTCATGAAGTAGAAAACCCAAAGATAAGTCTCTCACCCAGATTGAAATTCCAAGTTAGTGGAAATAGCCTCAGGCTTGGGAATCTTCAAGAAGGGGTGTAACTGAGACAGCCAGGAGTCTGAAGAGAGGTCGGGATCCCAATGAGCCACACCTCACCTGACTAGCAAAAGCCTGCCTGAGCTATAGCCCAGGGGTATAGAGGCAGAAATCTGAACTGGCCAAACCACCCTCCCCCCACAGACTACACTGTGCACATCAACATACCTCTCTGAGATTCCTGCCTTAGCCACAAAACTAGACACCCAGAGGCTACAGCATTCAAAGTCAATGACAAGGCCCTTAGCTCACAGCCTGAGAAATTAAGAAATAAGAAATCACAATGGGAAGGAAGGGAGCTGAGAAGGAGAAGGGGAAGGGAAGAAAATCGATCTGAGCTTACTATGTAAGTCAAGAAAAACCAAATACACAGGACAACTTGGACTCTTTACACCCACACCTGAGACCACAGAAGGAAATATGAACTGGTCTCAAGCCCAAATAGCATTCTTGGAGGAGTTTAAGAAAGATTTTAAAGACCAAATCAGGGAGGCAGTGACCAACTTGGAAAAAAGTTTCACTGAAGAAAACAAATCCTTAAAAAGGAAAATTAGTGAAGTAATTGGAGAAAATACCTCCCTAAAAAAGGACCTTCAAAAACTAAACAAAGACTATAATTTGCTAAAAATTAGAATCAATCAAATTGAAACTCAGAACTCTATGATGCACCAAGAGTCAATCAAACAAAACAAGATGATTGAAAAATTGGAGGAAAATGCAAAATATCTCACTAGAAAAACAACTGACCTAGAGAACAGATCCAGGAGAGATAACTTAAGAATTATTGGTCTACCAGAAAGCCATGATGAAAAAAGCAGCCTAGACAACATCCTCCAAGAGATTGTCAAAGAAAACTGTCCTGAAATCCTGGAATCAGAAGATAAAATAGTTACAGAAAGAATTCACCAGACTCCTCCTGAAAGAGATCCCAAATTGAAAATTCCAAAAAATATAGTAGCCAAATTCCAGAATTATAAGATTAAGGAAAAAATACTGCAAGCAGCCAGAAATAAACAATTCAAATATCGAGGAACTAGAGTTAGGATCACACGGGACTTAGCAGCTTCTACATTAAAAGATCAGAGGGATTGGAATTTGATATTTTGTAGGGCAAGAGAGCTAGGACTACAACCAAGGATTAATTACCCAGCAAGACTGAGCATAATCTTTCAGGCAAAGAGATGGCCGTTTAATGAAATAAGGGACCTGCAGACTTTCCTGATGAAAAAGCCAAAGCTCAATGGAAAATTTGATCTCCAATTACAAGACTCAAGAAAGACATAAAAAGATAAACAAGGAAAACACAGACTCACACATACATACATGCACACACCCACACTCACGCACACATGCACATTACTTGTTATGCAACAAGAGCAAAATGTTCACATCCCTATATGAGTAGCTTATAACTGTCAGTATTGAAATTTCTATGTATTATCATGACCTTCAAAAGGGTTATACATGGATAGAGGGTGTGGGTATGAATGAAATAACCTGAAGATTTAAAAAAAAACTTATTAAGGGGATCAAAGGGACTGTAATGGGATAAAAGGAAAGGATGTGATAGAAAAACGTAAAATATGCCATTTGAAGAGGCATTAAAACACACTATAGTAGAGGGGAAAGAAAGAGGGAGAAGAACAACATTCAAACACTATTATCACTATTTGACAAAAACTGCTGGGTAAACTGAAATACAGTATGGCAGAAACTGGGCATAGACATCTAACACCATATACCAAAATCAAGTCAAAATGGTTGCATGATCTAGGTATAAAGGATGATACTGTAAGCAATCTGGGAAAGCAAGGGATAGTTTCCTGTCAGATTTGTGGAGAGGGAAAGACTTTAGGACCAAACAAGAATTAGAGAGCATTATAAAATGCAAAATGGATCATTTTGATTACATTAAATTGAAAAACTTCTATACAAACAAAGCCAATGTAACTAAGATCAAGAGGGAGGTGGGAAATTGGGAAATTTCCTCTACTTCTCTTATTTGGTTTGCAAAATCCTTCTTAAGCTCCTCTATGCCCTATAAGCAGCTTATTCTTTTCTTGGAAGCTTCTGGTGAAGGAGTTCTGACTTTGTTATCTTCCTCCTATTCTATGCTTTGATCCTTTTTGTCCCCCAAAAAGGAATCCAAAGTCAGACCGCTGTGCTTTCCTTGCTTCCCTTGCTTGCTCCTGTTGCCACTCAATTACTTGGCTTTTGAGCTTTTTGCCACAGCAGAATTCTGCTACCAGAGAGCGGGGGAGCTTTGTCCCAATTGCTGGGGTTTTCTCATGTGCTGGAGCTATTAGTTGGGTGCCTTCTCCGAAGCCTCCACATGCTCCAGGAAACTGGTCACGCACTCCAGGACCGCCAACCTAGTCCTCAAGCCAGACCCAAGAAGGTTAAAGCAAGAGAAATTACCCCTCAGACTGGTCACTTTGCCCCCTACAATCTGCAGGCCTGGTGCTCTGAAGCAGCCATGTGGCAGTGGCTGCATGACCACAATACCTCAGCCACTGCTCCCTCCAGGGGTAAAGGCCAGACTGCCCTCCTGAACTCCCAGGT
This sequence comes from Gymnobelideus leadbeateri, assembly GCA_011680675.1. NCBI lineage: Eukaryota > Metazoa > Chordata > Mammalia > Diprotodontia > Petauridae > Gymnobelideus > Gymnobelideus leadbeateri. Next base: position 199,158 of record WOXC01006034.1, on the reverse strand, counting down.
CCCAAACTCCACACTCCATTGACCTCTTACTTTCTCCTTAGTATCTATGTGTTGATAATTCTGGAAACCATCACAGCTGTTGATGATCTGAAGTCCCTCCAGCTGGAGGCTGGTTGTGGAGTCTCTGAGGCTAAAACCTTGGGCTTATGCAGGGCTGGGCTCAGCTCCCAGAGCTCTGTGCTGGTTTCTTCCTCCTGGCCTGTAGGGCTTTCTTTAGTGGGAGCTTAGCTTCTCTGTGTCATATTGTGGGTTCTGTAGCTCCAAAGTTTGTTTAGAGTCATTTTTATATGAATTGGAGGAGGTGGGAGCGGGAGGCCTGTGGAAGTCCTGTTTCTACCAACTGTTTACATTTCAATGTGGGAAGATGATATTTGAAATTTCTAAGAACCTTTATTAATATTAGGGTAGTTAGCATTTACTTAAATAAAGGGAGTGACTTATGTGATAATAAAAAAAAAAACTGTATGGATGAAAAAGAGGGATACCCTGGGAGAAGGGAAAGGTGGAGAGGAAGAATGGGAAAAATTACCTCAAAAAAAGGTGCATGAAGAAGATATAGTAAAAGGGAAGATGCAGTGGGTAGTAGGCAATTCTTGAACATCATTCTCATCTAAATTTATTCAAAGAAGGAATACACAGAAACACAAGTGCAGGCACATGCACGCACAATCAATTGGGTATAGAAATCTATTTTACCTAATAGAAAAATGGGAGGGGAAGTGGATAAGAGAAAGGAGGAAATGATAAAAGGGAGGACAGAAAAAGGAAAGCAATACTCAGAAGCAAAACAGTCTTAGAGAAACAATACAGAGAGAGAGAGAGAGAAAAGAATAAAAGCAGAAAATAGAAAGAATTGAAATGCACAGTTAGTAATCATATTGATAAATGTAAAAAGGATGAATAAGAAAAGAAACAGATAGCAGAATGGGTTAGAAACTAGAATCCAACAATTTGCTGTTTACAAGAGACAAATGAAAAAGAAAGACATAAAGAGTTAAAATAAAGGATTAGAGTACAATATGTTATGCTTAGACAAAAAAAAAAGTGAAACGGTTCTAATTGATAAGTGATAAATAGAGAAACTACGTTTTGTTAAAGGTAGCTTAGACAATGAAGTAATACCAATATTAACCCGAAATGCATGAAATATCATAGAATCCAAAATATTAAAGGAAATTTAATTTACATGAGGAAATAGAGAGCAAAACTCTACTAGTCTGGGAAATCAACTTTTCCCTCTCAGAGTTAAATACATCTGATCATAAGAATGAGTGGGTCAAAAAATAAGTAATAGAAAAATATCAATAATTCCATTAGAGAAAATGACAACAATGAGACACCATTCAAAAATGTGTAGGATGCAGGCAAAGCAGTACTTAGGGAAAAAATTATTTCTCTAATTGTGTGCATCAAGAAAAGAAAGAAAGAAGAGATCATTTAATTGAGCACACAAGTTAAAAAAAGACCAAACTAGAAAAAAAAAATTTAAAATTCCCAGTGAAACACCAACAGGAATTTTTTTTTAAGATTAAAATGGAAATTAATAAGATTGACTGAACTTATAAATAAAGAAGGAGATGATTTTATGAAAAAAAGAATCAGTAGAGAAATGATTTGTTAATTTGATTTACACAAGGAAGAAGAAAACCAAATTATCTGTATGAAACATGAAAAGGGTGAATGTTTCACCAATGAATATAAAATTAAAAGAATTATTAGCATTTATTTAGCCTAATTATATGCCAGTAAAAGCAATAAGGGAACATAAATATATTTCTTTTAAAAAATGAATTGCCCAGATTAACAAGAGAAAATAGAGTATTTATATAAGAAATTGAGGAAGGCATCAATGAACTAACTCCCTAAGGGGGAAAAAAAGTCCTTATGATGATATGGCTTTACAGATAATTTCTACCAAACATTTGTGGATAATTAAGTACAATACCACATAATCTGCTTGGAAAAATAGGCAAAGAAAGAGTCTTACTAAACTACTTTTATGACACAAATATGGTTTTGATACCTAAATGAAAGATAACAAAGACAGAGAAAGAAAGCTATATAATAATTTCTTTAATGAAAATTGATTTAAAAAGTTAAATAAAATACTAGCAAAGACATTATAGTAATTGATCAAAAAGATCATAAACTATGACCAGATGGGAATGATACCATGAGCACAGGACTTGTTCAATATTAAGAAATTTATAGGGATGGGTAGGTGTCGCAGTGAGTAAGAGTGCCAGCCCCAGCATCGGGATGACCCGGGATCTGTCCCAGCCTCAGAAAATGAGCACCCACACATAAATAATGACTGGCCATGTAACCTTGAGCAAGTTACTTAACCCCAATTGCTTTAAAAAAATTATTACCATCATTGACCATATTTATAGCAAAAACAACAAAAGATATACAATAATCCAATAGATGTAGAAAAAGCTTTGACAAAAGATAATACCCATTCCAATTAAAAACACAAGAAAGCACAGGAATCAGTGGAATCTTAATTAAAATGATCAGTATTATCTATCCAAAATCAAGAACATGTATTACTTGTAATAATCATAAAGTTGAAGACATCCCAATAAGATCTGGTATAAAGCAAGTATGTCCATTATCACTATTTTTCAATATTACATTAGAAATAGCTATAGATATGACAAGAAAATAAATTGGAAGAATAGAAAAGCTATGAGTAAACAAATCTCTCACTCTTTGCAATGATATGATGTTATAACTAGAGAAGAATAGGCAGTTATGGGAAACCTGTGGCCTCAAGGCCACATGTGGACCTCCAGGTCCTCAAATGTGGCCCTTTGACTGAATCCAAACTTTACAGAATAAATTCCCTTAGAAAAGGATTTGTTCAAGAAGCCTTATTCAGTATATTAACAAGGGGTTGTGGTGTGGTGTTTTTTTTTTCTGTTTCTCTTCTCAGACAGGAGGATATGCAATTTTCCTGAACATCTTTCCTGCCTGTTAAGTTCAAACCAGAACCTTTATTAAAATACCCTGAACCTTTATTCCCTTGGCTGTTCACTTTTCTCTTCTTGATGGGTCAACATGCTAACTTCTGGAGATTTCCTTGGTGGAGAACCTTTTCCTTTTCTTTTATCTGTATTGATGAGTATGTAATACTGAGCACATTAAACCATATTAAAAGTACTAAAACTTGTGAAAAAAAAAAAGGATTTGTTCTGTAAAACTTGAACTCAGTCAAAAGCTTGCATTCAAGATTGTAGGATTCTAGGGCTGAAAGAATCAATTATAAAACCAGTTGAAACACTGAAAAATTTTAGCAATTTTGCAGGATATGAAATGAAAGCAAAGAAATATCCACCATTTAGATATAGTATTAAAAAACCCAGTAGGAAGAGACAGAAAGAGAAATTGTACTTAAAATTAATGCAGGCAATGGAACATACTTGGGGAATCTATTTACCAAGACATACCACATGACCATATGGACACAATTAAAAAACACTCTTCACACAAATAAAGATCTAAACAACTGGAGAAAGATTAATTACTAATGGGTTGGTAGAGCTAATATATGTGCAATGCTACCTAACAATTTACTTATTGAGTGTCACTCCAATCTATCAAATAATATTTTATTAATAATAATAACAATAACAACAACAACAAAATTCACCTAAAAGAAGAAAAGGTCAAGAATTTCAATGCAACAATTGAAAAAAGTTAAAAGCAGGATAGTAGTAGCATTTTAAAAAGTTATATTATAAAGCAGTGATCCTAAAAATGATCTTGTACTAGATAAGATATAGAGATGTGGATCTATGGACTATATTAGGTATACAATATAAGGTAGTAAATAACAATATTTATCTAATGTTTAATCCAAATATACAAACTTTTAGGATAAGAATTCAGCCTTTAACAAAAATTTCTGGGAAAACTGGCAGGCAGTTTGGCAGAAAATAGAGATAGACCAACATCTCACACTGTATAACAAGATAATCAAAATGGTTAAATGATTTAAACATAAAGGGAGATATTATAAGCAAATTAGAAGAGCAGGGGGAAATATACCTATCAGATTTATGGATAAGGGAAAAATCTAGGACCAAATAAGAGATAGAAAGGATGATAGGAAACTAAATGGATAATTTTGACTACATGAATTAAAAAAAAAAGCTTTTGGGCAAACAAAACCAATCAAGTTAAACTTGGAAAACAGGAAACTGGAGGAAATGGCATTGCTTCTTTAATAAAGGTATCATTTCTTAAATATATAAAGAATTGAGGCAAATTTGTTTAAAATATAGGAATCATAAATGGTAAAAAGGCATGAAGAAGCAATTTTTAGAAGAAGAAATCAAAGCTAGTAATAGTCATAAGCAAAAGCAAAGGCTCTAAGTCACATGCAAATTGAAACAACTCTTGAGATAATACCTCACACCTATCCAATTGGTCAACACAACAGAAAAGGAAAATCATAAATACTGAAGAGGAAGTAGAAAAATTGGGTCACTAATACACTCTTGGTGGAGTTGTAAACTCTTCCAATTATTGTAGAAAACAATTTATAACTATACACAATGGGGGCTATAAAACTGCATGCCATCTGACCCAACCATGTCACTACAGAGTCTATATTCCAAAGAAACGAAATAAAAGGGAAAAGAACCTATTTGTACAAATATATTTGTAGCAGCTCTTTTTTTGGGTGGCAAATAAATGAAAATTGAGGGAATGCCCATTTATTTGACTGAATAAGTTGTGGTATATGATTGTGATGGAATATGACTATACTATAAGAAAAGATGAACAAGATAATTTCAAAAAAACTGGAAAGATGGATATGAACTGATGCAAGGTGAAGTGAACAGAGTGAGGAAAACTTTGGTCATGGTTAAAGTAATATTGTAAGGATGATCAACTGTGAAAGACTTAGCTACTCTGATCCAGACAATGATCCAAGATAACTAGAAAGCACCAATGATGAAAATTGCTATCCACCTTCAGAGAGACAATGGATGAACTCTTATTTCAGATGGAAGCATGCTTTTTAAAACTTTATTTGTGTGTGTGTGGATGTGTGTGTGTTGTTTTATAACATAACTAATATGGATGTGCCAAGGATTAATTAAATTACCAAATAGTTGCATTCAATTCGTTTTACCAAGGTTATACTTAATATTCAAGCTAGACTTCAGTAAATTGTGAATTAAGGATTACCAGAACAAGCTGGTTTTTAAAGAGACAGAAGAACTACAGACCAAATTACCAACATTTGCTATATTATGGAGAAAGCAAGGGAGTTTCAGGGGGAAAAAATCTGCTTCTGCTTCCTTGACTACCATAAAGTCTGATTAAGGATCACAATAAAATGTGGCAAGTCCTCAAAGAGATGGGAGTACCAGAGGAACTGAGAAACCTGTATGAAAGCCAAGAAGTTATAGTTAGAACCAAAAAATGGAATAGCTGATGGATTTAAGATTAAAAAATGAGTATGAAAGAATGTATATTGTCACTTCAGTTATTTTACTTATATACAGTGTACAACATGTGAAATGCTAGGCTGATAGAATCAAAAGTTGTGATTAAGTTTGCTGGAAGAAATATCAATAATCTCAGATATGTAGATGATACCACTCTGATGGCAGAAAGTGAAGAGTAATTAAGAAACCTCTTAACAAGGGTGGAAGGGGAGAGTGTAAAAAGCTGGCTTGAAGCTTAATATCAAAAAACCTAAAATCCTGGCAACTTGTTCTATCACTTCCTGGCAAATACAGGGAGAAGAAACGAAAGTGTCAAATTTTATATTCTTAGGCTCAATGGTCGCTACAGAGATGATTAATTAGGAAAACAAAATTCAAAAAAGGTTATTTTTGTACATATATTTTGGAAATATTTAAAAATGTAAACCATATTTATACAGACACACACACACACATATACATATTAATGCAAAAAATAAGGAAACTGTTATGGCACTTGTGATCTTTAGATTTAATTATCAACCTTAAACTTTAAATCAATGTGGGCCTAAAAAAAGTAACTAAGTTTATATAAAACCATTAAAAATCCACACATATCAATTAACAAAATACTAAATGTATTAGTAAGACTTTAGTGTATTGCACTATCTAGTGAAACTGCCATATTGAAAAAACTGCCTTACTTTAATCTGGACACTGTTGCTCCATTTAGTAAAGTTTTCCTACATTGGAGTGATGATAATTTATTGCCCTGAAGGCAGTAAAGTGTAGTTTAAAGAATTTGGATTAAGACTCAGGATTCTAGTTTCTAGTTTCCATTTCAACCTCTAATTAGCTGCAAGACCTTAGACAAGCAATTTAAATTCTCTAGGCCTCAGTTTCTTCACTGGAGAATGAAGGCTTTAACACTTTCTAGCTATCTCTCTAATAACTTATATTTTTAACACAGCATCTCGAATGCCTTACTGACATAAATAAAAATAATTTCATATTTTTTAATGTTGTGGATATGTTCCATTGATTTCAAGTGTGATTGATTATAATAGTCTCACTATTTTATACTATATTTTATAAATATTAATATTCCAGAAAGAAATATCTAAATATCAGTATTTTTTATAATTTTAAATTAGAATCCAAATATAGCAATGGTTAAATCATCCAGAAAAATTACACACACACACACACACACACACACAGACTTATACTCACACACATTTATAACATACATATTTGTAAATATATTATGTAACCTAAAGCTGAATGTTTTTCTTTCTATTTATTCATATTGAATCAAATAATCAGATACATGTAATAGATACTAATTAGCTATGGACATCTATTATTATAATATCCAGATTTGAACTTAAGTTATACATTCAAAGACACATAAATTGACAAATAAATATTGTTTTCTCTGATACTGCTTATATACCCAGACTGCTCTTCTAATTCTTGTTGGTATGTATTTAATGTATTACAGGGGGGTTGATTTGTTGTAGAGATCATAGAATACATCTACACTAAGACACAGAGATTAGGAGTGATCTTTTCCCTTTCCCTTCCTGTCTCCATTCCTTATGGCTTACCATCTTCATCATAACTTTAATTAATCAATAATCATGCATTAAATTTTTGCCTGTATCATAGAATTATGAATTTAAATATATATTTAAAATATTATATTATGTAATTAAAAGTGAATTCCTTATTACAGATTTTTTTTCTTATTCAAAACTCAGATATTTATAATAGAAACTAATTAAAATATGAACATCAGTTATTGTAATATATAATGAATTGTATTATGCGAAAATGATTTCAAGAGTTAAAAATAGTCACTGGAGAGAGAAACACAAAAAATGAAAGAGTTTTTGTTTTAAAGGACATATTCTATTGGGAGAAAAACATGATGATTGTGTTCTGTTACATATTCAGTCTTCTTTTTTTCTTTTTTTTGTGTATTTTACTTATTCCAACAATTTTTGACCTTATGCCGTTATTACCTTTGTGTATGGTGGTGGGGTTGTTTGTATATGTTTTAGAATTAGTCTCTTCTACTGGTGCTAAAGTATTCAACATCCCTGTCACTATAATGGTTCTTTATGAAATAAGTCTTTCTGTTGTTGTTTATTCATTTTATAGCATTGCTTATTAATTTGTGATTTTATATTATGGTCCAATTCTTTAAGCTTTTTGAAAGAAAACCTGACACTTATTTTCATATTCATATTCATATTCATATTCATATTCATATTCATATTCCTTCATATTCACTGGAGTCCTGCTGAAGCTTTCTCCAAATAACAAGTGTCATATTCTTTGAGAATCTCAGAGTCAGCTTAATCTGATGACCTGAAAACTTTCAGCAAATCCCAAATGATCTGATCTGGGTTAAAGTATGATCATTTACCTTCTTGTCTGAGCTTTGCAAGTGTCTAAGCCCAGTTTGGCTCTGGGTGACAACAAGAGACCTGACTCTTGTTGGAGCTCTGCTAGGTTGTTGCTGCCCCACATCGAGTGTCATATAGCTTGAAAGCTCTACAGATTTACAGGAATAGAAGTGACGTAACCCCTGTACAATGTGGTCTGGAAATTTTTCTAGGTCTTTGAATAGTTGTTCTGTACAGTAGGGCTTTCCTTTTTCCTCCTACTCTGCCATCTTTATTGGTTTCTTTCTAATGGGATTTTTTTTCTTGATGCATATATAACAAGTGATGTAACATATTCTTGCTACAACATTTTTGGAGTTTTTTATATCCTCTTTATATCCATGTTTTTAGGAGCAGAAATTAAACAACAGATGCAATTTCTGTTATTGAGTAGTTAATGGCCTAATTGAGAAGACAAAGCAAGTGCACACACACGTAGAAAAAAGCAGAAAATCATTAGTCATGGCATATGAATATGTGGTGGCTAATATAATGAAACAGTATATATCTATTGATATCATAGATATGATGTGAAGTGATTATGCTATCCAATTACAGTAGGGGTTAGCCAGGGAAGGTTTCTTGAAGGAGAACTGTTTTAATTAAGATCTCATAAGAGATGGTCGCATGGATCAAATGAGTGGAAAAAGAAGGGCATTCTAGCTGTGCTAAGGTGATGGCAGATCCATCTGGCTGAAGGGGAAAAGTTCACATTGAATAAAAACAAGTGATAAGCTTCCAGACAAGTTATAGGGTAAAAAAATTTCTCGAGAGTTTTGTACATTAGATTTGGGAGTATATTTCCAATACAGTAAGTAATAGAAAATTATTTTAATTTTTTGTTCCCTTTAAAGAGTCTTTTATCTTTCAGAGGGAAACAATGTTTAAAAAATTATAAATAAAGGTATAAACTTTTCTTTGCATTTCATCAACGGAAAAACAAGTATAAGTTTTTCATGAAATGTAGAAAAGCTAGCACTTTCTTAAAATTCGTGAGAAGAGGGAGGGGAAGGGAAGGGAAGGGAAAGGAAGGGAAGGAAAGGGAAGAGAAGAGAAGGGAAGGGAAGGGAAGGGAGAAAGAGACAAAAAAAATTGTATTGAGTATTCCCAGAAAAAAAATGTGTGATTGAATCTAGGTAATGAACTGAAATAAACCAAAATTTCAATGACAAAATTCTGGAAAGAAGATTATTTTATATCCAACAGAGCCTATAAAAATTTGTTGAAATTTCTATTTTTCATCATAATCATTTATCATCTCTCAGATTACAGACCTTTGAATAATTTCTTGGTGCAATGTCTCTTCCAAAAAATACCATCATTTGTTTTATGAAAACAAATGACATTCCCAAAGTAAAAATAACATTATTGGCATGATTATAAAACATATAACCTTTTAAAAATAGAAGTTACATAGTCAGGTGGTACAAAAATATATAAAATAACAGAGAACTTTGAATAAATCCAAATTGTGATGAAATTCCTTCTACTTGGCAAGACAGCATAGATAGATAGAAGTATATATATATATGTGTGTGTGTGTGTGTGTGTGTGTGTGTGTACATACGTGTATATGTATATATATATGAGTATATATATATGTGTGTTGTGAATTACTTTGTTTACACAATTAATAGGTGAAGTATTAATGTCTTTATTAATTTTAGATGAAGAAATATCATAGAAGAACATCAACCCTGGCCATACTCAGGGTTCCTTTGCATCCTTTATACTTGAAAACTAGAACAACTTCACTTCATTGGGTAGAGTTTTAATGGGGAGTTCATAGGGGAAAAGAAGAAAAAATAGTACAGCAAGAGAAGTATGAGAAAGGCTCCAGAATGCCACAGGGCAAATAGTAATCACACTGATGAAATTATTCAAAATATACAAGATGTTTCAAATGAAAGTCAAATTAAGACATCCTTATTTGCATAAAATGCATAAGGTTTAGATGGTCCTTTGCAATAAAGGTTGCTAATGAATGTTGACTTTGATTTTTTTAATTAAATACATATTTTATCTCCTATTTGAAAATAAAGAAGCAGAAACAAACAAACAAAACCTTATAAAGTATATATTAGTCAAGGAAAACATATTTGTGTTTTTCTATGTATAAGCACACATACATATTTGCAATACACAAATATGTATACAAAACTCAAATATATGTACATACATAGAAGACATTTATATATAAATATAAATACATATCCATATAAATACACATACAGCACAAATATATGTGTATATATATATATATATGGAAATATATATATAAGTATTACATGATATATGTGTGTATGCTATATGCAGGTATATATGTATGTGTGTATATAAATATCTCTATAGGTATCTATATCAATGGAGAGAGACATAGAGAGATAGGGATATGAATACAGGGAGAAATGGAATAAGCATTTACATTGAGCCAACTATGTGCTACAAACTGTGCTAAGCACTTTTTAAATGTTCTAATTTTATCTTTGGTAACATAGCTGCTCAGTACTTTGAACAGGATTATTAAAAGCATCTCTAAGTTGTCTGTCTTTCCAATGTGGTTGTTATACTGGAAATTGTTCTTGGACTACTACTCACTTTATTTTACAACATTTCAAGTGTGCCTTCCTTATATATATATATATTTTTAATAGCATCTCTTTAATCTTTTCTTACTGCACAGTAGTCTACGATTTTAAAACCTTTTTTTCCCCAATTGATAGGCCTACCTTTCATTTCCAATTCTTTGCCACCACAAAAAAGCTGCTATAAATATTTCTAAATTTAATTCAATTTGAAATTATTTTTCTCTATTTTTAATTCTTAATCAAAGTAGAATTATGATAACAAAGACATTAAGAGTTAATGCCAAACTTCAGGCCTGCTTTTTTTATGTGGCTTAGATCACTATTTCGATAAAACTATCCAACTTCCTCTCAGAATCTCTTTTTTCCTTCAAATTTTAGCTCAAATGTCACTTTCTACATGGTGTCCTTCCTGATCCTTCCTAGCTAGTTTCCCTCAAAAATTACCATGGATTTCTTCAGGGGAAGACAGACAGACAGACTTTGGAGATACATATATGTATAATTTTATTTATATATGTATATATATTATATATACACACACTATATATATGTGTATATATATATATATGTATGTATGTATATGTATATATGAAGGACAGAGAGGCAGAGAGACAAATTTTAGGTAGATATAAAAAGGATTAGGTGACTACTTTAATCACTGATACCTTCTAACTCAAACTACAATGATTATTTTAAATTCTAAAGGTATGCTAGCCATTTTAAATACAAAATATCTATGTCAGTCTCTATACATCTCTCTGTCTCTCTCTGTCTCTCTCTGTCTCTGTCTCTGTCTCTCTCTCTCTCTGTCTCTCTACCTACTTACCTACTATTTCTTCTCCAAACGCTTCTCTTACTGTCCCCAGAATAGAAACTGCTTTAGGAAAGTGATTATTTTTATCATTGTTTTGTTTCCCTGGTAGAAGCATAATGCCTGGAATATAGTGAGCACTTTGTAACTGCTTTTTGCTTGTTAGAAAATTGAATATATGTACTAATTTTCCCTCTCTTCTACTTTAACTTGTGGAATAGTAGTGAAAATGGGAAGATATTTTCCATCCCCTAATAGGCCCATGTGACCTGCTTAAGTCACGTGGAAGCCTAAGTCACATTCGTTTGAGTCACATAAGCTTGTGGTGGGAAGAGCTTGGCAAGCAGGAGGAGCACAGAGGGTGGAGCAGAGCCCAGAGGATGTTGTTCAGAGCAGTTAGAGCTGAGGGAGAGAGAGGAAGTGAGCAGCAAGTTATAGGCATTCGTTTCAGGGAAGGCCCTAGGAGGGGGAAGGATTAGGGATGGTGGTGCCCTCTGCATTTTTATTGTATATAGATTTCTTTGTTGTTATGAAGGATTTGGCTTTCTTGTGTTGAGATTCAACTTTCTGGTATTTGAATAAATGTTTTGGTTCTGTCTTTCATGTAGACAGTCTGTTATATTTTGCAGTTCAGAATTAGGTAGGCATATTCATAGCTGCCAGAGGTGCTGTGAATATCACATTGGTACTACAACTTGTCAATCCCAACTTTTTCACCTTTCCTTCATTCTGGAGAAGAGATCTCCTATTGCTACCATAGAATCCAATCATTCATATATCTATCCAAACTGAGTACAACTATAACCTTTCTTAGTACAATCAATCTTAGACATTTTTATCCCCAATAAGAAAGAGAGCAAGAGGAAAACAAAATTTAATAGGACTTATAATTATTCCTTCAGCTAAGGAAACATGAAGCTCATGCCCTGCCTAACTGGTCAATTAAGCTTCTGAAGATTTGTGTGACTACCCAGGTAATTGATATGAAAAGTTTTAAAGGAATATGATGGAAATGAGATATGAGTTTTTTTTCCTGTGAGCAGTAAGGATTTGGGGGAATGGGGAGTGACTAACTTGGGGAGGTCTTTCTCTGTACCTATTCTTGCCCTTGGACACACTATATTGTTCCACTGATGATTAAGAATTAATGGAAATTTTGAGTCTACTACTATCATCACGACTATGAAAAATGACAATAAAGAAAAAAATGAAGAAAAGGGACATAGAAGTTCTTGAAAGAGAGTGTATGGAGTTTTCTCTTCCAATGACACTTTCCTACTAATCTTTGGTGAAAAAAGAGTAACAATACTATAAGGGGAGAATTTCAGGGGGGTGGGATGGTGGTCACTCCAACCAATATTGAATTATAGCCCTCTGAACATAGTCATTATTTCTTTGACTTGTCATTAAAAAAAATATATTGGAAGAGATGACTATGACATTGTGAGTTTGGAAGGATTAGGAAAGCAACCCAATAGCACATTTTAGAGGTTTGAGAATTGTCAGGATTTGTAGCCATTGCTGCTGTGAAGCCCTGAGAATTTGACCTTTTGGACCCAGTTCAGCAGTAGCTGAATAGAGGATGCATGGATCAATTTTGTACTAGAAATAAAGTTTGTGTGGTCAATTCTATGTAAGAAAAAGTCTAAGCCTACTTTCCCAGAGACCAAGGTAATATAAGAGGAAGTGTCCCCTGTAGTAACTGATGGGGGAAAAAAAATTGCTACTGTTGGTCTTGTTATATCTGTGAAATAAATAATGTTTCATAAAGTGTAAAATAAATGATAAATGTTAGCAAATGAGTAAACAAAGAGCAAATGGAAGAGCAAAGGCCTTTGTTCCATTTTCCAACTGATTATTGTTTTTGGACCTTCAGGAGAACAGTGTTCCAGTAGTGATTGAGAAACTGTTGTGGTTCTTAGTTGGAATGGCTGAGTCAGCACAACTCAATTGTATCTAGGACCACTTAGTTTAAGGATATGACTATAGATAAGCTGAGTTATTTGAGCTGAGAAATAACCATGATTGAATGAGTGCTTAGTTCCAATAGTATGTGTGTATACACACGTGTATTATACACACAATACATAGTCATACTTTGGATATAAACTCGCATATGTATGTGAGTGTATGTATGATGTGATGTATATATATGCATGTGTATGTGCATGTAAAGAAGAGATAGAGAGCAGTGTAAGGAAAGTCATTCAATGAAATTGAATAGCTTCAATCACATTAAGATAAAAAGGTTTCTTACAGTCTCTTTCCTGTCTCTCAAGATGGCAGACAAAAAGCCACCCAAGGAAAAGAAGGTCAAAAAGGAAAAAAAAAGAAAAAAAAGGAAGATGTAGCTGAAAAGGCCAAAAAGCCTGGAAGGCATTGCAATCAGAACCCAGTCCTGGCCCGAGGGATCAGTAGATACTCCAGGTCTGCAGTGTATTCCCAGAGAGCCATATACACTGCCCCAAAACCCGCAGTGAAAGGAAGAAGAAAGTCAAAGTGCCTGCTACCATCTCAAAGCCTGTTGGTGGTGACAGGAATGGAGGGACTCGAGGGGTAAAGATTCGAACAATACCTCAGTATTACCCTACTGAGGCTGTGCCTAGAAAGCTGCTAAGTCATGGCAAAAAAGCCCTTCAGGCAGCATGTGAGGAGACTTCGGGCTAGCATCAAGCTGGGTACAATTCTGATAATGCTCACTGGCAGCCGCAGGGGCAAGCACGTGGTTTTCCTGAAGCAACTGGCTAGTGGCTTGCTACTGGTGACTGGACCTCTGACCATCAACCTTGTTCCTCTGAGAAGGACCCATCAGAAATTTGTCATTGTCATATCCACCCGGGTTAACCTTTCATGTGTTGAAAATTCCAAATCATCTTATTGATACTTACTTACTTCAAGAAGAGGCTCCGTAAACCTAGACACCAAGAAGGAGAGATTTTTGACACAGAAAAAGAGAAATACAAGATTACAGAGCAGCAGACAAGGCTGATTAGAAAACAGTAGACTCTCAGATGCTACCCCAAATCAAGAAAATTCCTCAGGTTTGTGGCTACCTGCATTCTGTCTTCTCTCTCTCCAATGGAGTTTATCCTCACAAACTGGTGTTTTAAATGCCTTGAAGAGAATACTTATTAAAATAATTGCAACAGCTAAAAAAAAGTTTTATACAAATTAAACAAAAGTAGCCAAGACCAGGAGGAAAGCAGTAAACTGTGGAAAACATTTTATACATAAAGTTTCAGATAAAGGTTTCATATATCAAATATATAAAGAACTTTGCATTAAAAAAAATACAAGTCATTCTCCAATTGATGAATGACTAAAGGATATGAACAGGTAATTTTCCAATGAAGAAATCAAAACAATTTATAGTTACATGAAAAATATCCTAAATCATTATTGATTAGAGAAATGCAAATTAAATCAACATTAAGATATCATTTTACACCATTCAGATTGGCTAAAATGATTGAAGGGGAAAGTGACAAATGTTGGAGGGGGTGTAGAAAAAATGGGAAACTAATTCTTTCTTGGTGGAACTGGTGAACTGGTCCAACCATTTTGGGGAGCAATCTGGAATTATGCCCAAAGGGTTATTAAACTGTCTTTACTCTTTGACTCAACAAAATGACTACCAGGCAAGATAATAAGGGGGAAAAAACAAAAAGAAAAGAATATATATATATATATATATATATATATATATATTTTAAAAATATTTATAGCAACTCTCTTTGTGGTGGCAAAACAAAACAAACAAACAAATAAAAGCCTGGAAATTGTGGAGATGCCCATAAATTGGGGAATGGCTGAACAAGTTGTATAATTGTAATGGGATACTTCCATGCTATAAAAAATAATGGACTTGATGTTCTTAAAAAGTATGGATAGACTTGCATGAAATAATGACAGGTGAAATCAGCAGAACTAAGAGAATGTTATATACATTGAGAGCAATATTGTTTTAAGAGAAAGTTTGATTGAATAAGTCATTTTGATTATTATAAATCCCCAAATTAACTACTATGGACATATGAAGGAAGACACTGTCACCATCCAGAGAAAGAACTGATAAAATAGATTAATGTATAGAATAGTTATACACAAAGAGATACACACACACACATACACATATATATACACACATATGTATATATGCACATATATACATATACACATACACATTAATGTCTAATCATAGCCATTTCTAGAATGGGGAGGAGGGAAGAAAAAAAGGAAAGAATAGAAAGTTACATGATAACTTCATTATATATTTAGAAGGAATAGCAAGTCATACATAACAGATTTGCAGTCTCATGTGCAATCATCTTTTTTTCTATTCTACATCGTTATGCAAATGCTTGTTTTATTTCTTAAGTTCAGAATCAATCTTTTTTTTTATCATGTAAAAGTATAGAAATAGCCAGGTTTATGAGTCAATCAGATATTCTTCCTGAGTTTGTTTCATTCCACTATATTCTCTATTCTAAATTACCATTGAAAATAATACTTTGATAGCATCCCTTTCTTCTTTTTAATTCTTATCTCCTGGAGGAAGCACTGAACTACAATCTAATCAGATATCCCTTAACCAGAATATCTGTTAACAGATAAATAGGTTGGTTAGATAAATCTCAGAATTATTTAGGTACTAATTAACAATACAAATATTTGAGAACCCTTTCATATGAAGATTATTTTATTGATTTTTTTAATTATGATGATATTTCATAAATCAAAGAACACAGAAAGAGAACAGCAACCAATGTTTTTGTTTCCAGACCAAGGGGGAAAAGGTTGTTCCTAATAGTAATGACAAAAAATTAAAACAAAACAAAACTAGTACCACATATGTAGTTGTGGAAGAAATGGGCAACAGATGAACTGTAATCAATGTTTGTGATTTTAGGTGTTTAAAAAACTGGTCCTTAATGTAGGTTCACTGAGAATTTCATAGGTTGAGATAAGAAACCCTGATAGGGCCAATACTTGTATAAGTAATTTTCCCTCTGCAGGGAACAATTTCCTTATCTATTAAAAATAAAAATGATCAAGTGCAGCTAGATGGTATACTGGATAAAGCAGTTGCCCTTGAATCAGAAGGACCTGAGTTCAAATTTGACCTTAGACACTTAACGGCTGTGTGGCCTGGGCAAGGCACTTATCCCAGATTGCCTCTAAATTAAAAAAAAAAAAAGAAGGAAAAGTAGATGAGATTTCATAATCTTTAAATATGCATTTTATCTATACAGTTTTATGGTTCTATGAAGTGAAATCAGCAATCTTTGAGACAGAAATGTGTACTATGAAAAAATATTGTTTTAAGGTTTATTATAGCTACAATGATAAATTACCCTGACTCGTACCTAAAAACTAGCAATCATACCTCATTCATTTGGCTTTACTAATCCAGAATATTTGCCTTTTTTATTCTCAAATATATAGCAGAGTCAGTCAAATTTATAAAAATAAAAGCCATTCTCCAATTAATAAATGGTCAAAAGATTTGAATAAGCCATTTTCAGAAGAAATAAAAACTGTCAAGTCACATTAAAATGCTCAAAATCACTCTTGATTAGAGAAAGTCAAATTAAAACCACTCTGAGGTGACATCTGATTGTCTACCATGAAAGAAATGGAAAATGACAAATATTAGAGGTGATATAGAAAAAGTGGGACACTAATGCACTGTTGGTGGAGTTGTGAACTGGTCCAGGCATTACAGAGAATAATTAGGAATTAGATCGAAAGGGTTATAAAACTGTGCATATCTTTTGACACCATAAAACCCCCACTAGGTCTCCAAAGAGCTCCCAATGACATAAAAGAAAATGGGAAAAACAAACTATTTGTACAGAAAAAATATATATTTATGGCAGAGGTGTGTGTGTGTGTGTGTGTGTGTGTGTGTGTGTGTGGTTGCAAAAAATACTCGAAATTGAGGGGATATCCATCAATTGGGGAATAGCTGAACAAGATGTATGTGATTGTGATGGTATGGTATTATACTATAAGAAATTATGAGGTAGGGAGGCAGAGTCAATATGCTGGAGTAGAAACAGCACTTCCATGGGGCTCTGACTTCCACCTTCAACAATCCATGTAAAAAGGTACTCTGAACAAACTTTGGAGCTACAGAACCCACAAAATGACAAAGAGAAGCTAACCTCCTGCTGAGGACAGCCCGGCAGCCCAGCAGGGAGCAGACAGCACAGACCTTTGGGAGCTGACCCCAGGGTGTGAGCCAGAGGTTCTAGCCCCAGGGCAGCCTGAGCAGCAAATGGCTGGAGGGCCTCTAAAACACCAGCAGCTGTGGCCCCTTCCAGAATTATCAACACCTAGATGCCAAGGACAAAGTGAGAGGTCAGGGCAGTATGGACTTTGGGACCAGTAGTGTAGGGAGCTTGGCTTTTGCCCTCAGGGTGAAAAGCCACTGAGACACTTAGGCACAGCCAGTGCCATGTTGCAACTTCAGCTCCTGGCCTGTGAATTGTAGGGGGACCATCGACCAGTGTGGGGGGAGGGGTGGTGGTGGTGGTAATTGCTCTTGCTTTAACCTTCTTGGATCTGGATTGTGGTCTGGGGTGGAGGTCCTGGGGTGTGTGACCAACTTGCCAGAGTGTGTGGAGGCTTCAGAGAGGGCACCTGACTAATACTTCCAGCAGCTGAGAAAAACACTAGTGTTTGGGACGGAAACTCCCCTGTCTGGTGGCAGAGTCCAACTGCAGCAACAAACCCAAAAGTCAAGTAATTAAGTGGCAACATGCCTAGGCAAAAGGAAACAAAATAAACAGAAAAATTCAACATTAGACTCCTACTTTGGGGAAAAAGAGGATCTAAGCATGGAACAGGAGGAGGACTGTGAGGTCAGAACTCTTGCACCAAAAGCTTCAAATGAAAATATGACCTGGTTACAGGCCATAGAGGACCTTAAGAAGCAGATAAGAGAAGTGGGGGAAAAATTGGGAAGAGAAATGAGAAAGATGCAAGAGAAGTATGAAAGGACAGTCAACAGACTGACTGAGGAAAATAACACCTTAAAAAATAGACTAACTCAAATGCCAAAAGAGGCTCAAAAAGGCAATGAGGAGAAGAATGCCTTAAAAATCGAAATTTGCCCGTGTGACCTTGGGCAAGTCACTTAACCCCAATTGCCCTAAAGGGGCGGCTAGGTGGCGCAATGAGTAAGAGCGCCGGCCTCAGAGTTGGGATGACCCGAAATCAGATCCGGCCTCAGAAAATGAGCACCCACACACAAATAATGACTAGCCGTGTAACCTTGAGCAAGTTATTTAACCCCAATTGCTTAAAAAAAAAAAAATCGAAATTTGCCAGATGGAAAAAGAATCTCAAAAGCTCACTGAGGAGAATCACTCCTTTAGAACTAGATTAGAGCAACTGGAAGCTAGTGACTTTATGAGAAATCAAGATGCTGTTAAACAGATCTAAACAAATGAAAAAAATAGAAGACAATGTGAAATATCTCATGGGAAAAACCACTGACCTGGAAAATAGATCCAGAAAAGATAATTTAAAAATTATTGGACTACCTGAAAGCCATGATCAAAGAAAGAAACTAGGAATCATCCTTCAAGAAATTCTCAAGGAAAACTGCCCTGAAATTTTAGAAACAGAGGGCAAAATAGAAATTGAAAGAATCCACCAATCACCTCCTGAAAAAGAACCCAAACAAAAAGAAAACTCCTAGGAATATTATAGCCAGGTTCCAAAATTCCCAAATCAAGGAGAGAATATTACAAGCAGCCAGGAAGAAACAATTGTGGAAACAAATATTGTGGAAAAACAATCAGGATAACACAGGATCTGGCAGCTTCAACACTGAGGGATCCAAGGGTCTGGAATATGATATTCTGGAGTTCAAAGGAGCTGGGATTAAAACCAAAAATAACCTACCCAGCAAACCTGAGTATAGTTTCAGGGGAAAATATGGTCATTCAGTGGAATAGACAACTTTCAAGTATTCTTGAAGAAAAATACAGAGTTGTATAGAAAATTTGACATTCAGATACAAGGAGCAAGGGAAGCATGAGAAGGTAAACAGGGAAAAGAAAAGGATGAGGAACTTATCAAAGTTGAACTATTTACATTCTTACATGGAAAAATGATAATTCTAACTGATGTAACCTTTCTCAGTATGAAAATAATTAAAGGGAATAGAAGGTGTATGCATACACATGTGAATGTATATATATATATATATATATATATATATATTGACAGTTATGCGTAGATAGAGGGCATAGGAGCAATTTAATAGGAAGGGATGATACTTAAAAGGCAAAATTAAGAGGTGAGAGAGGAATATAATGAGAGGAGATGGGGAGAGACAAAATTAATTAAACTATCTCATATAAAAGAGGCAAGGGAAAATGGTTGCAATGGAGGGGAAGAACAGGAAGGCAAAAGAGAATGGGTCAAACTTATTGGTATTGAATTTGGCTCAAGGATGGAATGAAATACACACTAAATAGGGTATCTCACCCTATTGGAGAATAGAAGGGAAGGGGATGAGAGGGGGGATGATGGAAGGGAGGGCAGGATGGGGGGGAGGGAAGTTGGAAGCACCCACTTTTGAAAAGAGACAGGACCAAAGTAGAGAATAGAACAAGGGGGAGGTGGGATAGGAGGGAAGGAAATATAATCAGTCTTTTATAATATATCTACTATGGTAATGTTTTCCATTAGCTACACACATACAACCTATATTGAATTGCTCATCTTCCCAGTAAGGGTGGGTTACAAGGGAGGTAGGGAATGAATATGGAATTCAAAGTTTTAAAACCAAATGTTTAAATACACACACACACACACACACACACACACACACACACACACACACACACACACACATATATATATATATATATATATATATATATATATATATATATATATATATATACTATTACCAGTACTATATTACATGTAATTGGGAAATAAGATATACAGTCACTGGGGCATAGAGATCCACCATGCCCTACTGGAAAAGTAGAAGGGGGTCTGGGGGAAGATATGGGAAACAGCAGATTAGAGGATGGTATATCCAGTTGGATCGCTGTTTTGGGAACATGGGTAGGGGAAAAGTGGGAAGAAAATTTGTAACTCAAAATCTGGCAGAACTGAATTATGTAAACCAGAAGTCAATAAAGTATTAAAAGAAAAAAAGAAGTTATGAGGTAGATGGTTTCTGAAAGATGAATTAATTTAGGCAAATTGATAGAAAGTTTTGCTCAAAAATCCTTTATCAATCATTGACCTTATGTTGCTATATATATACTTGAAACTAATAAACTTCATTGTTATGACTATTATTTCAAGATTGGCATAAGTTCCAAGAATGACAATAGATACTTTTTTTTTCCAGTAAAACATAAACCTAGAAAAAATGAAGCAAAATTATGTCATCCCAACCAAATAAGAATGATAGAATAATTCTTTTTTTATATCATATATATTATTGTTACAGATTGTACAAAATGCCTTAATTATTTTTCACTTGATTCTCATAAAATCTCTGAAGAGTAGATTATATTTAAAAAGTAGCAAAATATTATGGATCAGGAAGTGAGACTTGGACAAGTGAAATATCCATCCAAATTTTAAAGGATTATGTGTATTAGCAAATAAAATACACAGAGAAATAATGTAAGAGACAGACAGACATACAGAGAAAAAAAAGAGACAGACTTAGATAGAGATCTATAGCAACAGAGAAAAAGCATGACATAGTGAATTGAAAGCTGACATTAGAGTAAGAAAGACCTGAGTTCAAGTTTTGCCTTTGACATTGTCTCAAATGCTGTCTTTTTATCCTGATTATATGATCCTTGGCAAGTGACTTAACCTTTTAGTTTGTTTAGGTAACTCTGAAATATAAAAAGTTGAAGATGACACTTTGCATTTCTATTGGAATTTACCAGAAACTTTGGTTTCATTGGCAAACAACAATTTGACAAAACAATTCCTTCTAGTAACTGCTTCATCATCAGGGTCATTGTTTGTAGTGAACTTCATGAGGACTATTTAAGATTAGGGAAAGATAAGATAGTGAAGTCCTTTGAATTCCAGAGATGGCAGTAGTTTTAGACATACATGTTCTTTATGGGTGTGTGACTGTTAAAAAGTTCCAAGAGAAATAATGTGTGGGTAATTTAATAATTTTAGGATAAATTATTATTAATTAGGATAAATAATTTTAGGATAAAAGGATGGTCATTTTACTGTCTCTCGTATAACAACCCCTAATGTCAATGGGCTCACAATATATATGCCCTTTGAAGAGTACTTGTTCCTGTGGGGTGCCAATCAAATCTAATCGGTCAACAACTGAATTAATATAATAATGGGAAATAGGCTATAGTAAAATGAAGGTCTTTGGAGTATGTGACTTGGATCACCCAAATTTTGACTTATCAATTTCCATTATCACCTCTCTGACAAAAGGGAGTATTCACATTTTCTCAGACCTCTCTGAGTAAGCACAATGAGCAGAAATACACCCATTAGCCTAAACTTAGAATTTCTTCTACTGTCTTCTTAGATCTTGGCCTGGGTAAATCTTTAAGAGAAATTTCCCACACTGATTAGTTTCTGGATGAGGAAGTAGAAAAGGGGAAAACCCTTTGTTCTGATTCAATATTTAGTGAGTAAAATATGAGGGAGAAATAATTAATTTTTCTCAGGTGTACCTCACTTGCACTGTAAGTTGGTGTCTATTCTTTCTTCCATATAAACTATTCATATTTGTGGGAGAGTATGCCTAGATTTTGAGGAGAAATGCTTCATGGCTATCATTCTTGCTGTGATACTTAATTATCATATGATTAAATGCACTTGTTAAAGAAGTAATTGAGTTTATTGGATGATTATGAAGGGGAATCACACCAGTGAGGATTAATAAGCTATGATGTTATGAGAATATACACCTACAGATTTACCCTTCAAACCCTATGTATTAGCAATAGCTTCTTTTTGGATTCAACATGCAAAAGATAGTGGGTCTAGGCAGTAAGCCCAAAGTCATTACTAACTATAGATTATAGATTACTCATATTGCAATGCAGGCTTCATTTCTATTATTTTAAGACTTCTAATATTTAAGGAATGGGGAATTTTAAGTGACTTCATATTCCTGAAGTTGATTCCAGTTTTGAATGCTTTCAGATTATAATAATCCATCGAATCCTTCTCAAGCACTTTGATGCCTTCCTTTTGTCTAAAGTATCCTATGCTACAGATAAAATATGAATTTATTTCTAATGACATCTGTTTAACTCCATCCACCCAGACCAAATAACTGAATAAATGAGAGAAAAGGACCCACCCAACTATGAAACTTATCTCATATACTGCCAAAATCTTATTCCAAAAACAGACTCCACCATCCTCCATTTTTTTTGCCCTCCTCAAATTCCAGCCACTCAAAATATACTAACACCTGATCAATTTGAAATATCAATCTTTCATTTGCTCAATTAGAACATTGAGAGCAGCTTTGAGGAATATGGTGGAGGGGTGAATGTAACCTTAACCTCTTCCCCTTGGTAAACATATCCTTTATCTCATTTCCAGTAAATCTTTTCCGTTGACACTTTCATCATCCCATTAAGTTTATCTTCCTCAGAAGGATAAGAGGCTGAGTCAGGAGTACTAACTTATTAGTCTGTGGTTGCCCAGACCTTTCAAAACAGATGTTGTGACCATCAAGACATCTGACTAGCACTCAAATTGTGGTTATATAAAAAATCAGGTCTACTTTTGAAAAAAAATCCCTAGAAAATGTGAATTTAATACAGATATCACTAAGAATATGATTTTAAACATATTCTTCAAAATTTCTCCTTATAAACAATATACTTAAGGCTTTTTGATACATATTTTGATAGATTACATGTGTTCTTGTTATTCCCAAGTAAAGCTCAGCAAAATGCTCACTACTAACAGACTCCTTAGCCAACTTCACCAAAATATTCATAATTCTTTCTTCCCACTTAGGCTGAGTTTCAAATAAAGCTGGGATGAATTATGGCTTCAGATGGATGCTATACAAAAATTGGTGGTTTGGATTCAAATCTCATACAAACCCTGAAGACTGAGTTTTGATTTAACCAAAAATCTAAAACTGAAACGCAAGCAACTCAACCTCTTTCTACATTGACATGGGATACAAATACATGAATTAAAACTACAGGGAAGTTTCTGCAGTATCACTGTCTACCTCAAATATATGAATTTCATGAAGTGATGTATATAATTGCTAATTTATAAAAGGAAACTTAATATTTTTAATTGAGAATTAAGAGCTAAATGAATGAAAAAGCATTTATTATGGACTATGTTCAAAGCAAGTAATAAGGATACAAACAGTAAAAGTTAGGCAGCTATTGCTCTCAGTGAGTTCACACTCTTTGGGGGGGGGGAGGAAGAACCCATAAAAGAATGTGCATATGCAGGGCAGATGGAAAAACCTGGAAGGCTGAAGGGTGCCCAATCATGGTGTGGCAGAGTAGAATATTCCTTCTGCAGTGATGGATTTGTCTCAGTCATATACACACATGTGTGAGTATGTGTGTGTTTATTTGCACACACACTGACACATATGTGCATATACACATACACACGGCAGTTAAGTGGCACAATGCATATATTGCTAGGCTTCAAATCTAGAAAAGCTGAATTCAAATCCACCTTAGATACTTATTATCTGTGTGACCCTGGGCAAGTCACTTAACTCTTTTCCTCAATTGCCTCATCTACAAAAAAAAAGTATGCTGAAAAGTAAATGGCCCGCTATTCCAATATTTCTGCCAAGAAAGCCCTAAAAAGGGGTCATAAAAGATGGAGATGCCTGAAACAACTAAAGAACAATAAAACATACATGCACATACATATACATACATTCAAGCATACATGCATACATATAGGCAATAGTGCTAATATCCATGCAAACCATCTTAATTGCAGTGCCGATATCAATTTCAGTCTTAAAAAGACAAAAAGCATTCACTTTCTGTTAAATCTACAAAGTGACCTTTTTTCTATAGAATTATAAAATAATCTTGAAACAAACAGTAAAGAATACTACCTACTTGATTTCAGACATACTTTTTTAACCTTTTTAAAGAGTCATTTTCCTAATTTGTAACATGGGACTTTTGTAATACTATTTAGTGCAAAGTTATCAGATATGCACAACACTTTTTTTTTTTCTCTGATAAAGGCCTCATTTTTCTTTATTTATTTATTTATTTATCTATTTATTTATTTATTTATTTTTTAAACAAATACTTTATTAACTTCTGTTTTACATCATTCATTTCCGCCAGATTTTGAGTTACAATCATTTTCCCCCATTATTCCCCTACCCAACCTCCCAGAATAGCAGTCCCACAAGATATCACTTCCTCCAATCTGCTCTCTCCCATACCTTCTCCCATACCCCCATCGACTTTTCCATTAGAGGAAGATGAATCTTTGTGTCCCAATGCCTGCACATCTTATCTCCCAATTATAGGCAAAAGAGTATTAATAATAGTATTTATATATATATTTGAAACATTTAATGTTACCACCTTGAATTTCAGATCCATTTCCTTCCTCCCTTGTCACTCATTCCTTCTTGGGATATAAGTAATTCAGTATATGTTGTACATGTCTAGCTATGCAAAACATTATCATAGTAGATATATTGTTCAAGGCTGCTTATAATTCCCTCCCACTCATCCCACCCCCCACCTGGTCCATTCCCTACATGATCCTGTCCCTCTTCTATACTGGGTACTTCCAACCTCCCCTCACCCCAAGGATGCCCTCCCATCCATCATCCCTCCTCTCATCCCCCTTCCCCCTATCCTGCTGCAGGTTGAGATATCCCATTTAGTATGTATGTCATTTTCTCCCTGAACCAAATTCAATGTGAATGTGGTTTTGCCTTTTTAGCCTTCCTTATTCTCCCCCTCCTTTGCACCCACTTCCCTACATGAGATAGTTTACCCTACCATGTCTCTCCCCATCTCCTCTTGCCACTTTCCTCTCTCACCTCATAATTTCATCCCTTGAGTACTCTCCCTTCCCAACAAAATCAACCTATGCCCTCCATCCATATATAACTGTAACCATATACACACACATTCACATATGTATTCGTATGACCACACCCCCCTTCTTCCATTATTTTCATAGTGGGAAAGATATCATCAGTCACAGATATTGCTTTTCCATATAGGAATGTAAATAGTTAAACTTTGATAAGTTCCTTTTGATTTCTTTTCCCTGATTACCTTCTCAGGCATCTCTTACTTCTTGCGTCTGGATGTCAAATTTTCTATTCAACTCTGGTTTTTCCTCAAGAATGCTTGAAAGTCCTCTATTCCACTGAATGACCATATTTTCCCCTGAAACAAAATACTCAGTTTTGCTGGGTAGGTGACCCTGGGTTCATTCCCATCTCTTTTGCCCTCTGGAATATCATATTCCATGCCCTTCTATCCCTCAGTGTAGAAGCTGCCAGGTCCTGGGCTATTCTGATTGTGTTTCCATAATATTGAAATTGTTTCTTCCTGGCTGCTTGGAGTATTTTCTCCTTGATCTGGGGATTCTGGAACCTGGCTATAATATTCCTGGGAGTTTTCTTTTGGGGATTTTTTTCAGGAGGTGATTGGTGGATTCTTTCAACCTCTTATTTTGCCCTCTGGATCTAAAACATCAGGGCAGTTTTCCTTGAGAATTTCTTGAAGGGTGATTTCTAGGTTCTTTCCTTGATCATGGCTTTCAGGTAGTCCAATAATTTTTAAATTGTCTCTCCTGGATCTATTCTCCAGGTCAGTGGTTTTTCCCATGAGATATTTCACATTGCCTTCTAATCTTTCGTTTGTTTGGATCTGCTTAACAGCATCTTGATTTCTCATAAAGTCACTAGCTTCCATTTATGCACAACACTCTTGAGTGTGGCTGAACCAGATTAACATGTAATTAAGAAATGTTCATAGACAAAAAGATACAATACAATCTAGATACTGTTATTATGTATAATTTTTTTTCATTCAATATATACCTGCCTTGATCCTTATGTGGGCATGGGGTTTTTGTAAGAACCAAGGTTGGCAGGCCATCTGAGTCCAAGTTTTGTGTTTTCTTCCTTATACCACCTTGTTTATAGTTGTAGCTGGGAGGACTTGAATATAATTCCAATCAAATAAGGAATTTAGTCAACCTATAATAAAACAAGTAAACTTTGTTCTTATCATTTGAAATGAAATAAGGTCCCTTTTTTCAGGGGAGAATTTTTCATTTGGTAGGAAGAAGAGTTAGTGGAAAGAACTTTAATGATTTCTATCTTTGACACAGATCCCTGTCCACAAGATGTGTACCTCACGGCATATAGGAACACAGATTCAAAGAAGGATGAAGAAAAGAGTCACAGGTTCATGAAATCTGTCAGGAGGCCTTTTCAGGGGAAAGATGAGGAACAAGTGTAATTGCCTGGAGTGTTAGAATTTTATTCATCCTCTCTGTAGAAAAAAGAGAATTGCTAAGGATTTTTTTTTTATCATACCTTTGTACTAGAGAACATTTACTTGAAAACATTCAAGTGAAGAATGCTTCAAATCTCACCTTTTTTTAGATGTAAAGGTTAAACTTTCAAATGTTTCTGCCAATAATTTCTACTGATGTAAAAAAAAGGACTGTCTTGGATGTTCAAAGATCAAAATGTCTATTAGGAAAAATAAAGTCTGGCTTTTTCAAAGCATGGAATGATTATGGTTTGCATAGTTAGTTCCATAAGCATCCAGTTCAGGAAAGATGCTAAAAGTCCATGTTTACTTCATTAATTCCTATAGTTCAAAGCTTCATTAATATTTTGCCTTAGATATACTCTAAGTACAATATTGTCTACACTTCCAAGCACTTTCCCAAAGAATAGAAAATGTGAACAATTTTATATGTATATATATATATATATATACATATATGTGTGTGTGTATGTGTAAACAATATAAGAAGCAAACAACTAAAGTGTGAAATTGTATAAACTTTTGATTAATTCTTTGGGGGGCTTAGAATTTTCTTGTCTAAGAGAGATGACTAAGAGAACAGGTGATTCTTGCTTGGTACTCATCCTCCATAAATCTTCTGAACTCTCTATTAAAACATCCCTGTCATCCACTCCACTAAGTAAGGAAAAAGTAAGACAAAGTATTGCTCAAAATGCTCTATCTGAACTTTGAGGAAACACAGTAGGTGGCCAAAGTGAGAATTAAAAACTGCCATGTTCCTGAAATTCTCACATTTTTAATATTCCCCTTCAAAGCAGTCAGTAATGGCAAAATCATTCCAGCCCTGTGATATAATTAATTGCTTTAATTTTAGGCAGTTCAAAAGCAAGGGGGCCCTTCACACTGTGCTAATGAGAAAGAACTTTAACAGGAGTTAAATATTTTGTTTATAGAAAGCTCCGGAAAATTTTACCACAGCTATGAACGTGAATTAACTTTACTTTTGCTTTAAATGTAAAATGCTTTAAAATAATTAACAGCAATCATCTATTAAGTATCTGCAGTTGTTTTCTATGTCAATGCTGTACAATTTTACTTGGAACGCTTAGAGAGATATCTGGCTCTTAAAAGTATACACCCTGGAGGAAATTCTCTCATGATAGGAAAGGGCAGGAATGTGCCTGGTGTTTACTTGCCTCAATATTTAATGTTAACATTACCCACTTACCGTCCATTATTCCAGCTTCTTGATCCATAAGCTTTGCTTACCTCACAGATGTTGGATAGATTGAATAATTAACTTAAATAGAGGAATGGGAAAGTCTAGCTAACTGACACAGGGAATGTTATAGAGTAAAATATTCTTGGCAATTTCAACTAAGTTTAGAGTTTTGGGTTAAGTAATTTTGTTTTTTTACTTTGATTCCTTTTTTGAGTAGGGGAAGCATAAGAAGGCGATGTAAAGTTCAGTTAAAATATTTTAGAAGCTTTTTTGTTTATAGATTAAATTACCAAGATAAATATAAAATTTCTTCCTGATTATATATTGTCTAATAGTGATGTCATTTGTTCAAGTCTGAAGATTCTGAATAGGTATCATTAACTCCCTTAGTAGAAACTGTTTTTGTTTTTTTTTTTTTCCCTCTCACAGTCACTGCCATCCAAGTGACTAAAATAAAGAACTTAAATTATCTTTTCATTTTGTTTTCTCATTTCTTCCCTGTAGCATCACCTTTGCTTGTCTATTTTGTGAAACAAAGAATGTACCACACATTCACTTTCTCATTTTTACTTCCACTTCTTTGATTTGGCCTATGCTATTTCCCCTTTACCTGAAATGAATTTTTATCTTCATGTTTTGTTTTGTTTTTAATCTGACTCTTAAATCCTTCAGACAGTTGTAATTGACTCCTAAAACTGCCCTGAAACACTGCAACTGACTGTATTCATTACTGTGTGTCATAGTCACCTGACTGTCCCTTGATTGTCTATCTAACTGTGATTATACATGTTGATTATATGGAGGGAAATGTGGTTTGGGGGAGGAAAAGAGAGGAAAAATAGAGGAGGGAAAAGATAGAGTCAGAAGGAAAGAACGTGGACTTTTGAATGGCTAATTGGAGTCTTCTAGAGCCATAGACGTGGATAGAAGCCAAAAAAGGCAAAATTCCAATGTGCCTCTACTATAACCTGAACTCTAGAAACTGCTGAGTATGGGATTATTGAGTAATATTGTCTCTTTGGTTGACATGAGATTACACATTTCCAAATAACAGTAGCCTTTTCCTCTTGTGTAATTTATCATTTAAACTGAAATGCATGTTTCCCTTCAATTTCTATTTTATGGTTTGCTTTGATAAATACTTGCTTCTTATCTGAGATTGTCTTTTTGTCTAAGAACTTGATAGGAAAGGACTTAAGCTAGCCAAAGATAAACTGTTAACCACCCTATCTAGAATGAACCTGTTTCTCACCCAGAAGAATGGACTGAAGTAGCTTTTATCCTGAATACTAAAAAAAGCATCATACCACTCTAGACTGTAAGTATCTGATGGGTGACAGATATAATTCAAGCCCAATTATCCTCTTGAAGATAAGAGAGTGAACAAGTAAGTATTCCGGCATGGTCATCTTTCTTCTCTCTACAAAAGTATAAAAAGATTGTCTCCCTTTAGATGTGGGTTTTCCATATCATATGGATATACATATATGTGCATGTGTGTATATACATGTATATACATACATATATTTATATATACTCATGTCAGACACATACCTGCATATATTCATGTGTATAGATGTTCATATATTATTAGAAATTAATGTATATAAATTGAGATATGTATGTGTACATATGTATCACATTATATATAAATTCATTATGCATGTGTATATATGTATATATACACATTTTATGTAAATTCATATATTTATGTATGTGTGTATACAGTATGTATTTGTATATTTGTATGTACGTGCATTTGTGTGCATTTGTATATGTATATACATGCTATACATGGGCTCCCTGTCCCTATGTCCTGTTTTAAAATTATTTCATCTATTATATATATTTCAATTCAACACACATTAGATTGCTACTATTTTTTAAGGTGTTTTGCTAGACACTGGTAATTTTATCTGGGGTTAATTTAGGGAAGGTGGTGACTTTGGATCTATGATTTCAATTGTATAGATGGCCCTCTTCTCCTTGACTGATATCACCTCAGTAACTCATCATTTTAAGAGTTGTGCATTGGAAAGGAAAAGGCATTTATATGTTTACTGCGTGCTAGAAACTGTGCTAAATATGTCTTGCAAATATTATCTTATCTGATGCTTGCAACAGTCTTGTGAGGTATTATTATCTTCATATTTATAGTTGAAGAAACAGCCAAATAGAAGTTAAATTAATTGATCAGGGTCATATGGCTAGTATTTGAGGTCAGATTTGAAATTATATCATCCTGATTCAGCCTCAGTTTCCTTTTCACTGTACCACCAGCCTCAAGGTACATACCAAATACATGTTAAGTGACTTCCCTTGGTTT
Organism: Gymnobelideus leadbeateri; assembly: GCA_011680675.1. Taxonomy (NCBI): domain Eukaryota; kingdom Metazoa; phylum Chordata; class Mammalia; order Diprotodontia; family Petauridae; genus Gymnobelideus; species Gymnobelideus leadbeateri. Next base: position 168,799 of record WOXC01006034.1, on the reverse strand, counting down.
GCATAGCTCATAGGTGTCAGACTATTTAGTAGAAATTCCATCATTGGAGCAAGTAGGTGGCACAGTGAATAGAGCACTGGCCCTGGAGTCAGGAGGATCTGAGTTCAAAGCCAGCCTCAGACACTTAACACTTACTAGCCATGTGACCTAGAGCAAGTCACTTAGCCCCAATTGTCCTGCCTTCCCCACTACAAAAGAAAAAAAGAAAGAAATCCCATCATTAAGTATGTTTATGGGGTGAGGGAACAGCTATGCTGTGAATAAGAATACTAAAGGATGATGTGGGCTGTCTTTGGTAGTGCCACAAAAATCAGTTCAACATTGTCTATTTGAACATAGAAATAGGATGACTTTTCTCCCCCGAGAGCCTTACTTGGGCTTTTAGGAGATTTGAGGTGGAAGGCAGGCCACTTATAAAGATGTTTTATGGTAATAAGATCTGTGGGTGGGGTTTTAAAGAAACCACATCTCCTTGTGCATTGAAAGAAATTTGGAAGTGGATAGATTAGGGATCAGCATCCTGATACACACCCCAGCTCAGCAGAATTCTTTGAAGCAACAGAATAATTGTCCCCAGATGGCTAAAGGAATCATAGGTTTAGTGCTCAAAGAAGGTGGTTTAGCTCAGTAATTATTATGGGGTATGGATAGAGAGCCAGCCCCAAAGTCAGAAAAATCTGGATTCAAGTCCCACTTTTGGAAATGTTGATCTGTATGGGTATTTAGAGTGTCTTAGCTAGGATTTGTCTATGTTAATGAAGTCACAAGTTCAGTCCCCATCTCTATCAGTTTTCACATATAATGTGAGCATTTTTCAAAAGGGACAGGCTGAATTACTGTTGAAGTCCAATCCTTCACTGCTTTCTAGTCTTCCTAGCCCTTCTCATATAAAAGGGAATTCACTTCACAGTAATTTGTGCTATTGGATTTATCAAGCACTGGGCCTACTCTTTTCAATTGCTTCTCTTTCTTATCCAGTTTACTTCACTAGTTTGCTTTTCTGTCTTTGGATCGGATCCAAATAGCTTTATATCATCACTTGAGGACTGGTAATGCTAAGCTTAAATATATTCCAAAACATATACATACTGCTTCTCTTCTCTACTTCTAATTTATTTTTCCCTATCATTTGTTTTAGAGTTTCATTATAGTTTTGCTTGTGATTTTTTTTTTTTTTAAGCAATTGGGGTTAAGTAACTTGCTCAAGGTTACACGGCTAGTCATTATTTATGCGTGGGTGCTCATTTTCTGAGGCCGGATCTGATCTCGGGTCATCCAAACTCCGAGCCAGCACTCTTACTTCACTCCCACACTAGCCGCCCCTTTAGGGCAATTGGGGTTAAGTAACTTGCCCAAGGTTACACGGCTAGGTTTTTGTTTGTGCGGATTAAGTGTCGGAGGCCGGCTCCGAACTCAGGTCCTTCTGATTCCAGGGCGCGCTCTATTCACTTCCCCACCTAGCAACCACTTTGTGATTTTTAACATAAAATATTATTTGAAAAGCTTGAATGCCAGTGAGAGTAAATATATTTAGAAAAAATAAATATTTTCATAAAATCCAATAGGTTATGTGACTCATTGAGCTACAAACTATTTCTCTTACCATGGCAAATTCTTAATTATCAATGAATCAGAAGCAAATTAATATAGTCCAATATTTTAAATAATTTTGTATACAAACACATACAAAAGCATACACACACACACATATATTTAAGGAAACACACTTTGAGTCAGATTAATGCAAAGAAAGCAAAGAAAATATATGTAAAGATAAGATATTTCTCTATTTTCCCTACTTAATACTGAACTACTGCTTTCTGGAGGGCAGTACAGAGTTAGTTATGCCCTAATGTTCTGAAGCAACATAATAATATAGATAGGGGAAGAAAGAACACTTATTAAAATACATGAAACAAATAAGTAAGAAGATCTAATTTTTTAAAAGTGGCATATTCTCCTTGCCTAGAATTTCTCTTTGGAATTTTGGCTGAAGAAGATTCTGGGAAGATGGCAGAGTAGGTCAGAAAATTTCAGGCTCTCCAAATTTTTTCCAAAAAAAACACACCCTAGAACATCACCCCAAAGTGAACACAGAGAAGCATAAATAAACAAAAATGAGGGTAAAGACAACTTGAGGAGACCCCAGGAAAAACTGTATCTCCAGGGGTGGAGGTTTGCCCTGAGTGAAGTACAAACACCTGTAGGCCTACTTCTCATAACTGACAAACAAAAAGCCCTGGGAAGAATGGGGTTTTGAAAGCCTAAGCTTCAGCCTCAGAAACTTTCACCACAAGGACAGAGTATAGGTGTCAAATGACTGAGTAGGAGAAAAGTGAAGGACATTCCACAGTTAAGGTCCACTAAGTATAATTGTGCTGACCAGGCATGGGCCCAGGCTGTGACTGCAGGGGAAAAGGAGCTAGCATATGCTTGGTAAGTGTGGTAGCAAAGAAGCAGGGATCCTGATGGCTGTGGGCACTTGCAGGAGAGCAGCATCCAGGGTTTCAGTCCAGGGCAGAGAGGACAATTGAAATTTGTGGCTTCCAGAGAGACTACAAGGAACAAGGACATTTGAGGGATAATGTGGTTGGGGTCCCTACCTATGACTTAGGGGTGGAGAGGAGTGCCTAAGGTTAGGCCCCAGGACAGAGCTCAGAAAACAAGTTAGAAGGACCTGAGGCCTGGGGCATCATTCTCTATACCTCAGGACTACAATTTGATTATAATAATAAACTGCTAAAAATGAAACGAAACAAAAATTAAAATGAGCAAGCAAAGGAAAAAGAACCCTATCATAGAGAGCTATTAGGGGGATAAAGAAGATCTGGGTGCTTATTCAAAGAAATATAGTAGAGGGGTGGCTAGGTGGCACAGTGACAAGACCACTGGCCCTGGAGTCAGGAGGAACTGAGTTCAAATTTGGTCTCAGACACTTAACACTTACTAGCCATGTGACCTTGGGCAAGTCACTTAACCCCAATTGCCCTGACTTCTAGCTTGCAAAAAAAAAAAAAAAAAAGATACTAGAGCTAAAAATTCCACACCTTTTACAATCGCAGATATAGAGTTTCAAGGTCCATCAAAGACTAGCATATGCAAAATCCTCATTTTACAAATATGGGAACCTGGCCAAGATCACACACATACTAAATGACTGAGGCAGGATTTTCAAACTGAAATATCAGTGCTCCTTCCACCATACAATATTGCCTATATAGTCATTTTACATGTTTTTTCAATGTTGGCTTAGAAAAAGGATCCTGTAAAACCTACTCTATACAAAAGATTCAGGCCATTGAGATGAGTAGGGTGCCAGGAGTCAGGAAGGTTTATGAAATCCTGTTACATCCTCTGGCCTCATATTGGAAACACAGACCTATATCTTCAGATTCATATGTCCTGATCTTCTCTTCCTGAGTCCACGTACCCAACTTTTTTCAAAATTCAAATTCAACATGAAATTATTCTCAAAGAGGACAGTCCAGTTATATACACTCATCCCAGGCTACTTATTTATGGATGAATGACCTTTAAGTTTAACATGAAACCAAAGCTGCTTTTAGAGACCCATTTGGGAACAGCTAGTTACTTTCCTGTACTCTCACCAGCTGTTCTGATCTGAAAATTATTATTGTATTTCTCCCACTGGAAATATGAAGAAATGTAATAGACAAAATTTTTAACCTAGTATGCTCTGCAGGTATTTCAGAACTATTAAGATCACCTCAGAAAGTGGTTCTATACCCCTTATAATTTTATTTAGCAGGAAGTTAGGTGTCTCCCAGGTTGTGATATTACTGACCTATGTTTAGGTTAAAATATAAATCAAGTCCATTGGCTATAGATGATGATCTAAGCTTCTGAACAGTTCCAATAAAATTGTTGAGTCTCACATTACAAAATCATATTCCATTAAGAGGAATCATTCACATGCAAAATTACTTATACTAGCTAGGGATGGCCTAGGTAAAACAAGCTACTTTCAGCACTGATGCAGAGGCACTTTATGTAATCTAAAATTATTCTTTCTTAGAATACTAACTTTCTATTCCTCATTTGGGTGAACCTTTCCTAGCAACAACTAACCTTATCTTCATATACCAACATTTCAGCAAAACTGTGCTTCTTTTATTTCCCACACAGAAGAATGTAGATAATGTGATGCAATGAGGCATTTTTTTTTTTAAAACAGGTTATCATATAGATAGACCCAGATAATAGAATCATCAAAGTTGGAGATGGAAAAGACCCATAGGGTCACTTAGTCATCTTTAAGGCAATGCAGGCACTAGTCTTCATAGTACACTTTTGAATATTTTGTCCAGTCTAATTTTAAAATGACTATAGTGATGGGTTTCCACATATCCTCTCATGATATTTTCGAGTCTAGAAATCTGTATGATATAGAATGTTTTGTGATAAGTAGTTTCACTTTCAATTTTCATTTTTACTTAATTTTATTCATATTTCTCCCGCATGAATAGACCACCCAATTCTTTCCTCCAACAATATCTACTCATTCTAGTGATTCTTACTAAAGCAATTTCCAAATCTCCAAATACCATTCATTTAATATAGAATTGTGCTTCTTATACTTAACTATATAAAACTTACATGATCCACATGCATATATAATTTTAACAGAATTTTGATACATTCATCTCCAGACTCTCCCCGCTCCAATTCTTCTGTGCATCATATAAAGTATCATTTCAATTAATCAATAAGCATTTAATAAACAACCCCATGTGCTGGATGCTCTGCTAGGTTTGGGAGTTACAAGGGCAAAGAATGGGTAGAATCAATAGGGTGAAGTAGAGGCAACAACCCAAAGTCTCCAAATATTCCCTCTGAATGACTTTAAAATTACATGTTAGGGTGGCTGAGACACAGTGAATAGAGCACCAGCCCTGGGCTCAGGAGGACCCGAGTTCAAATCTGGATTCAGACATTTAACACAAAAAACAGTAGTATGACCTTGGGCAAGTCACTTAACCCCCATTGCCCTACCTTTCCCCCTCCAAACAAAACATAAAATAAAATAACACCTCAAACTGAATTGTGTAACTAGTGAAGACTTGCAAATTGAATTTTTTCATTCCTCTCATCCTTTGCCATTTTTTATCTTTTATTCGTTAAGCACCACATTCAAAGATTTTTCCTACCTAGTGGAAAACTTCTTAATCATTTAATATTTTATGGGTGCTATTAAAGCATTCAGACTGATCATCTTTTTTCCCTTGCTCTTGTCATATTAAAGCCTATATCCTTTCTTGGTCATATATGCCTTAATAATATCAGAGAATAATGGAATTTGAGAGGTGAAGGACCCAAAGCAATCATCTGATCCAAAATACATAAATATAAATCATAGTAGGTTAATGAAATATGACTCACTTACAACCGGAATACTATTTTTATTCCTTTTTTTTTATTTTAAGCCTTTTAAAAGTAACTGAGAAAATAATAATATTAATAAAATCAACTTAACCAAGGATAATCTCTGGTCTGCAATCCTACCTAGCTACAGTGTCCTGGGCTAAAGAATCCTGCTATGTTTTAGTATGCCTCATGGCCCATGATTCATCCTATAATCTCAGATTTACTTTCAATTGGAAATTTCTTGGTTATTAGGCTTTTTTTATCCTCTCCTCACACAGTCCTTTTTTTTTTTTTTTGAGGGCAATGAGGAAGGGAGCAGTCAAAAAAGGAAAAATAATCTCAAATACAGGTTACAATATTACCCAGAAAAAAAAATTCTGACACTTAGTTTAGCCCGGAAATTTTTGAAAGCCACATCTTTAATTCCTGACTTATACGCCCATACTTTCTTAGGGTATAGGATGACACGTTCTTTCCCTATGAGCCAGTCAGTTCTCTTGATCCTCTAGACAGAAGTTTTGTCATATGGGAAATAAGTAATTTGTCCCTTCTTTAGCTTCTAGCCCTCCACTCTGAAGAGATCATCAGTCTGCTTTTCACTAAGAGGCAACTTATTCACCAATCTATATGAAACCAAACTTTTGACCTTTTATTCTTACATTATTTAATGGGTCAGTCCTCTGGTCTGATCCCTTTAGTTGTCAATGTAGTATTATAGAAACAGTAGTTCCATAACCAGGGATATGGACAAAGATGAGAATCTTTGGCTTAGAGAGTATTACTCCAAATGATTAAACAGGATCATAGATCCAGAGTCGTAGAAGAACTCCAAAGTCATCTATTTCTCTATGCACACATTTTACAAATGAGGACACAAAGGTACAAGGAAGTTAACTGCCTTGCTCAGGGTCATAAAGATATTTAATATTACTGGTGGGACTTGAACCCTGGTCCTGTGATTCTAGGAGTAGTGCTATTCCCATCATTCTGTCCTGCCTCCTAAGTCACTGTCAGGTCAGCAGATCTGGACTACTATTATAGGTAGATGAGAGATGCATATAATGAGACATATAAGGATGAGAAAGAAAGAGATATGTTAATAGCGTCTGTAGATTTAATCACCTTAACCTGCTTTTCTGACTTTGGGTAGACTGGATTGTCCTCAGTGCAATAATAAAGTCTGGAGGAGTTAAGTTTGTGGAAAGAATACCACTACACTGTATGAATTCCTTGAAAAGAAAAATCTTCTGAATTGGATGTATGCATTGGATGCATATTTTGTACTGTAATAAAAGACAAACTAATCCCTCTTTCATAAGGCTATTATTAAAATATGTGAACACATATCTCATTCCCACATTGTCTTCTATTATCTAGGATAAATGTCTTGAGATGCTTCAAATAAACCCAAAAAAACATAACCATCCTCCTTGTACTCCACTGGCCATGCCTTAGATTTCAAATGTTTTCTCACGTAGAAACTAACATGCATTCACTCCAATACTCCAGTTGTGGTCTGACCAAGACAGAATATATCAGCATCATTATATTCCTCATTCTGAATAATATTTTGCTCTTAGTAAACTTGGGATGGCCTCAACCTTTATAAGTAATAATTTATTCTTATGCAATTCAAGTTGACCACAGCAGCAGGAATATCAGATCTCTTTTGAATGAACTACTTATCGTCTGGATATGTTTCTACCTTTTTTGCAATAATGAAGGTGATTTTTTTTAAATTGTTGTACTACTTCATATTAAATTCCATTTATTAAATTTGAACCATTTTTCTGTGGGTGAAAGGTAAAGGCGGTGTCAGACAATGAGATTATGAGATACTTCCCCAAATGTCTGATGTTGTAGTAGTGTTTGGAATCCTCCTCACAGACAGGTCATTTCTCTGAGGAATCCTGAGTCTTAGATAAGATGATTTTTAAAATATATCTGTATAAATTTCTGATGTGATGTTTCTCCTGGGACTCCTCTTCATTATCCCAAGGGCAAGTTTTGAAAATACAGATGTAGATTTGGTATGCTTACTTGACTTGCTTAGTTCTTAAGCCAGCAATCACATCAGATGTTTGGCTTATACATATAGCTCATAAAGCAGAGGCCTCATAAATGCAAGGTACTCCATAACAAAATCGCAAATCCATCAGATTAAGAAAATATGAGTAAAAGATGTGAGAGATAGGGAGGTTCCCATTATGGTCAGACTATCAGGGTTTTGTTTTTTTTAATTGATAAGAGAAAGAAAATGACTAGTGGTAAAAAGACAGCAAAAATATCCTATTCATGCTGTCTGTCTTTATAGATATCCTGAAACTCATTATACTATATAGAAAATATTGATTGCTAGTAATATTTAGGAAAATAAAAGTTTTTTCCTGGTGTTAGAAATGTCTGTTAAGGCAGGTGACTCAGTTTCCCTTTATATTTCACCTGATTTCTCTCCTGGAGCTTTATCAAATCACTAGTACTCAATATTTACATTAAGAAGTTTCTAGTTATTATAGTCCTTACTGTTTCCAAAAAGGTTCAAATAAGGTGTGCCTTCCAACGATCTGTGTGACAAAATTGACATTTACTAATTGCCTTTCATTTCTGGTTAGTGCTTTCTTTGTCTACAATTTATTCCCCCACTAGACTTAAATCCACTTAAAATTTGGGACTATATCTTCCACTGCTTTCTGTGAATAGTGGCCTGCACATACTAGATACCTAATAGGCCTTTATTGATTTAGTGCATGCTGAAATGTATGCTTATGATGTGTGTACCCAGTGTATTCTCAATTTTGACATAATTAATGAGGATTATTTAATAGAAGACATATCAAAGTTTGTTGTTGTTTTAGTTATCACTGGGGATGAAGCTCTCTTTCAAAATTTCTCTAATCATTTTAAAATTCAGTAACACTTTATAAACTAAATCCAAGTAACCTCAATTTAAATCAGTACTTCAATTCACTGCTTCTCCAAGGAAAACTTATATGAAAACAACAATAATACTATATCAATTTGAGTAGGTGAGAGTAATGTAGTTGAAAATCAATATATACACTATACAGAAGAATCATATGAATTCTTTGCTTAAGTGACATTCTGAAACCTGAAACCATATAGGTCATATGCATATATTTTAGCTTGTCCTGACATGAATAAAAATTCTATGCATGGATTGAGGTCAGAACATCGTATAGCAGTAACTCAGTAAGAAAACACACACAGACACAGACACAGACACACATCCGTACACATGCACTCATATAGGGTGAGCGCCAGCTGTAGTCAAACAAACCTAATTAAATTCAATAGTTCCCAGGTGCTCACATGAGAATGCTTCCTACCAATTATGGATACAAATCCACCCTAAAAGCTTAATCCACCACTTCAAAAAATTTAGGCCTTTAAGAACTTTTTTTTTTCCTGCCACTACACTTCATTTTCTTTGAAGATATAATATATAAGTCTATACACCAACAAGGAGACACTTTTTTTTCTTTATCCATAATAAAAATTTACTTAAACTGTTTAGAGTTAAGAAATTAAAAGTCCAGTATTCAACATCTTGGCACAAAGAAAAACCATATTCTCTTGAGTTTCCTTTTTTTTGTTTTTTCTACCAGATGTTCATCTTTTTCTGTTTCATCTTCAATCAAAATCTGCATGAATCCACCTAATTCAATAAAGATCCATCTCCAATAAAATTTTACCTCCATAAAGATGGTATTTTTCACAAGATATTTTTAAAAATAAATTATAGAGTAAAATGGAACATTTGTTAATATATTTTTCTAAAACAACATTTTCTCAGTGTAATTCTCTCCCCACCCCCAATGTAAATTCTTAAGGAATTTTTTTTTCCTATTTCTATTCCTATTCATATGTTTTGTATCTATTCAATATTCTCCAAAAATGAAATCTTTAAATGATTAACTGTTTCTTTAATACAACATAAAAATTGGTGAAAGCATTTTTTAAGGTAGCAAAAACATGTAAAGTATTTTTTTTTTAAAACTCAGTATCTTATTTTCCAATTATGGCATGCATTTAATTTGATTGAAGTATTTTTGAAATTATATAATTACTTTTCCTTTTAAAATTTTATTATAACTATCAGACTATTTTTTATGTGTTGCTAACTTAGTATTTGCATTTTAGGTGTTGACTGCATGTGTGTGTGTGTGTGTGTGTGTGTGTGTGTGTGTGTGTGTGTGTGTCCATGGTAGTTTTGTCTAAAATTTAGTATAGTTCAAATATTTTAAAAGTTTATTAAAATTATTGAGAATACATTGTGTATACACAAACATCATAGGGATCTTAAAATTCTTCTGCTATGAACATCAACTACTTGTCAATGTACACTGATGACAGCCCACCATTTTTACTAGTCAATTCTACACACATCCTTTGGTCAATCAATTGAGACATTTTTATTTAAATCTTGATTTTCCTCTCCCTCAAAATAATTTACATAATAGGTGTTATACAAGGTTAGGTCAAATAATGTTACATATATTTTATATTTGTGTGACAATTTCTATTTGCATGACACAAAACCTCAGAATTTGCATATTCAAAGACAGTTTAATGGTCATCTTGTCCAAAACTTCTAGACACAGTGGCTGCAACATAAAGACCATGGAACTTAGGGTCAGAAAACTTATCAGTGCCATTTATTACCTGTATGACTGGGAGGGTGATTACAAAAAAATCTCTGAGCTTGCAGTTCTGCATGTGTAAAATAAGAACTTGGTATAAAGTAACTTTAAAGTTCCTACCTGCTTAAGGTCTAAAACCTTATGAACTATCTACATCAACTTCAATTTCAAAGCACCTTAGAAAGTTTCACAAAGTGCTTACCTCATAACCTTTTGAGATATGTAATACAGGATAATTCCCCTATTTTCTAGATGAGGAACCTGAATCCCAAAGAAAATATGACTTTTGAAAAGGCCACACAGTAAGTTTCAATCAGGTAATAAAAACATAAGCATCCTAATATTCAATTCTTATCATATTTCTTCTATGAAATCACCGAATCAATTTTTACTATGTCACTCCCCATACCACTCAACTTCCTAAATATAATTAGACTTTTTAACAATTACTATTGAACTTTTTCCAGTTGTGGCACTGTCAATAACTACTAGTCATTCCACTGTTCTGTGACTCACTTTCCTCAATTGTAAAATAAGGTGATGAGACTAGATTACTTCTAAAGTTCCTTAAACATTTAATATGCTTCACTTTAATATTAAAATGTGCTGTATCAAAGCCTAGGAACATCACACATCATCTAAAGAACAGAGATTCTGAACATTAGTTTGCGAATATTAAAAATTTTTTGATAATTTTTAATGAAATTGGTTTTCTTTAAAATCTTAGTTATTAACATTCTCATAAGTGATCTATAGACATTACTGAACTGCAAGAATTTTAAACAGAAAACAAAAATGACAACAACAACAAAGGTCAAGAACCCTTGGTATGTGAATGTGCTATCGACATACATTGACAGAACTCTCAAGGTATGCCTTGCTTTCATTTGTTACTTTTTAATTTGGGTCCTTTTTATCAATTTTGGCAAAATCTTACTCCAGAGCCCCTTTGTGGCATGGAAGTTCTCTGACTTCTTGAAAATTCTGCCAGTTGAATTCAGGACTATTTTAAGAGTTGCTATGAAGCTGGAAAAACTTGAGCCAGAGATGGGGTAATTATTTTTGATACAAGGTTAGCCTGGTTATGCTTTTAATGGCTCATCATGGATTGATGACCACCATTTATATTTATATTTATTTATAGTCATAAAGATGTGTGTATATATACACACACATTTATAAACATATGCACACCTATCTGTCTATTACCATAAGTATGTGTAAAACATGTATACATACATATAAAATTATAGATAATTGATTCAGAGATGGAGTTGTTTTCTTCAAAGGCTGAGGAAACACACATGGAAGCAAATCATTGATCTTTATACTAATGAAGTAAGTGGTTGCTTTGAAGCATGAGAGATGAAGACAGGGGTGAGAACATGGAATCCATTTCATGCAAATTTCTAAAATTTCATAACTAACCCATCTGTTCCAGTTAAATTTTGAATCTCAAGGTAGTTCCTCTTTTCATATAATTTCAGCACATTTTATGGTATCCAAATTAACCTAAATCAATAAAACTATGTAAGCATAAATGTTTAAGGGAGACCCATAGAGATGGCATTTACAATGGCATTTAAAGTACATAATGGATGTATTGGCCAGTGCTTAATAACAAGGTAACATTATTCATTCAATGATTCAAACCAAATTCTGAAAACATTCATATATGAAATGGTGCTTTGAGTCTGTAGCTCTATTACTCAGATCATTCTTCATTCAGCTAGGAAATTAAACTCTCCTATTCCTTGAGGAAAGGGGATTTTATAATCCATGGAATCTTTGCCTTGTAAAGAAATGTGGAGCTCATGTAGTAATTTCACCAGGCCACTGAGCTAGTTCGTAGTATTAGAAACAGAGCCCAGGTGTCCTAAAACCTGATATAGTACCCAATCCTCATAGTTGATCCAACTGTATCACGCTATTGTACGTGTGTTTCAGTTTGTTTTGAACAGAAATACTGCCTGATGGAGGGGAAAGAGCAAAGATTTGGAACTGAATTTAGGTTCAAATACCATGTTTGCTGCTTTACTTCCCATGTGAATTTGAACAGCCTAATACCTCTAGGCATCAATTTCTTATTTGTAAATTGTGGAAGTTGGGCTGTATGCTAAATAAGATCAAGTTCTGTAACCCATGAAATTTAAAAGTAGCTAAAAATCATTTTGTATTGTAAATGTAATAAACAGTTTAGATAGCGAAATTTAAGGATGGCTGGTAGACACATACACTTGTGGAGTGTGTGTCATTGAAATTTATTTGAAATTCATTCTTCTATTCTTGGTAATAAAGTAGAAAAAATACTGGTAAATAGAGGTTCTTGGTATTGGAGGCTTTATCTTTTTTTTTGTCCAATACTATTTTTTTTCTGACCACAATTAAATGCCTTTTATATATTTTAACTGCATCACATTTGGTTAAATGTAATCTTGTCCTTGTTGCACTTTGCTTCAAATTAGCTCCCATTTCAAACTAAAAAGGGCTTAGGGCTTGATTCCTTTGTCTGTTCACCAAAGGCAGTTATTTATCAAACAAAAAGAATTAACAAAAACACAAGATATCATGTAAAATGCATCTAAAAAATCTTCTCTAAATTCCATCTCCTACATTTGATAAAATAGTTTTCTCTTTTTTTCTTAGCTAGAAGCATATGGATATGTATTTCAATAAAAAGAGATACAAGTTAACATAAAAATGGTGAAGATAGTATCTATACTTCAATGCTTAGACATCACAGAAATTAGAAAAGTCCTTCAAGATGGACAATGAATAGGAAATACAGTTTCTGTTCTACTTTTTTCTGACCAAAATAAAAATATTAATTAATAATTATTTTTAAATGACCAAAGCTGGAAAGAATTCATTAAAAAATTCCTTTTATGGGAATTAAAAATAATTTGTATGCCTCAAATAGAGTAAGGAACAAAGACTTGGAGCACCCATCCCATGTAGGCTATATATATGTACAAATGTGTGTAAATATATAGTATATATAGTATATATAATATGTATTTTAATACATATTATACATAATACATTTATTTAGTATATATATATATCCAAATTTCACTGAAGCAGATGGATTAGTTACGAAATATTAGAAATTTGCACAGAGTGGACTCCATGTTCTCACCCCATTTTCATCTCTCATTTTTCAAAGAAACCATTTACTTAATTACTATAAAGATCAATAATTTTCTTCCATGTATGTTCCTACAGCCTCTGAAGAAAATAACTCCATACCTGAGTTAAATATCTAGAATTTTACTTGTATATATGTATGTATGCATGTTTATATATATATATATATATCTACCTATCTATATCTATATAGATATAAATTTATAGATAAGTGTGTGTATACAAATGTCTAAATTTGGCAGAAAGTAAGACAGTCTTCATCTAGGCAAAAAGAAAAGATTCAAGTGCTTATAATTTAGCACTTAGATCATAACTAACTAACTCAAACATTGAGATTATCAGTCCTATTGTCAATGATCCATGTTCTTTATCAGGTCAGATGGTAGTGGAAAAGTGAACTTGAAAACAAACAGACAAGATGAATAATTATTACAGTTGCCATTTTTCTTTCTGTCAGATGTGAAAATCTGTTGCTAAATCAAGCATTCCTATGCCCTTGGGATATATAAAAGGTATCAAAACTCACATTCTGTAAACACTTAGTCTATGTATGTTTTAACATTTGGGGAAAAGGAATATATTACACCTTTACATATTTAGATTCTTAAGACCATGGATAATTTGTTTTTATGAATAAATCATTGGCTAAAGGAATATTTGTGTTTCATGCTTTTATATATTTAACAACCACATTTGATCATAATTGGAGTAAAAAGAAAGTCATTAATTAATTTGTTTATACAAAGACAATGAACAAATTTAACCTTTTTTGGTATGTGGGTAATCATATGTATATACTTTATATGTGCAAACTACACAAAAGCTCCTTGAGAATCAGAATAGTTTCATTCTTTGCAGTTCAGCACTTAGTGTTGCTGCATTGCAAACACTTAAATTCTTTATGATTATGATGATAACATGAACACACACAAAAGTATAATTATGTATACATGCATATAATCACATGGACAAATAAACACACTACACACACACACACAAATACACACATTTGTATAGGACAGTGCAATATAATAAGAAAATGATTGCATTTGTAGCTACATAGGTACATATATACACATATAGGTACATATATACACATGCCCTTAAAATAATTGAGATTTTAAATGGAAATTTTATTTTACTTATTTTTATTATACCTACCAGACAACAAAATACATTTAACACCTTTGTAAAAATCAGTATATTACATATCTACTTACAACTTAAATGCCTTTTTCCACTTTTTTGCTTTTTATTTTGCTTAAAAATAACTATACATCATTTTTGAGAATTCTTCCTCCCCAAGCTTGTTCCTTTCTTTGCAATTCTAAGCACCTGATGTAAAGAAAATGTATTCAAAATTTCCAAATATTGTTATTGTTTGTTCAAAATTGTACTTCGTCAATTGACAAGAGATGCTTTTATCTTTTACATACTACATAGTATAGTGGCCCAGCATGAATACCTATATGAAAAACTAAGATTTATTTTTAACCACCAAACTCTTCATGATATACAAAATTTTCTATTAAAAATACTTTCTAATGCACAATCAGAATACTAGTAATAGGATAGACATTGTCAATGACTCCAATACAAACAACTCCAAGACAACTGACTATCCTGGCATGAAGCAGTAGAAAATAGGGTCTCACTTCTATATATTTCACATTTTACTGTTCACTCACACAGCTCTCTAGATAATTAATTTTTAAAAAGTCTTTATATAGTGATGATGGTGTTATGTCATATATAACAACAACAATGACAACAAATTGATACTGTTAGTGAAGTTCTAAGCAGACAGATGTCTACATACTAAAATCTTGACACTGTTGGCATCCTGCTTGGCAGTTTCTGTCATGATGCCACAGACTAACTGAATGATGCTGATACAATGTGGTGAGCTCTGAGGATTTTAACATCTGAGCAGAGACATCTGTGCTATCACAACATGATTTTTTATCTCCTTATGCACTTTTTTCCCCCAACATCCTTTCTACCAAATAATAGTGCTACTGGGCAATGCTCCTTTGTGGTAATAGATATTCAGTGGGAATTAATTAAAATAACAAGAGGGGACAGAGTAAATTGCAAATTCAATCTTTTATGACCCCATTGGGATATAGAAGATTTTGCTGAGCCTGAGTGTCAAGCTTATATTTTTCATGAGCCTTTCTTATACATAATTCTTACTGGCACAACTAGTGTAACAAATAGCATTATGAGGACATGTTTTAATTCACCAATCGGAATATAGTGTGTGTACAAGAAACAGGGATATAGATGTAGAGCTAGAAGGGAACCTTACCAATAGGTACTACTGCCACTCACCTGACCTTTTTCACCATTATCTAGTGCTTTTAGTATTCACTACACCCAAAGCCAAAGTAGAGCTCTGTGCAAAGGACATACTCTCTCATTCTCAAAAGATCAGACAACTGTTTTCTCCAAGCTTATCCCTCCTTCGATAGCAGCACTAATGTCATTTTTCTGATAGGGGTATGAATAGTGTGGATTTATTCAAACTTAAAGTTCCCTAATCACTGGAATCTGGTAAAATGATGCCAGTCACCCAAATGAGGTGATTTCTTGAATCATGCCTGATTTGGATTTAAGCAAGGCAGAGCTGCACAAAATCATCAAACTCACTCTTTCTTCCAGAGTCAAAGTCCAGGGCAAGAAAAAAGTCAAGATGACTGGCAACGGCTGGGAATGCACCAGAAAATCTTGTATTCTTCAATGCTTCACCAAGGTCTAAGTGCCTGATTATAATGCCTGATTAGCTGCCATTGAAACAAATCATTGATTTGTTATAACTATCCAGTCTTCACAGGCTAGGGGTAAATACTCCCCTAACTAACCAACAGGTTAGAGGCCTATTGGTTACCCTCAAACCAGATTAGCCCATCTGCTGAGAGAGTTTACTAGGGTACAGCCCCCTACAACTTCCTAGAGCCACAGATGAGAGTTGAATGCCAGGTAGATACCAAAGGACAAGTTCAGTGACTATATAAAAGCTTTCACTAAATATAAAAGAATCAAAAAAGAAAAGAAATGTATATTAAAACATCTCCAAAGAGTCATAAATCGATTTTTTCCTAAGCCTATGTAATTTTAACTAATTCATTGGGATTCCACAATACCAGAAGTTAAGAAAAATTCCATTGAATGTGTTTAGACATAGATTTCCTTTCAACTATTCCAAAATTAACATGGTTTTCCTAATATAATTTCACTATGATTTGATGTATATTTGTTTGTGAGGGGGGAGGGCCAATGGTAGGGAACAAAGCTGTATAACAGAATGGAAGACTTTATTCAGGAAACAAAGTTGGTTTTCAATTGCTGAATTCACTGGTTTCCTGCTCATAGTTATATCCCTGGTTCTAACCCTGACCCTGGCCTCTCACAACTTCATGGATGCTGATTTTCTTTTTGTTTGTTTGTTTTATTTTTTTGTTATTTTTTAAAAAAACATTTATTTATTTTCAGTTGTCAACATTCACTTCCACAAGATTTTGAATTCCAAATTTTCTCTCTCCTACCCCCACACCAGGACAGTGTGCATTCTGATTACCCCTTCTTTCAATCTGCTCTCCCTTCCACCACTCACCCACCCACCTTCAGCTATCCCCTTCTCTTCTATTTTCCAGTAGGGCAAGATAGATTTCTATACCCCTTTGCCTGTATATTTCATTTCCCAGATGCATGTAAAAACAATTTTTAACATTCATTTTTAAAGTTTTGAGTTCTACATTCTCTGCCTTCCTTCCTCCCCACCCACCCTCACTGAGAAAGCAAGCAATTCAATAGAGGAAATACATGTGCACTCAATGCAAAACACTTCCATAACTATAACTAACTATATTTCCCTCCATCCTGTCCCACCTTCCATTTATTCTATTCTCTCCTTTGACCTGTCTCTCTTCAAAAGTGTTTGCTTCTGGTTACACCTTTCCCCAATCTGCCATCCTTTCTATAACTGCCCCGCTCCATTCTCTCCTTCCCCCTTGCTTTCCTGTAGGGCAAGATCAATTTCTATACCCAATTGCATATGTATGTAGAGTGTGGACATACACACTCTACATAAACACTTTTTAATAAGTCCCTTATGATTTTTCTTTCCCGTTTAAATTTTCATGTTTCTCTTGATTCTTGTACTTGAAAGTCAAATTTTCTATTCATATCTGGTTTTTTCATTAAGAATGCTTGAAAGTCATCTATTTCATTGAATATCTAATTTTTTCCCCCAAAGTATTATACTCAAATTTGCTGGGTAGGTGACTTTTGGTTTTAATCCTACCTCCTTTGACCTCCAGATTATCATACTCCAAGCCTTCCAGTCCCTTAATGTAGACAATGCTAAATCTTGTGTTATCCTGATTGTGTTTCCACAATACTTACATTGTTTTTTTTTTTTTTTTTTTGCTGGCACCTTGTAATATTTTCTCCTTGACCTAGGACTCTGGAATTTAGTTACAATATTCCTAGGAGTTTTCCTTTTAGGATCTCTTTCAGTATGTGATTGGTGGATTCTTTCCATTTTTATTTTATTCCCTGGTTCTAGACTATCAGGGCAGTTTTCCTTGATAATTTCTTTCTTTTTTCAATTTTTTTAAATTTCCGCTTTTTGTGGAGGGGGAAGGCAGGCCAATTGGGGTTAAGTGACTTGCCCAAGGTCACATGGCTAGTTTTTGTGTTAAGTGTCTGAGGCCAGATATGAACTCATGTCCTCCTGAATCCAGGACTGATGCTCTATTCACTGTCCCACCTAGCCACTCCCCCTTGATAATTTCTTTTTTTTTTTTTTTTAAAGCAATTGGGGTTAAGTAACTTGCTCAAGGTTACACAGCTAGTCATTATTTATGCGTGGGTGCTCATTTTCTGAGGCCGGATTTGATCTCGGGTCATCCCAGCTCCGAGGCCGGCTTACTCACTGCGCCACCTAGCCGCCCCTTTAGGGCAATTGGGGTTAAGTAACTTGCCCAAGGTTACACAGCTTTGATAATTTCTTGAAAGATGATGTCCAAGCTCTTTTTTTGATTATGGCTTTCAGGTAGACCAATAATTTTTAAATTATGCCTCCTGGATCTATTTTCCAGGTCAGTTGTTTTTCCAATGAGGTATTTCACATGGACTTCTATTCTTTCATTCTTTTGGTTTTGTTTCTTGGTTTTTTATAAACTCATTACCTTCCATTTTCTCCACTCTAATTTTTTTAAAGAATTCTTTTCTTCAGTGTTCTTTTGGACTTCCTTTTCCAATTGTCAAATTCTGCTTTTTAAGACATACTTTTCCTTATTGGCTTTTTGGAACTCTTTTGATATTTAGGTTAGTCTATTTTTTAAGGTCTTATTTTCCTCAACATTTTGGGGGGTCTCTTTAACACACTGTTGACTCATTTTTTATGATTTTTTTTGGATCACTTTTATTCCCCTTCCTGACTTTTCCTCTACTTCTCTTCCTTTATTTTCAAAATCCTTTTTGAGCTCTTCCATGGCCTGAGCCAATTCATATTTTTCTTGGAGGCTTTGGAAGTAGGAGCTTTGACTTCATTGTATTCTTCTGGTTATATTTTTTGATCATCCTTCTAACCAAGAATGTAAGAAAATACATTTTCACCAAGAAAGTTTCTATAATCTCATTTTTCCCCATTGTTTTCTTGTTTTCCCAATCATTTACTTGACTTTTGAGCTCTTTGTTAAGTGGAAGGTATACTGCTCCAAGCTTCAGGGATTTTGTGCAATTGTTTTCAGGGATATTTCTAGGGATCTATAATTTTTCAGTTCTTTCAAGGTGGTATGATCAAAGGAGAGGTGTTTACTCCTCTCCTGGTATGTGCTCTGGTCTCTGAGCAAACACAAGTACTCTTTTCTTCCTTGGATCTGTGAGGAGGAATCCCTCTCTAATGTTGCTACAATCTCTGCCACTCCAGCGCTCCTCCTCACCCTAGGACTACCACCCAGGACTGTGACCCAGATCCAAGCACAGGCAAAGCAAGAGAATACTGTCTCATAGCCAGCAATGAGATCCCTGAAATCCCCATCTGATCAAGTGCATTATTCTCCTACTGTAAGCCAAAAGCTGCAGAAGCAGCCATTGCTGTAGCAGTGGCTGCCTTTGCCCCAGGGCTGAAACTGAGGTTGGAGCTGAACCACCATCCTCTCTCATCCAGGTGAGAGACCTTTCCCACTGACCTTCAAAACCGTCCTCAGCATTTGTGGGTGAAGAATTCTGTAATCCACCCCAGCTGTCAGTGATTCCATGCACTGAGTCCTGTTCCATCATGGCCCACATTGGAATAATACAGCCACTCCCCGCCTTGTGAGATAGACCCTTCCTGTGAGCTTTCCAGATTGTCTGGGCTGGACATTTGTTTTAGTCAGTCATTTTGTGGCTTCTGCTGCTCTAGAATTGCATAGGGTTATAGGCAATTCATTGGAGATATATATATATATATATATATATATATATATATATATATATATATTTTTTTTTTAATTTTATTAACTGTTTACTGCTTTGGACAGAGAGGAGGCTTTGGCAACTTGTATTTTCAGGAGAGACTTTAACAGTAATCATGAGAACTGTTTATTAGAATATTGGTGACACTAAGTATTAATCAAGGCTAATAGACCTGACACTTAATTTTGACTATAGAATGAAGGAAGAAAGATACCTTCAAAGTTTTTGCAAAGAGTACCAGAAGGAATTCAGGATAAGGGAAAGAAAACCAAGAGCTGATAAAATTGGGAGCCAGCTTGAAGGCAAAGTAAGGTGGACAAATATTAGACCCAGCATTGATTCTGTTTCAGGTGCAGACACGACTGCCAGTAAAACCTACCAAAGAGAAAGAAGAGTAGACAAATGAATCCTGCTACTGATGAGGTCGGTATTTCCAGGTGGGGACAGAGTTCAGGGAATTAGGGGCAGAAAGCTTCAGGGAAGAGAGAAACTTTTCTGCCATGTTTACTCTTTCAGGACAGGCACTAGTTCTAGAAAGCCTGGAGGGGAAGACTAGACAAAACAAAATTCTGATGAAGGAAGTCATGTTGTCTGGAAACCCATTATGTGACACATCTATTATAAAAAATGTCCTCTTAACTTATGGAGTAAGTTGCAAACCAGTGTGGTTTGACAATATTCCACTACATTGAAAGAAGCACTAAAAAGTTGAAACACAGAACTATGGATAAACCATATGACAGTGATTTGGGTGATGTTTGCATTGCCAGAGTTATAATACAATGCTCACATTGCTTAACTCATAGACATCAGTGTAGTTTCTGCAAATAAGAATTATCTCATATGGAATCAGAAATCATTCAGAGACCTCCCCTAAAGCTGTCATAATTAAGGCCAGGAAGAGAACTCCAGAGCGTCCAAAGAGGAAAGACATGTTTTATGAGAGAGAGAGTTTCTGTCCCCATGAGATTATCATGTTCTGATTGATCTTTTCCATGGGCTCGGCTTTTGCATCAGAAATAGAGATGCATTTGGGGGTCATCTATCCAGAATTTCTTTTTAAGTGAAAACAGGTTTAATAAACTCAAGCCCTGTTAGTGTCCCCTCCATTGTGTGCTTAATAAATTATTGGGGGTATGGAGGAGGGAAAATTATCACTGCATCAATTGGAGAGATTCAATGCATAGCTGTGCAGAGCCATCATCCAGGTTAATGTCTTCTATTTTGAGAAGAGTATAGAGGGCTCCATGCATACTGCATTGAACTAATGGACATCTATAACTATTAGAGAAATAGAGTCAAGAATATATAGAAGTTATCCTCCATGCTAGAAAAGATCTCTGAATATCAGTTTCTATCTTTGAGGTGAGATCACACATAACCCATGTTTCAAAACCTAATTAGCAATTCTGCTTGGCCTTGTGAATTATTTTGTAATTGTTTTCCTCAATGACATTTTGATTTTTTCATGCCATGAACAGTAATATCCTATCACTCTATTTTTTTTTAAAGCAATTGGGGTTAGGTAACTTGCCCAAGGTTACATAGCCTGTTTTTTGTTTTTGATTTTTTGGGTTGTTTTGTGTGTGTGTGTGTGTGTGTGTGTGTGTGTGTGTGTGTGTGTGTGTTAATTATCTGAGCCCAGAACCAATCCCAGGTCCTCCCAACTCCTGGGCCAGCACTTTTACTCATTGAGCCACCTTGCCACACCATATCCTATCACTCTAGCAAACAAGAATTTTTAAACTACCTGGACTTCCAAGGCTTGGCATGCATATTGGAGAAGTCAACTTTTCTTTATATAAAGTAACATTCTTGGAATTTATTTTCAGACTAGACTGGCTAAGATTTTATCAAGGTTACATGCAGACCACAAAAGACTAGATGGTAACAGTTAAAAGCAACAGAATATTTTTTCATGTCTGGCAATTTTATACTGTCACTCATTCCAGGCTTCTCAACTGATATACTCCAGATAGGAGTTTTAAGACAAAAGCTAAGCTTTATTTTATTAAATTTATTTTTTATGAAAAAATATCTATTTTTATTCCTTCTACCAATTGTCCCACATATATTGAAAAACAAAAAGAAAAACCCCTTAACAGATTTTCATATTCAAGCAAAATAAATTCCTACACTGGTCATATCCAAAATATACATCTCATTTTGATTTCTGAATCCATTGCCTAAAGTAAGTAGCATGTTTTATCATAAGTCCTTTGAAATCATAGTTGATCACTGCATTGATCAGAAATGTTAAGTCTTTTGAAATAGATTACTTCTACAACAATATTTTGTATTAAAAAAAAATCTCCTGGTTCTGCTCTTTTGACCCTCTATCATTTCACGCCATTCTTCTAAGGTTTCTTTGAAACTAAAGTTGCAGTGAAGTATGGATCAATTCTCTGATGTTTGTGCTAATTTTGACTTAACAATTAACACCAAGAAAACACAGGTGCTCCATCAGCCTCCACCACACCACAACATCCGTATGTGGGACCATCAATTACAGCAAATGGAGAAGCTTTGAATACCGTGGATAAGTACACTTACCTTGGTAGTATACTTTCTAGGGATGTATATATTGATAATGAGGTTGAGGTAGACATTTCCAGAACTAGCTCAATGTTTGGGAGGCTCCAAAGGAAAGAATGGGGGAGAAGAGGTATTTGACTGACTACCAAACTGAAGATCTACAGAGCTGTGGTGCTGACCTCTTTGTCGTATGCTTATGAAACTTGAACAGTATGCCACAGTTACGCCAGGAAACTGAATCACTTCCATTTGAATTGTCTTAGGAAGATCTGAAGATCTCCTGGAAGGATAAGGTACGAGACACTGAGGTGCTTATTTGAACCAAATTGCCAAGCATTCAAATTCTGCTTAAGAGAGCATGACTCAGGGCAGCTAGGTGACACAATGAATAGAGCACCAGCACTGGAGTCAGGAGGACCTGAGTTCAAATCCAGGTTCAGATACTTGCTAGCTGTGTGACCTTTTGCAAGTCATTTAACCCCTATTGCCCTGCCTTTCCCCCTCCAAAAAGCAAAAAGAGAGAGAGAGACAGAGACAGAGCACAACTTTGATGTAATGGCCACATTGTTCGAATGCAAAACATATGCTTGCCAAAAAGACTATTTTATGGAGGACTCAGACAGGGCAAGCATTCACATGGTGTTCAGAAGAAGCAATACAAGGACACTTTCAAGGTCTCTCTCAAGAACGTAGGAATTAATTGTGTGATCTGGGAGACACTGGCACATGATCACTCATCATGGCATGACCACATCAGAGAAGGTGCTGTGCTCTATGAGCAAAGTAGAATTGAAACAGCTCAAAATAAACACAGAATGCCCAAATTTAGAGTATCCACCCCAAATGTTCACACAGACTATTTGTGCCTGACCTGTGGTAGAGCATTCTAAGCTTGTATTACTATGATCAACCACAGGTGGACACATTGAAACTTGACTTTACCATAGTGATGTCATTTTGGTCTTCTTCAAGAACAAAGGACAACAACCAACCATATAAACTTGGCGACATTATTTTTTTTTTAAAGCAATTGGGGTTAAGTAACTTGCTCAAGGTTACACGGCTAGTCATTATTTATGCGTGGGTGCTCATTTTCTGAGGCCAGATCTGATCTCGGGTCATCCAAACTCCGAGGCCGGCGCTCTTACTCACTGCGCCACCTAGCCGCCCATTTAGGGCAATTGGGGTTAAGTAACTTGCCCAAGGTTACACGGCTAGGGTTTTTTTTTTTGTTCATATGGATTAAGTGTCAGAGGCCGGCTCCGAACTCAGGTCCTTCTTATGCCAGGGCCGGCGCTCTATTCACTGCGCCACCTAGCCGCCCCTTGGCGACATTATTGATGGGTCAAAGTGTATACATAGTTTAGTAACTCATGGGGTATAGTCCCAAATTGCTTCCCAAAGTGACAATTCAAAGTTCAACCAACATTGCATCAATGTGCCATCTTTAACCCTGCATCTCTTCTAATGTGCTCATTGCCTTTGGCCAACCTGATAGTTGTAAGGCAGAACCTCAGAGTTGTTTTTTTTTTTTAATTTGCATTTCTCTAATTAATGATGATGGAGTATTTTTCATTTTAGATTTCTTCCTCAAAAAAATTACTGTTAACACCCTTTACCCATTTATCAAATACAGAATGGCAAAGGGATAAATTATCATGAGCAAGAAAAGACCTTCCAGGAAAACGGGCATACAGTAACTTTACTACAATGACAACCCAACCCATAGGCACCTTTTTCTCCCCATTTTTTTTTAGTAGAGATTGACACATTGGGGGTAGACATCACTTTAAACAATGCCACTGAATCAAAGAGTACATGACAGAGAGCAAGGTATAAGAAGATGTTAAGATATAAGAAGATACAGGATATAAGAAGACAGGAAATACAGGTGGGGACTAGGTTATGAAGGGATTTCAATGCCAAACAGAGCATTTGGAAATTGGTCCAGAAGCCACTAGAGTTAATCAAGTAAGTGTTGGACCTGTGCTTTAGGAAAATCAATTTACTGGCTAATTGTAGAAGGGTTGAAGAGTGGAAAGAGATTTGAAGCTATTATAAATAGTCCAGCAAGCTATTGTAATTGTCCAAGAATACAGCATTAAGAACCTGCACTAGAGTGATGCCCATCACTTGAGGGCCAATGCAAAGGATTATTGGCTAGAAGGGATAATTTAAACAGGGAAACTATGTAATTTCCCAATGCCTAATAATCATGTCAGTTAATACTCAGGTTAGGGATGAGGTGGTCAACTACTTTGTAATAAATAAATAGACACAGTGGTTGGAAAGATCTTGGAACATCTGAACATAATAAATACTTAAATATTTGGAGATTGATTGATTAATTCAGTCAAGATAGCCCTAGACTGAGCAAATGCTAATGGCACTTGATCCTTTCTGACCTTCAAAATTTAAGTTTGAATTGGTGGGGATGGTGATTCTTGTTCTTGTTTAAAGAATCATTTGTTATCTAGCATTATTCCTATGCTCTTTGGGATGGAAGAAGTGACAGAGGAGTAAGACTTACTAGAGATTAGTGAGTTAAAGGGTTTACAAGTAGAGAATATGCCTGGGGGAAAGAAAAGCATTGTCAAAACTGAGGTTAAAATGTATAAATAAAAGTTCACTTCAGCTCAAAGAAATTGGTCCCTAGGGCTAAAAAAAAAAAAAAAAATCATGAACTGACCTAAGAAGAAAAAGTCTAAACTGAAATCCAAGTGAGGAAATAGAAATTTAGGCCAAGGTCAAGGCTAGGAGATCCCAAAAGTGCTGATCTAGAGGACTAGGCAGATATTGGAAAATGTATTTTGAAAATAAAATATCCAATATAGGAGGAATATCTGAATGGGAGAAAAGGTCAGATGGTGCAATTGAAGAATTGACAACGGAGTTTATTTTATACAATGAATAAGACTGTGACAGCTTCAGCAAATTACTGAATCAAATGAGATAATATATATATATATATATATTTTTTTTTTTTAATTTTTAGTTTTCAACATTCAGTTCTACAAGTTTTTGAGTTTTAAATTTCCTCTCCCCTCTCCTCCCCAACACGGCATGCAATCTGATATAGGCTCTACATCTACATTCATATTAAATATATTTTCACATTAGTCATGTTATAAAGAAGAATTATAACCAACGGAATGGAGAAAGAAAAAACAAAACAAAAAACAGAAAGAGCAAATGAAATAATATTTTTAAAGCATTTAGCACAGTGTTTGCCATACTGCAGGCATATAATAAGTAGTATTCCCTTTCCTTCCTCTACTGAATTTGCCACTGGAAAATTCACTTACCACCTAAGGTGGTTGTGTAGATCAAATGAAATAACATGTAAAATTCTCTTAAACATTAACATGGTACATAGTTGCTAGATATTAACTACCAACTATCATAATATCATCATCATCATCAATTAAAATGACATCTCCTATACCCCTATTTATCAAGGAAAACAAAATGATCACCCTCTACAGAAAGTACTAGAATGTAAGCAATAATCCAATATTTTTATTATTTCTCTCTGAATTTATTCTTTATGACCTTGCCTACTGATCCTTGGAGAAAGTCTTTCAGCAATTCCTTAGGCTCTATGTGGGTCTATAGTCAGATGCAATATTGCTCTATGGCCAAGACACAGAGTATAGAAGAAATGATCTAAACAATGAGGGAATATCTGCCAAACATGAGTCATACCAAGTACCTCTCAATCAGTGTATTTTAAACTACCTATCAGTAGAAAGGAAGACCAAAGTAACGTGATGGGACATGAGAATTGTCATGTGTTCGGTGGTGAATTTTTCTCAAGAATCCATTAATGTTACCATGGTAACATGATCATGGTATAGAAAAGCTTAGGTCATACTTTAATTTTGACATCTAAGATTCAAAGTCATCATTTACCACAGTTTCAAAGCATACAGACATCCTCAATACCTAAAGGAAGTTCACTGACATTCATTATCAAGGAAAAAAAATTACAAATTGCATCTAGAGTATGGCATATAGAAAAATGAAACTAAAAATACTGAATATTATTTTTATTATCACAATGAGAATTTGTATGTATATATGTATATAAGTGCAAATACATGCTTTATAAACATATGTATGTGTATATATATAAACATTTGTTATAGAAATACTTATTAATTCAAATGGCACATGAGAGACACAATTAGATTAAAATAGAGATGTTAGATTTATTTGTAGAAAAATGAATTCTTTTTTTTTCTTTTTAAACTTTTAGTGCCAACATAACATTAAACTAGGATACATTTTAGTGCTTAAGAAAATATATTATTGATACTTTTTTAATCAATTTCTTAAAAATGCACTACGAGGCAATATAAAAATATATAATTATTCAAAGATTAGCCATAAAGAGATAATTGTGAAATAACTTAGAAACTATTTAATCCCTGTGTATAAAATTATCTACAATAAAATGAAAGAGAGTGTAATGCAAAGATTGAATTTTCAGCCAAGATGATCTGAGTTCAAATATTAATTCAAGAAAATGAGGGCGGCAAGGGTGGATCAGATTATCACTACAATTCCTTCTGGCATTGAAATATATAATTATAGTTGATCTTTTAAGTAATTCACATCCTAAAACAATGCCCCTAGCTATAAGAATATAAGAAAAACTCTATTTCCCCAGTTTTAAAATGTCAGGCTAGATGATACATAAGGTGCCTACTAGTTTTAAAATATCTATGAAGCTATAATGTGCCAAAAAGCTATAAATAATTAATAAATTTTATGAATAAATAATAAATATTTATGACGTTTCTATTATACATCAGACATACATTATACATACATTTATATATATACAGATTTATATATGTCTATATTATATCTATTACATACATAATTTCAGAGATAATCTGATCTATTACACACCAATTTTATTGATGAATAGGGATTTGATTTCAGATCATCTTAACTGAAAATCCAATGTTTTATATCTATCATATTATATATATGATATATCAATATTTTTATCAATATCAATGTTTTATATCTATCATATCATATATAGATATCAGGAACTGGGATAGAATCATCTGCGGATACTTCATATATACACATTCATTACACACACATATGTATACTCATTTAAATTACACATATATGATCAGTGTTTTATCTATTTGAAATATTATTAATGGAAGCTAGACAGCTAAATTAAGCCATATTTGTATTAGAGACAGGATTTCCAGTTTGACTCTACCTATACTGTGCAGTCAATAACTTTGCATCATCATCTACATTTATATAGTACTTTAAGGTTTGAAAAATACTTCACATATAGAATTCATTTGAAACTTACAAAAACTCTGGGGGATAGGTGCTCTTATTATCCTCATTTTCTAGACAAGGAAAATGAGATTGAAAGAAAAGCCTAGTGACTCAGTCAACTGTTCATTTTCTCTAGAGGGAAAACTATTTCACTCCTCAGAAACTCCTGTTCTTCTACCTGAGTACCAGTTATTTTGTTGTTAGAAGGAAAACTGGTTAAATTGGGACTAATTTGCCCTATGTTGACTACCACTGCAAACAGAGCCAAAAGAAAAAAAATAGGTAAACAACAGCCTTAAGAGTAATGACAAGGGGTTAGTTGTATTCTTTCTTTTGTTTTTTTTGTTTGTTTTCTGAAGACTACCTCTTCCACCCTTCAGCTCTTTTTACATGCAAGTGATGGGATTTCAATTAATACATTTAGTGATATTTTCTTTAAACTGTTTAAATATCTGGATAGAAAAATTATTCAAGATTGTTTTTCCAAGGATATATGTTTAACTTGAAACAATAATAGGATGAGAGGTATCCTTGAGGCATTGTCCATACATACAAATTGAAAAAGAAAATTGAAGCCATTATTCAAGCTATTCATGCCAGGAAACACTTTCACCTAAAAGATCTCAATAATTGAAGCAGAAGTGTGTTTGTGGAGTTAATTATTTGGACAATTGCCTAAAATCTCTACTTCACTGAAAATATAGTCATAATCTGATAGGTTACTTGATTCTCCTAAATTTATTTAGTACTGACTTAGTACATCCTCTTTTAAAGGTCTCAGGGGTGACTCCATAATATTTCCTTCTTAAACTATTTTACTATTAACAAAATTTGCTGTCTGAAAATTATTCTATATGCTGTAGGTAGTCTAAATCCTAAAGCTACAAAGTAAATCTGTTTCCTTTTGCTAATCCTTGCTGGAGACAGACAGCAGCTGGTCATCATTTTCTGGAAAAGCTCCTTTTGTACAAGTGAATGTAAAATAGTACCCAGTCAACAAATCTTCCAGTTAACTTTACCCGTATTTATAGTCAAATCAATGAGTTAGGCCCAGAATTCCACTTTGGGACTCAAATTCTTGGTTGTCTCTTGCCTTTTTTAATCAAATGAAGAGAATAAAATAAATTCTCAATGACTTCAAGCATTCCTGTGATTTTATAAATAATTTCATTTTTACTTTCAAGTTGACAACCACATATTTTTGCAGCTATGTGAAGTAAAGAAAAAAATGAGAGACCCAATGTCCCCTTGATGCCCATCATCCCTACCCTTGTAAGCTGAAGGACTTCCTCCTAGTTCTGGTCAGGCTGAGCTCCTAAGGGAGTTCTGAGCTCATACTGGGGTAAGGGACTCACCCCAAGGCATGTGCTTTTCTTTGGGGAACAGTTCAACCACAAAGTGGAAAGGGAGATTAGAGATGGCAAGGTGCCCATTTCCCTTTCTTATCTGGGGGTTCTTCTAACATTGCAGCACCTGCCCCTCTTTATCCCATCCCAAGTTTCCACTCCTCTCCCGTTATTTCATGGTTAGTGTGTTAGGAAAAATGTATGTTAACAGAATCAGTGTTTTGTTATAAAGAATTGTCTACAGAAAAGTATATTTTCAGCAATCTCTAGCAATAGACACAGGTTTTGGTGGTTACAGGAACCTAATACCTTATTTCCCATGGTTCAAAGTATTAACATTTGCATTTTTTACTTCCCTAACATTTTCAAGGAGGTTTAACCCTGCCCTCCATACCCCCCCACAAAAAAAAAAAAAATTAAAAGGGGGAGGATTGATTGTAATTGTTCATTTATACTTGACATTGCATGAAGGGAGGCTTAGGTCATCACATAGAATGATGAACAAATTGTAAGTATGTAAATGGGGAGAAAAACATTCAATTTTTCAATATGTCTGTGATTTAATTGAAATAGTATTACCACCAATTGTTTATATTAAAATCCACACATACCTGACCATCCTATAGGGTTGTGGTCCATGTTCTTCCGTAGTTCCTGCCCAGAGGACTCATCCAACATGCTGGAGGCCTAACTCAATATTTAGTTTATGGCATGAAAAATGATTTTCAGAGCTTCCTCCCCAGCCATCCCCTTTGGTAAAGTTCTTCAGAAGATGTTACTGATAATGAGATTTTACTGAGTCTTTTTACTGGTCAAACTCCAACCCAGGCCTGAATTTATTTAATCTGCTCAGGCTTGGGTGGAGACAGATTCTTCTGCCTAGATAGCCCAAGATTGGGAGTGGTCTGATATAGTGGGGAGGTGGGGGGAGGGAAAGAGAGAGGTCTTATAGAACAGGTATTTCCTCTGTCAGTAGGCAAAATGAGAGTCAGATGATATGAGTCCCTGTTGAAAAGATATATAAGTGGGCACCCCTAATCCCAAATCAAGCCAGTTTTGGACTGTAACTCTCATGCAATGCATGTCAAAGCCAGCTCAAGAGAAATAAAAATTTGGACACACAAACTAATCCATTTGTCTCTTAGAGCAAATTCTATTCTTTTTTGACATTGACTATTGTTATAAGATCACAGTTTCTCTGGGATTTCTCCTCCTTCCACCACATGGGTTAAGCTAGGGTTGTTGATTTTTTCTGGAAATGTTACAAATCTGGCCCTGGGACTTGAGTGGCTCAAGAGTCAAGATTCCAAATGCTCCTTTCATAACGTAAATTTTTGGGAATCTCTGGATGTATTAGTCACTTAGGTGCATAAAAATGTCCACTCATATAGAATTGGGGCCCTTCAGACTTGATAGCTACCCCACTACTACATGAGTAATAAAATCTTGTCCCATGGATCCAATTCATTTCCAGATAGAGATAAGGCTATGGTGTCTATCTTAGTGAAATGCTATAATGTCCTTCTTAGTATCCTTTCTATGCTATGGCTACGAAAACCTCCATTTGTTAACTATGGAATAACTTATACATGCCTTGATTCGTCCCAACATTGAACATGGACAAACAGGGTATCAGCTCATGTCATCCAAACTCCTAAAAATGGAAATTGTGCTCTCAATTAATATTGATTTCAGCCTAACTTTTCAGAAAGCATGATCAAGTCATGATAACCTTATCTTTTAATAATTACTCTTCTATTATAAGCTTATACCTATTAAAATATTGGTTTTAATTTAAGAAAATGTATGGAACAACACTGAGGTACCACCTCATACCTATCAGATCAGCTGATATGAAAGAAAAGAAAATAATAAATGTTGGCGGGTATGTGGAAAATTTGGAACACAAAACACTGTTTGTGGAGTTGTGAATTGATCCATCCTTTCTGGAGAACAATTTAGTGTGGGAGAGTCAACGCGGATTTACCTCAGTGCCCTTGAGAGGTCCCTGGACCCGTGATGGCACTGCCTCCGGGCTTAGGCGATGATGGCAAGGCCTCTCACCCCCATTAACCCTCTAGGCACTTGAGGGACTGCTAGGCCCCCAACTGACCCCTCCTTGTTCTCAGGAGAGAGGTACATCCGGGTCCACAAGGAATATCCTTGCTCCAGGTAGAGATCGCGAGAGTCCCAGGGTTAAGGTGTGCTTGACCTTAAAAGGCAAAAGGTGTTGTAATTGGCCAAGAGCCAAAATGGAAAGTGCTTGCGTAGGATAGGCTATATATGTAGAAGAGCAGGAAATAAAGTCGGAGCAGCCCCCTGAGTTGCTGTGTAAGTGTGCTTTGTTCTGCTCTGCGCTCCCCGCCACGTGGCGTCCGGAAGGCCCCAGGAAAGGATCCGATGACAAATGGTGCCGAAACCCGGGACTCTGCACAGCGCTGGTCGCCGTTAGAGACCCCCCCCCCACCCCACCCCCGTCATTAGCAGATCTTATATCGCCTTCACCTGCTTTTCCCTTTTTTTTCTCTTTCTCTCCCCTTCTCTTTTTCACGATGGGTAATTTCCCATCGACCTCGTGCGAGTCTCAGGCTCGGGTAGTCCAGGCCCTCTTAGCAAGCCACCGAATGAAATGCACCCTTAAAGAATGTGCCAGCACCCTACAACTTATTAAGGAGATCGCCCCGTGGGTCGAGGCGGCCCACACTATGGACCCTGAGATCTGGTCCCGTATTGCGGCCCAGGCACGCAGGGCGGAGGTCCGTGGGGAGTTCCAACCCCCATTATGTTTTTACCCCATAGTCTCGGCTGTTATTACTTGTTTGTCTGGCCATGAGAGACCCCCACAGGAGATTCTCCAAGCCGGAGAGAAATCTCTGTCTGGGGACTCTGAAAAATCACCCAAGGCCCAGGCAATTGGGGTAGACCCCTCTGGCGGCGAGGGAAGGAAACCGCCCCCCTCCCTCTATCCTCCTCTGCCTCAATATACCCCCTCAAGGGGCGGCCACGTCCTGAGTCCTCCTCCTGTGCATCCACCTTTGGAGACTCCCCTCTCACGGCAGAAGAGCCCCCTGCCCTCCAGTAGCTCCCTGCCCCCAGATTCCAATGAGACCGACTCGGGGCCCTCCTACCCCGTTCCAGAGGTCCCTTCCCACACCCGAGACATCGGCCTCCAAGCCTTTCCTGTTAATACCAATCCCACTGCTCGGCGCCCCGTGATTTGGTATCCCACCGACCCAAAAGTTATGGAGCGCCTGAGAAAAGTAGCCAAAGAGGAAGGTCTATCTAGTCCATACCTCCAAGGTATCTTAGATGATTGGACTCAGGATCTTAATTGTCCCAATGACTATAAACACCTCATGAGGGCACTCCTTCCCCCCGGGGACTTCCTTCTTTGGAAGGCCGCCTATTATGATGAGTGTGAGCAGCAAGCAGAGAGAAATAGGAAAGTACATCCCCACCCTATAGAAGCGGAGGCATTGAAGGGAGAGGGCCATTGTGCCACAACTGCTGCTCAAGCGCAGGGAGGCCCAGAATATTTTGACCAAGTGCGCCTCTGTGCCATGCCGGCCTGGCGCAAAACACCCCGATCTGGGCAGGCCAAAGAAAAGATTCAAAAGCTTGTTCAGGGGACCTCAGAGCCTTTCTCTGACTTTGTGGCCCAAGTACGGGAGGCGGTAGAATTTAAGGTAGACCATCCGGGGGCTGCAGAGGCCCTGGTAAAGGAGCTCCTCTGGGAGGGATGTTCTATGGAGTTCCAGAGGGCCATTGACCTCTCACGCTCCCCTGATATAGATGATTGGATACTGGCCTGTAGGGACATAGGCACTGCGGCCTATCAGGCCGAGGTCTTGGCCAAGGCTTTGAGCTCTCTTCAGGTGTCCTCCCCCACCCTGCTCCACCCGGAAAAGACCGCTCCACCCCCACATGCTTCCTTGTGGTGGGCGGGGTCACTTTGCCAAGGAATGCGCCAATCGTAGAAACTCCACCCCCTGAGAGCCCTCTGCTCTCCAAGTTCCCTCTCCTTGTCCTTCCAGCCCTAGGCCCCCCACCCCTTGCCCTCGATGTAGAAAGGGATATCACTGGGCCAAGGACTGTCTCTCTGTCCGTGCCCCAGCTTCGGGAAACGGATTCCGGGGCACCCCTCAGCCCCGCCAGTAAGAGGGGAAGCTGTCCTCTGGACAGCGCCGGTCACCGAGCGCCAGCCCTGCCTTTCTCTAAATCTCGATGGCATTATCTGGTCTGGGGTGGTGGACACAGGAGCCGACTCCACGGTTATCCCCCTAGACCGTGCCCTGCCCGAGTGGCCCACTACACCAGGGCCCTCCGTGATGGGGGTCTGCGGCTCGGTCCAGAGCCGAATTGTTGCCAAAGACCTGCCCTGGCATGACTGGGAGGGGAACTCTGGTCTCCTTCGCCCCATCCTAGTTCCAGGGGCCCCCCATGTACTTTGGGGAAGGGACCTGCAAGCACAAATGGGCATACATCTCTCCACCGACATGCAGTCCCGCTTTCAACAGTCCCCCCAAGCCTAGAGGCCCTGATTCCACAGCTGCCCCCATACCCAGATCCCCTCCAGCTACCCCCATGCGGTGGCTCTCAGATAAACCGGTATGGGTGGATCAGTGGCCTCTCCCCAACCCCAAGCTGCAGGTTCTAAGGCAGCTGGTCGCAGAGCAGCTGGAGTTGGGCCATATTGCTCCCTCCACCAGTCCCTGGAATTCCCCTGTTTTTGTAATCCAGAAGAAAGCCCAAGGGAAGTTCCGTCTTCTGCATGATCTTAGGGCCATCAATGCAGTTCTCAAACCGATGGGGGCTTTACAGTCCGGGATGCCCTGCCCCTCGGCCCTGCCGAGGGGACAGCCCATTGTGGTCATTGATATTAAGGACTGTTTTTACAGCATTCCCCTTCACCCCCATGATTCCTCCCACTTTGCATTTTCTGTCCCCTCTGAAAACCTGGCAGCCCCTTTTGAGAGATTTCAATGGAAGGTCCTGCCACAAGGCATGGCCAATAGCCCCACTCTTTGCCAACTGTTTGTCTCCCATGCTTTGAAGCCCTTACGGGCGGTCCCTGATTTAATTGTTTTACATTATATGGATGATTTGTTACTTTCCCATCCGAGTTCTGAAGTTCTCCAAAGTTGCTTTCAGTGGGCCCTCGGCTCTTTAGAACATTCGGGACTGAAAATAGCAACGAATAAGGTTCAGAAACATCCTCCCTATTCCTTTTTGGGTTTTCTTTTGCACCCAACATCTGCCGTGGTGAGGCGCCCCTCCCTTAAAATCCCTGACCCATTAACACCCACCGCCCTGCAAGAATTGTGTGGGACCATTAATTGGATTCGCTCGTCCCTACCTGTTTCCACCTTCCAACTAATTCCCCTTTTTGATTGCCTCCGTGGGGATCCTGACCCCGCTAGCAGACGGGTCTTGACCCCGCAAGCCAGGGAGGCCTTGGCATATGTCGAGGAGGCCCTTCAGAGTGCCTCCTTGGCCCGCCGCGCACCCGGGAGCCCACTCTCGGTCTTAATCTACCATCAAGTAGCGGTTGTATGGCAGGATGGGCCCCTCCTATGGTTACACCTGGCGGTGTCCAAACTCCCTCGCATTGGCTCCCTTTTGCATGTTTGTGCCTCCTTTATTACTAAGGGCAGAATAGCTTGTGTACAGTTTTTTGGTGAGGAACCAGCCATCATTGTTCTTCCTCTCCCCTTGTCCTCCTTGCCTCCCTCGATGTCCAGTGGGGACGTGATTGCTGCTGCTTTGGCTGGCTATCCTGGACAACTCTCCTGTCATTATCCCTCTCATCCTCTTTTGAAGGGCCTCCCTCACCTTCCCATTTCTACCACCTCCTTTGCTTTCCCTTCCTCTAGTCCATTGCCTGGAGCCTGCGTGGCCTTCACAGATGCTAACAAAGGATGCCACGGGTACCGGGTAACCTTGCAAGATCGAGTGCTTTGCCAGCTTAAGGCCCCTCATACCCAATCTGTACAGTGGGCCGAGCTCCATGCTCTTGTCCTTTTGTTGATGGATTTTTTGGACAGGCCCTTAAATGTCTTTTCTGATAGTGCCTATGCCGTTCAGTCCTTGGCCTCCCTCCCTGCGGCTGTGCTCTCTTCTGCAGAGGACCCCATGTCCGCTCTTCTGAGAGAAGCGCAGTCCCTTCTTTTTCTGCGAAGGTTTCCGTGGTTTTTGACACATATAAGGTCACATTCTGGTTTGCCCGGCCCTTTAGCAGCTGGCAACGCGGCCATAGATCGCTTTATTTCCACTTCAGAGGCAACGGTCACTTTTGTACAGCCCCTGCAAGCTGCCCGAGATCTCCATACCCGCTTTCATCTTTCCCCCCGTTCTTTGGCCCGCCTATTTCCCGATTTGTCTTTACCGCAGTGCAAACATCTAGTACGCTCCTGCTCCCGATGTGCACCCTTTTTGCCGTTGGGTCCCTTAAGTAATAGCGGTGTTAATCCTCGAGGCCTTCGACCCAATAACCTGTGGCAAGATGATTTTACCCATATTTCCTCCTCTGGCCGCTTGAAGTATGTTTGTACAATTATAGATTTGTTTTCCGGGTTCCTCTGGGCGGAAGCCCTGGCCTCTGAAACCTCTCGGGCCGTGATCCAAGCCCTGACCACGGCCTTTTGTGTTCTCGGGGTGCCTTATAAATTGAAGAGTGATAATGGCCCCTGCTTTAGCTCCTCTTCCTTTTTAGAGTTTTGCAAAACTTGGGGAATAACCCTAATCCATGGTATCCCTTATAATCCCCAAGGCCAGGCAGTTATTGAGCGGGCCCATCGAATGCTCAAAGTAACATTGGAAAAACAAGAGATGAAACTGAAACCACCCAAATTGCGCCTGGTTCAGGCTTTGTTCACCTTCAATTTTTTGTCCTTTGATGCCTCAGGGTACTCCCCCGCTTATAAGCATTGGGGTGCCACCTTTCCCTCTACCCCCGTCCCTCTTGTGGTGTGAAAGGATCCCCTCTCGGGACAATGGCAAAAACCCGCCCCTTTACTAACCCAAGGTCGAGGTTTTGCTTGTGTTTTTCCTACAGATCGTGAACAACCTGTGTGGATCCCGTCCCGGCTCATCCGACCCTTTAACCACGATGACGGACCCTCAGCCACCCCTGCAGATTCAGACCCTGATGGAACAACTTCGCCTGGACGACCCCGGAAGCCCCTGTCAGAAGCGGCGACGGATTCGGCCTCGTAGGAAGGCCCACCAGATTACTTGGAATGATCTTCAAGACCTGACTGAGACTGCCCAAAGGACACTGAGCCAACAGGGAAATCCCTCTCCCTCACCTGCCACTCTCTTTCTGATGATGTGTGCCATTATTTCTATGAACTCTGCAATGGCCCGGGCGGAAACTGTGTGGGGGCTACTTCCTAACCCCCCCCTTCTCATGCCTGTTGGAACCTCCGCTTCTCTCTTCCCTGTCCTTTACTCCCAACAATGCTTCCTCCTGACTTCCCACGCTTCCTCCAGATGTTGCCATGTTTCCCATTAATGGCACCTTATGGTTAACAATTCCCTGGCCTTTTCCCTGCCCTTTGACGGCTCTAATGTAGAGCTCCCTCTTACCCTCCGACCTTGTAGCCAAGGGGACTTTATATATAAGGGCACCGCAACTGGAGGGTAGCCTCATGACCCCGATGCTGGGGGGTGGGTCCTCGGGTGGAACTCTTCCACCTGCCCCTCCCTCTCACTACCTCAAGTTCAATTCAACAACTCCCATGAATACCCCTTCTTTTTCAACCCCCCTTCTGCTCCAAAACATCAGCCCACGTGTGAGTGGGTTGTCCAATGGTTAAGCTCCCCACCACCATTTTCTGATATGCCCCCCTGGAAGGATTGTGTTTCACGCCCCTTTGGGCTTCCTGGTGGGCTGATGCTTTGGGCCCGCCCCGTCATTTACAATGGTACATCCCCCACCCCTTTTCAGTATAGAAACCCACGCTCCATTACACATACCTCCATGGGCTCCCTAATGCTCTGTGGACCATTTGCCTGTACGGACATTCGCCCTCTTCTTTTCTTGCGCGGCTTTGTTTGGTTCAATGGAACTTTCCCATCCCCCAATAATCTTTTTGTTCAGGCTCAGAAGAAGAAAAGCATCAGTGCCTTGGCCTGTGTTCGGCCACCTTTTCTTGGCCTCCTTTCCAACAACACCCCAAAGGAGGCATTCTTAATTGCTCCGAGGGTTGTTATTTGAGCCTATGTGTTAATGGTTCCTTCTCCATAGCTGTTATTGTCCGTACCCCCGATATCTTTGGATTCCCATTAATGTGACGGATAGTGCCCACCATGTTCAAGCCCTTGTCCCTGCTCGCCCCAAAAGAGCTGTGGGAGTTTTGGCCCTGATTATAGCTTCCCTTCTTACTTTCCTCGCTTCCTCCGCCTCTGCTGTGGCCATTACTCTCTCTCAGACGGCCTCAGCCGAGTCCCTCAATCTCCTTGCCCAGCAGTTCATGGCCCTTTTTGACCAACAGCAGGAGGTCAATCAGCTTCTCCGGGGAGCCATCCTTAACCTCAACCAGCAGTTGGCCTTAACAAATGAGAGGATAGATTTTCTCGAAAAGCAGGTCCGCTCCTTATGTGATTCACGGTACTTCGGGTTTTGTGCAACCCCATACCCCATCCAAAATGTTTCACTTGCCATTAAGCAGCTCAATGAATGGATCTCCGGGCCCTGGGATCCCCGGCTGAGTGAAGAATTGGCCAATTTTACCTTTGCTATCGTGCGCCTTAATGAAACACGCTATGCCCCTGTTCTCTCCAGTTCCTTTTTTAATGATCTCTTCCATGAGTTCACTTCATGGTTTTCCCTCCCTCACCTCACCCTGGGACTCTTCTGCATGCTTCTTCTTGCGACTATTTGGGCATTTAGGACCCTAAGCCGTAAGCTTGTGCGTACCCGCCAAGACACCTTGTTGGCTGTAAAGGCCCTTTCCGCTTCTATTAAAAAGGAAGGGGGATATGTGGGAGAGTCAACGCGGATTTACCTCAGTGCCCTTAAGAGGTCCCTGGACCCGTGATGGCACTGCCTCCGGGCTTAGGCGATGATGGCAAGGCCTCTCACCCCCATTAACCCTCTAGGCACTTGAGGGACTGCTAGGCCCCCAGCTGACCCCTCCTTGTTCTCAGGAGAGAGGTACATCCGGGTCCACAAGGAATATCCTTGCTCCAGGTAGAGATCGCGAGAGTCCCAGGGTTAAGGTGTGCTTGACCTTAAAAGGCAAAAGGTGTTGTAATTGGCCAAGAGCCAAAATGGAAAGTGCTTGCATAGGATAGGCTATATATGTAGAAGAGCAGGAAATAAAGTTGGAGTTGCCCCCTGAGTTGCTGTGTAAGTGTGCTTTGTTCTGCTCGGCGCTCCCCGCCACGTGGCGTCCGGAAGGCCCCAGGAAAGGATCCGACAACAATTTAGGACAATGCTCAAAGGTCTATAAAATGTACACAACTTTTGACCCAGAAATATAACTATTAGGTTTATATAACAAAGAGGACAAAGAAAAAGGAAAAGGAACTATTCATACAGAATATTTAGAGCAGATTTTTGTATTTGTGTGTGTGTTGACAAAGAATTGGAAATTAAGAGATGTCTATCAATTGAGGAACGGCTGAACAAGTTGCACTACATTATTTTGATAGAGTACTATCATAGTACAAGAAATGACAAGAAGGATGCTTTTAGAAAAAAACCTGGAAAGACTAATATGAGCTTATTCAAAGTTAAGTGAGCACAACAAACTTAACACTGTACACAGAAACAATAGTGTATAGTGATCCACAGTGAATGACAACTATTTTGATCAGTATAATGATCCAAGACAATTCAAAAGGACTTATGACAAAAAATGTTATCACCCCCCAGGAAGAACTGATAGACATTGTCATACTTTTAATTCTTTTTTTTTCCTTTCTTGTTGCCTTTTTTTTTGGGGGGGGGAAGGGAGGGTTCTGGGTTTTCTTTTACAAAATGGCTACTCTGGAAATATGTTTTCCATGACTTCACATAATCTATAATTGAGATCAAATTGCTTACCTTCCCAAAAAAGTGGGGAAAGGAAGAAAAAGAGAGAATTTGGAAGTCAATAAATAAAAAAATTAGCTTTTTTTTACATATAATTGAAATGTATTTGAAAAAAAAATATGTTGGAGAAAAAAATAAAATATATTGGCTCTTCCTTTACAAATCCATTGTGAGTGTCAGTGACTAAGCTTTCTGTGAGAGTAAAGTATTGTACAATGTGGCCACAAGCAAAATACTATGTTTGTGATTGGTTGATATTAATTCATTTACTTACACTTATTTATCTACATGTTTTTCTTTCATTCATTTAATTGTCTATCTTTCTGTCAGCTATCTATCATCTTTATATTTTGCTTAAGTTAACTAGTACAAAACATCTTGTACCCAACTTTCAGTGTGCTTTAATATAAAACATTGAAGTGTGTCTACCTTTTCTCTCTTCACTACAATTTCTACAAAAGCTCTGGTAACCATTTTTTCCCATTTATTGACACTAACATCACCAAGGATTACCTTCTCCATTTCAGTGAAACAATCAAGTTAAGCACTTACTGTATAGTGACCACTTTCCTAAAAGAGAAAGGTAACACAGCCTTTAAGGAGTTCATATTTTAAATAGGGAGATAAAGCATAAATAACTAGGTAATAAAAATATAGAGAGATTAAAAGGAAAGTAATATAGGAAGGGAAGGAAACGGTAGCAGGTAAAGGCCACTGGCTGATGGTGGTACTTGATTTACATCTGGAAGGAAGGCAGGGAATCCAAGATTCAAGATTTCTTAGGATCCATAGCCATAACAATCTCTTGCTCCCAGGTATTAGATAAGAGTTCTCATGATTATGGATCAAAATATCTCCACCATACATGTGAAGCATCATATAATGATAAATGATATCAACATTTGTGCTTAAATTGTAAATATCCTCTGCGACTGTCTGTGAGATGTAGGGATAAGGTAATGTGAAATTGGAGGTTATTGCTGGCAATATATCTTCTTTGTTTGTTGCCTTATAAAGCAAGTGGGCACTGGTCAAAGAATGGGGAGGGTTGAATGCACAAGCTAGCATGTTGTGTGTACCTTCCCTCAAAGCTTGGGGAAAATCTTTGTTTGCCTGTACTGGCCTGCATTGAGGCTTGAGGGGATTCAAGGGAATGCACAAATGGTGCCTGTCTCAACTGCCCCCATCAAGATGTAGCAATATTTGGGGTAGCTAGGTGGTGCAGTAAATAAAGCACCAGCCCTGGAGTCAGGAGGACCTGGGCTCAAATCCAGCCTCAGACACTTAACACTTAACAGGAAGAGGCTGTGTGATCCTGGTCAAGTCATTTAACCCCAATTGACCTTCCCTCAACCCTCCAAAAAGCAAAGAGCAAAAAAAGACATAGGGGTATTTGTGCCCCACTTATTGCTTGGCCCCTTGAGAATGGTCAATAGAGAATACTGTAGGAGTTAGTGCTCCCATTATCAGTAATCTTTTTTTTTGCTTTTGCTTTTTGGAGGGCAATTGGGTTAAGTAACTTGCCCAAGGTCACACAGCTAGGTTTTTGTTTCTGTGATCAGTAATCTTTTTAAGAAGACTAGACTATGATAAAGCAAGATTTACCCCTTAGAATCTACCTTAGTGTCTTTCCTGTCTGACCAGATCAACAATGAACGTGTGTTAGCAGTCTTCCCCTGTTCTACTGCTTATCTGTCTTACATGAGGGTTTCACCATTCTCAAACAGACAGATTTGCTGCCTTCATGGCATAATCAACTATCATTCTCACTTTCTTTTCATATACTCTGAGACATCTACAGTTGAGAATTTTCACTGGAGTTCCATATCCCAAAATATTTCTAAATCCAGATTCATCTTCCTTAGTTAAAATCTGGCTTTGATGTGGTTTGAGAGGTTGAGGGACCCTTCAAGCACATAAGTACAGGAAAGGGTCTTCTGGAATGAATACATGGACTCAAGTAGTTTTTAAGTCCAAATAGCAAAGGTTTCCTGTAACCCTAACATGGTGGGCAGAGCTCTGTAGGGAACTTGCAACCTAACAATAATAATGCTACAGCTTATATAGGAAAAGCATTGGATTATATGGCAAGAATGCTAATTAGGTGCTACCAAAAGCACTTGGTCACAGGCGGGATTCACTCCTGGAAACAGGGGTGTGGGCATTTATTTTAGTTTGTTAGGTCTGTAACAAGATAGTTTTGGGAGTTGACATCTATAGCTTGACTGGATATATATATATATATATATATATATATATATATATATATATATATATATATATATATATGTAGTCATTTAACCCCAATTGACCTGCCCTCGACCCTCCAAAAAGCAAAGAACAAAAAAAGACGTAGGGGTATTTGTGCCCCACTTATTGCTTGGCCCCTTGAGAATGGTCAATAGAGAATACTGTAGGAGTTAGTGCTCCCATTATCAGTAATCTTTTTTTTTTTTTTTTTGCTTTTTGGAGGGCAATTGGGTTAAGTAATATATATCTATAATATATATTATTATATATTATAGATACTAATATATATCTATATATATACATATATATTTATATCTATAGCTGGATTGTAAACTGGAATTGTGGGAATCAGTACATAGCAGTTCTGCTGGTACAAGATAGTCCAGCTCATACAAGGGAAATTCTACAGAGTACAGTTTGTTTTTGTAACAGGAGACATAGTTTGCCTCACTGAGGCCCACTCATGAGTTATTACTAAGCAGAGTATCCTTGGGCTGAGAAGAAAACTGTCAGGGATAGTGTTTTGAGGCTAGAGATAAATGTGACCTTGGAAGTAGGGGCCAACACAAGCACCCAAGCATCTTATCAGCTTGCATGGGGTAACGGGGACCCCCAAAATTTCCTTCCCAGAAGAATTAAAAGTCAGAGGTATCTTGGGGAAGGAACAGGAAATTTATTCAGTTATCAGGAGAGGAGGGCATCCCTTCCACCAGTATGAACCAGCAGAATGAGGCATATTAAAAAAAACAGAACAAGAATTTATACCCTAAGGTAGTCAAGCCCCCTCTTCCTGCTGTCCCTTTTCCCTGTTGGCTGGGAGGTGGGCTCTCGGTCTTAGCACAAAATCTAATCCAATGGTGGATAACAAAGAAGTCTGCCACTCTCTCTGTTGGCTGGAAGGAGGGTCAGGGAGCCAAGATATTATTAATGTCCTTTGTTGGTAAACACCAAAGCAAGAGAGGAAAAAAGGTCTCAAGCAAGGGTGGAGGTTGAAAACCTCAGAAGTGGCCTAATGACGATAAGGGTGTGGTAGACAAAGGCAGAGGTCAAAAACTCCTGAAAGGGACCTAATGCTGATGTGGCAGTAGTAAAATGTGTGTGTGTTGGGGGTGTAGGGGGAAGGGGTACTAATGAAACTGAAACTCCAGCTTGCTCCCACAAAACTTAGGGAATGAGAAGGTTTTCATCTTTCTCATTCAAGCTTCAGACACTTACTAGCTGTGTTAACCTGGGCAAGTCACTTAATGCAGTTTGCCTCCATTTCCTCTTCTGTACAATGAGGAAGAGGAGGAAGTGGCAAACCACTCCAGTGTCTTTCCCAAGAAAACCCCAAATGAGGTCATGACAATTTGGACATCAATGAAAAGTCTGAACAATAACAAACAGCCCTTAAGGAGCTCATAAAGTAGACAACATGCCAAAATATAAACACAAGCTATATACAGGATAAATAGAAACTGATCAACCAAAGGAAGGCACTGGAATTAAGAGGAGTTGGAAAAAAACAAACAAACATAAAAGAACAACTTGCTGTAAATAGAAGGGATTTTAGTGGGGATTTAAAGAAGCCTGGTAAATCAGTAGTTAGAATTGAAGAATATGTTACCTCATTGTAGTTTGAAAATAACTCTTGGTTGTGAGGAATGTAGGACATGACAGGACAAAGAGTGGGTTGTAGTTGTTATTGCAGTGATGTACTAATAATGGGCAGATGGGGTGGAATGGTGAGAGTGTGGGGAAGAAACTGCTAGAAGATCTAAATAATAAAGGCAGGAATGTGAGGTGGGTGGTTAGATAACAATGACTTCACCTCTTTTGATTACCTTTTGTTCTGGCTCAACCCCTATTTGCTGGTCAAGTTAGAGAGTATCTAAGAAATGTGTAGCCTAAATAAAATAAAAGGCTGGAGTTCTAGCACTGATAAGGTAACATTTTGTTTAGATTTGTTTGCTAGGGGTAGTGACTCATAGCCTCATGCTGTAATTAAAAAGCTATCAGTTGACCCTAATCAAGGAAAGACACCCCCACCTCCACATTCATTTCGTTTTAGGAGACTGAAGCTGAGATGGCCCACTGGTGGCCCTGAAGACATGAAGTAAAAAGTTGATAATAGATTTTTTAATTGTTGTTCAGTCCTGTCAGACTCTTCATGACCCCATTTGATGTTTTCTTGGCAAAGATACTGAAGTGGTTTACCATCTCCTTCTCTAGCTCATTTTATAGATGAGGAACTAAGAAAAACGGGGTTAAATGACTTGCTTAGGGTTGCACTGCTAGATAACAACAAGCCAGCAGAGAAACACAATTAGAGTTCAGAGAAGTCAGGAATCTATGGAGGTAGGAGCAGTTGACATCTTATACTTAATGGGGGAGCAATAATGGTATGCCAAGACTCCACAGTGCAGACCTAGAAAAGAAAACCCCCAGCATGGAAATTTGATCTTCTGGTTAAAAGATATTAGTCACCTT
This sequence comes from Gymnobelideus leadbeateri, assembly GCA_011680675.1. NCBI lineage: Eukaryota > Metazoa > Chordata > Mammalia > Diprotodontia > Petauridae > Gymnobelideus > Gymnobelideus leadbeateri. Next base: position 125,183 of record WOXC01006034.1, on the reverse strand, counting down.
GGAGCATTAGGGGTGTGAGTTTCTGGTCCATGAAAGAGTCATTGTCTCATATGTCCCCCTCTCTATTACCATGTATGATTACATTCATATATCCATTGATAGGGCTTGTATTTGTGGAAATGTCTACTCCAGGTTTATGGGGAAGGATATTGCTCTGCTATTTTTTCTCATCATGCACATTCATTGGATGTCTTTGCTTTTGACTGTTTCTTTTTTCCTGCTCATAGATATAATCACATCCTTGGAGGCTAGTGAGCTATGGTTTGAATAGAAGAGAAACCACTGGGTTTCTTGAAACTGAGGTAGGTATTACTACAGGGGAGGGGAATGGTGGTTATGGAAAGGAAATACCAAGGGCTTTTAGTCTATATCTAGGGGAAGATAGTCTCCAATGACTGAAATCATGGGTCTTTGAAGTAAATGAGTAAGCATTTGCTGTTATTTTCCAAATCACCTTAGTCTACAGTCTGTAAAATTGCTGCCACCTTAGGAAACTTTTAATCATTCTTAAAACAGTCAGATTTTTCTTGCATATATATATATATATATATATATATATCTTCTAGTCAATTTCAATTCTCCTTAGTCAACAGAGAGAGAAGAGGGGGAGATAAATTGCAAGTTGATTTCATGTGATTTTTTACAAAATATAATACATGGAAATGAAGAAGATTAAAAATATTAAAACATTAATTTGTACATTGCCTTGTGGATTGCATTCAGTCAAAAGCTGCTTGACTAATTGTACCTTACTTGATATTCTTCCCAGAGACTATGTACACATCATATTATATTGGTTCACAAGTAAAAATAAGTATATTTATTGACTCTGCTTAGAATTTTAACAATAGATTAATGAGAAAATATATTCATGTAGCTCAAGAGGTACTTGAAAAAAAAATATGTTCACCACTCCATAAAATATAAATCTACTAATCCTACAATTATTAGCCATATTTAAATCTCTAAGATAGGAAGCAAATGGATTAACCATTTTTGCATACATATAAAATTGAATGTCCAGTATATAACTCAAACTGAACATGTCCAAAACTAAACTTACTTTCTTTTCCCCTAACCCTCTCCTCCCCTTTCAACTTCCGTATTTACTATCAAGGACAACACCACTCTCCCAGTTATCCTTAACTCCTCACAATCCCTCACCGTCCCCCCCATTCCCATCCTTACCTCCACCCTAATATATTGCTAATCCTGTGGATTTCACCTTTGCAATATCTTTCCAATATACTCCCTTTTCTCCTTTGATATTGCCTCACATTTGGTGAAGGCTTGTATCATTTAACTCTTGGACTATCGCAATAGTCTGCATTTGAGTAAGTTTGCCTTAAGTCTCTCCTCATATATTGGACCACGAAAATGATTTTCTTTAAATATAAAGCCAACCATGTCACTATTCCTACTCAATAAACTGCAGAGGTTCCTATTGCCTCCATGATCAAATATAAATATCCTCTCAATTTCAAAGTCCTTGATAAACTATTAATTCCTCCCCCGCACCCGAAACACATACTTTCTATCTTTTTCAGTCTTTTTATACCTTATTCTCCAACATGTATTCTTTGAACCAGTGATACTGGTTTGCCTTCTGTTTACTACCATGACAATATAGTTTTTAGCTCTTGGAATTTTTTTTTTCTGTTTGTCCCATATCCCTGCAATGTTCTCCTTCCTCTTGTCTACTACTGATATTCTTGACTTTCTTCAAATTACAACTAAATTTCTTCTTTCATAGAAATCCTGGCCCAGCTCCTATTAATTATACTTCCTCCCCTCTTTTACTTAGTTCCTGTTCATCTTTTATATAGCTTGTTTGTATGCATTTGTCATCTCCTATTAGGTGGTAAACTATTAATTAGATAGTAAACTCCTTAAAGGTGGTACTGTCTTTTTCTTCTTTCCATATCTCTAGACATTATACAGTACCTGGCAGTAATTTATTGATAAGTAGAATTTGACACAGAAATTGAAGCAGCTGCTATAAAGAGTTGTTCACAAATAACTAGCTATGCAATGATCATAAAATTATAAAAATTTACAACTTGAGACATTATCTAATGCAATTATGTCTAGTAGATGAGAAAATGTAGTCAAGAACAGTGAAATAACTTCTGTCATCGAGAGCAGTAAATCCCACGATGACTTTGGTTTGAATTCCCTTCTAGATATTTACTCATTATGTTAATACAAGAAAATTATTTAAATTCTCTGAACCTCATTATTCTCATCTTCAGAAAGGTGATAACAATGCTACCTACCTCACAAAGTTACTGTGAATATCAGATATGATTGACTAAATTAAGCATTTGTAAACTTAGTGTGTAATAATAGGAGATGTTCTTTGTGATTCCCATTGTTCTTATTATGGTTTCTGTTTCTGATGCTGTTGTTGTGGTTATTGACTAAAATCATACAAACTGTGAATGACAAACCAAGAATTAAAACCAAGGACTGCTACTTTTTTTTTTTTAAGTTACACTTTGTTGCCTTTTTTATCCCAATATACCAAAAGGTTGGACAAACCAAATATTTTCTCTATCTATTTATTAGATTAAACACTTACCACTAAGAAAAAATAATCCCAATAAAAACATTACCTTAAATCATATAAAAATGAGTGAGCATAAGGCAGCTTTGTTCTGGGACAAAGGCCAATCCTGAGAAGAGGGTGCTGAGCTACTCTGGTGTATCAGTACTTATTTTAATTTGAGAAGCAAAAGTAGAACAAGAAATCTAAGATGGCAAACAACAGAACTGGGACTAGGAAACTCCTTAACAATGACTTTTGAGACAGCAAAATTCAGATACATTGAATTATTTCTTCTTATAGAACAGACAACAATCTTCCTGAATTATTTCTTCATATAGAACAAAATTTATTCTACTTAATTTCTGTGCAACTTTATTAGGGAACATACAGAAAAGAGTAGCTGAAGAATTTGTTGTGAAGACTATTATAACATTTTGAATTTTGCCTAAGGCTTGTAACTAATGAGCAACTTAAAATTTACAAGAAAAAAAAATTGGTCATAACTGGTATATTGTTTAATATTTTGATCTCATATGGAGAGTACAGAGTGAAAAAGAAAAAAATAATGTACACAATATTTATCCCTAAATAAACTCACACTATTGTAGCTTCTATAACAATATATGAACACCCTGAGTATTTGGTTACTTAACATGTTAGACTAAATGGAAGATTTCCTACAGTATAAGCAGTACCTCTAAAATGAGATCCATTGGATCTGCGATTTCTTTGGCAGAGAAAATTCCCTTATAAGATACTTACACATATATGTACACATATGCATACATGTACACACACAAATTTATATACATAAATTTACATATATGCATGCATGTGCATACATTATTGCTTATATTTCATTATAAATACATGTGGAGATGTATATGTATGCACACACACACACACATATGAACAAAGACAGAAACAGATATACAGACTGCTGCAGAGGATATATGGGGCAATGGATAAGGATCTGTCTCTGGAACTAGGAAGATAATCAAACCCTACCTTTGATTCCTAGAGATTTTGGGATTCTGGTTGAATACCTAACTGTTCAATTCCCAAGGCAACTATCTAAGAATATAAGTTGCAAAAAAAGCACTCATCTTCATAGGTAGAGGAAGTTTTCTTATAAGGGAATTTTCTCTGCCAGAGAAATCACAGATCCAGTGTATCTCTCTCTAACACACACGCATATGCATGCATATATGTATACATACAATAAACACGCAAACATGTACATACATATATGCATGCATGAATACAGATGCATATGCATACAGTAAAATTATCCATATATTAACATAACATCTAATCATTATAGACAATTATCACATTGAATATATTTACTGTGAATGTTTAATATCTTTAAGATTAAAAAAAATATTTCCATCCTCATTGGCTCTTCAACCTAATCACTTTCATCACTATTCTCTTCTTTCTAATCTTCCCACAATATAGCGTCTTCACTAGCATCTATCTTACTAGAAGGCAGGTCTTTTTAAGCCACAGATGACAGACTACATCAATGGTTTTTAAATCATCTCCCTAGGAGGCTGGCATATTCTCCATTACTGTGCTGTCTTCACTACTAAGAACATGATTATGAACCACACTCAAATTTTATATACACCAAATTTAGGGAAAAGTATGGGCCTGAATTTGGACCAATTTATATTTCATTTGAAGGCTTTCTTCATACATCACCTAAAAGGGTATGCTGTTATAACACTTTATATTTCCATGGGGTTTATAGTCCCCAAGGTAATTTTATATGCCATGTTTGTTTGATCAACACCTTTTTTTATACACAACAAAGCTTTAGCTCAGGGAGTTTACATGATGGCCAGAGTTCCCAAAGTTACTAAGCAGGAAAGTACAGGAATATTTATGTGTAGAACCACATTGTGAGTGTTTTTTTTTTCTTTTTGGAGGGCAATTGGGGTTAATCGACTTGCCCAAGGTCACATGGCTAGGAAGTGTGACAAGTGTCTGAGGCTGGATTTCAACTCAGGTCCTCCTGACTCCAGGCCCGGTGCTCTATTCACTGTACCACCTAGCCGCCCTGTGTTTTTTTTTTTTTTAATATCAGAGAAAAATTGAACATTTTTTGTGTGTCTTTTAAACTGATCCTGAAAATGGTTCCAAAATAAGAGTCCAAACACACACACACACACACACACACACACACACACACACAAACACACACACACACTTATACATTCAGTATATTGAAAATGAGCCTTCCAAAGTGAGTAATTTAAAGGATTTATTCCAGTAAACTATATGTTTTTCTTTTTCATCTGTTCAATTATTTATAATCACAGAATCACATATTTTCAGAGTTAGAAAGTGTTAGAAGCCATCTACCTTAACCTATTCCTATACAGAGTTCCTCTCTATAACATAACAAAAATTAACCATCCAACCTTTCATCAACTCCTTCATGGAGAAGAAGCCCTCACCTTCCCAAGAAAGTCCATTGTATTCATGAATATCTCTAATTCATTGGGATCACAGGATCAAAAATAGAGATCTGGAAGAGATCTCAATGGCCAAATATTTTGATTCTGAGGCCCAGGAAACTTCCATGACTTATTCAATGTCAAATCAGTATTTAATATTAGAGGTTTGTTTCATTATCACTAACCTTAAAGCTGTCCTAGTGTAATTTCTACCTATTACTTCTAGTTTTGTCCTTTAAAGTCAAGCATGACAAATGCAATTCCTCTTCCATGTGTCAACCTTTTAAATATTTGAAGAATTTATATGTACATATCATATATGTATACATATATTTATATAGACACATATACATATATGTGTGTGTGTACACACATTTTCATTAAGACTTCTCTTCTAACCATTAAACATCCCTAGTTCCTTTATATGATCCTTATATGGCATGAGCTTCGATACTCTTTCATTGGTCAATTCCCTAGAATAGAAAAATCACATGTTCACTAACAAAATAACAATTACAATATTAATAATTCATTTATATAGCACTTTAAGGTTTGCTAAGGAATTACTGTGCAGCAATCCCTGGGAGACATATATACTAAGTATCATTATGCCCATTTGCAGATGATGAGTTAACAGTAACTCAAAGTGGTTAAGAGACTTGAAATCATATTCTTCCAGTATAAGAGACAACGTTCTATTCAATATAGAAATGGAACCATACTTTCACCTTTTCATGTGCATTTGTCTTCTCAATGAAACCATAAATTCCTATGACACAGGACCCTTATTTACATTTATTATGTTCACAGTGCTGACCAGTGCACTGCCATGTATCTAAAAAGAGTTCACTAAATATTAGCTGATATTATGAGCACTGATTGAAAGTCTAGATATTTTAATTCTAGGACTGCCTCTAAAATTAATTTTACTACTACTATAACTACAGCTATGATTACTACTACTACTACTATTACTACTACAACTACTGCAGCTGCTGCTACCATTACTACTGCTGCTACTACTACGGTAAGATTCTGGCCAAGTAATACAGTCCCTTTTGGCTTAATGTCTTCATTTGAAAATCAAGGAGTTTGCACTAGGTGGTCTTGAAGGTCCTTTTGAGTTACGGATTAGAGAGCAACTCTAAATACTTCAGTTATAATATAATATGTAGATGAAAGTTTCTTAGCCTTTTTTGTACCATGGCTCCATTTTACTATTTGAAACCTATGTATATCCCCTCAGAATATTGTTTCTAAATGGAGAAAATAAAATTTATCAGATTAAAAAAGAAACTAAGCATCTTGAAATAATTATCAAATTAAAAACAGAAAAAAGAAAATAAATTCAGATACCCTGATAAACATGATTAATTAGATAAGGAGAAGTCATCTATATAATCTTAGAAGTGATCATGCCTGTTATATTTTTTCTAATTTTATTAAAGAATGAATAAAAGATTGCTAGACAGAAGTAAAATTAAACAATATTTATAGACCCTTGTTAACTACAGGCTCAATATTTCCCCAAAGGCTAATGCATTCTTAGCTGAATCAGAGAAAACAGTATATTCAGAACTTGGGTGACCATAGCTAACACAGTGGATAACAGAATCAGATATAATACCTCATCGTGGTGTGGAAATGAGCCTGGGTTATTGAAGGTTATAGCAATGGAGCAAAAGATCAATCTGGTCTATCATATGGAAAAGGTCAACATGTTTTCTGAGGTGCAGAAGATCTAATTTCAGAGTGGTTCTCTGAAGGCTGTATGTTGATGACTTTCAGGTCATAGCAGAACATGAATACTATCTAACAAGTAGTAGAAGTATTGTGATCTGTAATGTTGGAAGGAATGAACATAACCATGCAATTATTGATCCTTGAATAATTGAAGTAACATCAGATAATTGAGGTACATCTTCTGATGCTGCCCACATCTGGGTATGGATGTTTATCCACTTATCCATCTTACTTCATGCCATTAGACAAATGTTTGTCATTCCTGATACACAAATATTTCTCATTTCACAAGTTGTGAAATTATTTTTCAAGCCTTACTCAAAATTAGTTTCATTTAAATCTTTTCTTTGGGAATTTTGAAAATCAATTGATATTTGTTGTCAATAATTTTATTGCTTGTTTGCTTAATATAAATATCATTTTTTTTCTCTTTGACTTTGACTTTTATCATATCAGCACAATCAAGGTACAAAAGATAATAGGAAGCTGATAGAGTGTTTTTTCTAATACTTGTCTTTAACAATTTTTCAGGGTGAATTTAATTTCAGACGTTGGATTTAATTTCATTTTATTTCACGATAAATGGAGGCAAAAAATTATGCCATGAATACCAGTTCATACACTCAATTTAGTTTCAGTTATTTACTTTAAGTTAGTTTAGTTATTGTCCTATATCTCTCCTCCCTTTCTCTCCCTTGAAGAGAGAAACAAACAAACAAAAAATATCCTGGAAACAAAAAAAAAATGATCTTTATACTCATTGACTCCACTTCCTTTCCTTTCGAACACTACCTTGTGATCTAGCTTCCAGTCTCATCAGTCATACAAAATTCCTTTCTCCAAAGCTACCAACAATATGCATGATCTTTTCTTAGTCCTCATTCTCTGTGGTTTATTTGCTGCATTGGACTGCATATAGCAGCCTGACATCCACAATACTTTCCCTTGTATGAGTTTAGATGAATACTCTATTTTGGTTCTCCTAAACCTTCCTTCTTATTCTCCTTTGAGTGGCTTATCATTCATATTAGAATTCTAGTTCCCCAAAGCTTCATCCAAACCCTATTCTCTTTTCTCTATATATACTCTTTGTGAACTTATCAGATCATAGGCACTTAATTATGATGTATTTTCCATTAAGTCACAGACCTAAATGTCACAGTCACTCCCCTGAGCAACTAAATATTGTGGAATTATCTCAAACTCAACATGGTCAGTACAGGAATCATTATCTTTCCCTACAAACTTACCTCTTTCCCCAAATTCCCTATCTCAGTTAAACAGCAACACACATAATTCTTTTTATTTTTAATCTACTTAATAGTATCTTTCCCACAAATACATAAAAAGATAGTTTTCAACATTTACTTTTGTAAGATTGTGAGTTCCAAATTTTTTCTCCCTCACAATGAATCTCCTCAAAATGGTAAGCAATCTAATATAGGTTACACATGCAAAATCATTTAAAAGACATTTCAACATTAGATATGTCATGAAAGAAGAATCAGAAAAGGGAAAAACAACAAAGAAAAAAAAACAAAAAAGTAAAAATAGTATGCTTCAATATGCATTCAGATTCCATAGTTCTTTCTGTGGGGTTGGATAACATTTTCCATCATGAGGCTTTTGGAAACGTCTCGGATCATTGTATTGCTGAGAAGACCTAAAGCTATTTTAGGTGGTCACTGCACAATGTTACTGTTACTGTGTATAATGGTGTCCTGGTTCTGTTCACTTCACTAAGCATCAGTTCATGTACGTCTTTCCAGATTTTTCTGAAATCTGCCTACTCATCATTTCTTTTTTTTTCCCTCATTGCTATTTTTTTTTTGGTGAACTTGTTTATTTTTAGTTTTCAACATTCATTTCCACAAGATTTTGAGTTACAAATTTTCTCCGTCTTTCCCCTGTCCCTACCCCAGGATAGCAAGCCTACATAATACCCCTTCTCCAATCTGTTCTTCTTATAAGCTCTCCAATCCCCTCCCCAACTTTCTTGTAGGGCAAGATGGATTTCTTTTTTTAATTAAATTTTATGTTTGTTTTTAGTTTCCATCATTCATTTCAACAATATTTTGAGTTACAAAATTTCTCCCTGTTGTTCTCCTACCCACCACCCCAAAATAGCAATCCCACTGTATACCCCAACCCAATCTACTCTCTCCTGTATCCTTCCCCGTTCCCCCTCCAAATTTCTGGTAGGGAAAAATGTATCTTCATACCCCAGTGACTGTACATCTTATTTTCTAATTGCATGTAACAACAAGAACAGCAATAACAATAATAATATATTTTAAACATTTGATTTTAAAACTTTGAATTCCAGATTCTTTCCCTTCCTCCCTCATCACCAAATCTCAGTGGTAAGATAAGCAATTCAATAGAGGTTGTACATCTGTAGCTATGCAAAACATTTCTATAGCAGATATATTGTAAAAGACTGACTATATTTCCCTCCATCCTATCCTACCGCCAACTTTTTCCATTCTCTACTGTGCCCAAGGTCACACAGCTAGGTTTTTGTTTGTGTGCATTAAGTGTCTGAGGCAGGATCCGAACTCAGGTCCTTCTGACTCGAGGGCCAATGCTCTACTCACTGTACCGCCTAGCCGCCCCGACCCTGTCCCTTTTCAAACGTATGTGCTTCTAACTACCCTCCCCCAACCTACCCGCCCCTCCATTATCCCCCCTCTCATCCCCTGCCCCCCTACTCTCCTATAGGATGAGATAACCTATTTAGCATGTATGTCATTCTCTCCCAAAGCCAAATTCAATGACAGTAAGGTTGACTCATTCCCTTTTTACCTCCATTTTGCAAGGCTACATTGTAACCATTTCACCTTGCCTCTTCTATATGACATAATTTACCCCATTCTGTCTCTCCCCATCTTGTCTCATTATATTTCCCACTCACCTCTTTTGCCCTCTGGAATATCATATTCCATGCCCTTCAGTCCCTCACTGTAGAAGCTGCCAGGTCCTGTGCCATTCTGATTGTGTTTCCACAATATTGAAATTGTTTCTTCCTGGCTGCTTGGAGTATTTTCTCTGTGATCTGGGGATTCTGGAACCTGGCTATAATATTCCTGGGAGTTTTCTTTTTGGGATCTTTTTCAGGAGGTGATTGGTGGATTCTTTCAACCTCTATTTTGCCCTCTGGATCTAAAACATCAGGGCAATTTTCCTTGAGAATTTCTTGAAGGGTGATTTCTAGGTTCTTTCTTTGATCATGGCTTTCAGGTAGTCCAATAATTTTTAAATTGTCTCTCCTGGATCTATTTTCCAGGTCAGTGGTTTTTCCCATGAGATATTTCACATTGCCTTCTAATCTTTCATTTTGTTTGGATCTGCTTAACAGCATCTTGATTTCTCATAAAGTCATTAGCTTCCATTTGCTCCAGTCTAACTCTGAAGGAATGAATCTCCTCAGTGAACTTTTGAGATTCTTTTTCCATCTGGCAAATTTGACTTTTTAAGGCATTCTTCTCCTCATTGCCCTTTTGGGCCTCCTTTGCCATTTGAGTTAGTCTATTTTTTAAGGTGTTGTTTTCCTCAGTCAGGCTGTTGATCTTCATTTTATACTTTTCCTGTATCCTTCTCATTTCTCTTTCCAGTTTTTCCTCCACTTCTCTTATTTTATTTTTAAAGTCCTTCTTAAGGTGCTCTATGGCCTGCAACCTGCTCATGTTTTCCCCTGGGGCTTTTGGAGCAGGACTTCTGACCTCACAGTCCTCTTCCCACTCCATGCTTTGACCCTCTTTGCCCTCAGAGTAGGAGTCTAGGGTTGCAATTTTCTGTTTAATTTGTTTCCTTTGTCTTGGCATGTTGCCACTTAATTACTTGACTTTTGGGCTTGTTGCCACAGTATGGCTTTAAGGCCAGATAGAGGAATTTTTGTCCTGAACATGTGGGGGGCAACTTCCGTTTCTGGCAAGCTGGAAACCCTCCCACAACCTCCACTCCAAATCACAATCCAGATCCAGGGAGGTTAAAGCAAGAGCAATTACCCCCCCAAGACTGATTGCTGGATCTCCCTACTGTTTGCGGGCCAGGAGCTGGAGATGCCTCTGATAACTACAAAGTGGTGTGTGTCCTCAATGGGCTCTATCCCCCAGGGGAGGAAGCCAACGCATTCCCCAAATACTGGTCCCAAAATCCATAGGGCACTAATGTCTCACTTTGTCCTAGGCATGTCTATGTTGATAATTCTGGAATCCCCACAACTGCTGGTGTTCTTGGGTCCCTCCAGCCGGCTGCTGGCCCTCCCGCCCTGGGGCTAAAACTGCGAGTCAGGCACTTGGCTGTGTTCGGCACTCCACTTGGCTCCCCATGCTCTGTGCTGTGCTGCCGGCTCCCAGACTGCTGTGGTGGTCCTTCCTGCAGGGCTGCTGGGCTGTCCTCAGTGGGAGGTTAGCTTCTCTGTGTCATTCTGTGGGTGCTGGGGCTCCAGAAGTTGTTCAGAGTCCTCTTTTACATAGTTTGGAGGTAATCTACAGGCAGAGTGGCTTGGACGCGCTGTTTCTACTCTGCCATCTTGGCTCTGCCCCCCTGAGTTAATCTATTTATTAAGGTGTTATTTTCCTCAGTCAGGCTGTTGACCCTCATTTCATACTTTTCCTGCATCCTTCTCATTTCTCTTCCCAATTTTTCTTCCACATTTCTTATTTGATTTTTAAAGTCCTTCTTCTCCTTATTGCCCTTTTGGGCCTCCTTTGCATTTGAGTTAGTCTATTTTTTAAGGTGTTGTTTTCCTCAGTCAGGCTGTTGACTCTCATGTCATACTTTTCCTGCATCCTTTTCATTTCTCTTCCCAATTTTTCCTCCAGTTCTCTTATATGATTTTAAAAATCTTTCTTAAGGTCCTCTATAGCCTGTAACCTGATCATATTTTCCTTTGGGGCTTTTGGAGTAGGATTTCTGACCTCACAGTCCTCCTCCTGTTCCATGCTTCGATCCTCTTTGCCCCCAAAATAGGCATCTAATGCGGCAATTTTATGTTTATTTTGTTTCTTTTGCCTAGGCATGATGCCATGTAGTTACTTGACTTTGGGGCTTGTTGCCACAGTAGGGCTCTGCCACCATACAGGGGAGCTTCTGTCCTGAACGTTGGGGTCTTCAAAACTTCCAGTTCTGGCAAGTTGGATACCCAACCCTGACCTCCCCCCAGATCACAATCCAGATCCAAGCAGGCTAAAGCAACGGCAATTAAACCCCAAAACTGATTGCAGGATCTACCTACTGTTCGCAGGCTAGGAGATGAAGCCGCCACTGGAGCTGCAAAATGGTGAGTGTGCCTAGTCTCCTCAGTGTCCTCTAGCTCCCAGCAGAGGAAGCCGACATGTTCCCCAAATACTGGTCTGAAAGTCCATAGGGCACTAACCTCTCACTTTGTCCTAGGCATGTCTGTGTTGATAATTCTGGAATCACCACAGCTCCTGGTATTTTGGGCTGCCTCTGATTGGCTGCTGGCCCGGCCACCCTGTGGCTATAACTGTGGCTCACGTGGATCTGGGCTCGGCTCCCCGCACACTGGGCTGGCCTCCCCCTGCAGGGCCACCGGGCTGTCCCCAGCAGGAGGTTAGTTCTCTGTGTCGTTCTGTGGGTGCTGGGGCTCCAGAAGTTGTTCAGAGTTCCCTTTTACATAGTTTGGAAGTGGTCTGGTGCGAGAGCAAATTGGTAGTGCTGTTTCTATTCCGCCATCTTGGCTCTGCCCCCAGAAAGACCTCTTCAACTATTTTCATACTGAGAAAAGTTTCATCAGTTACAGTTATCATTTTTCCCTGTAGGAATGTAAGTACTTCATCTTTGATAAGTTCATAATGATTTCTTTTCCCAGTTTACCTTCTCAAGCATCTCTTGCTTCTTGTATCTGAATGTCAAATTTTCTATTCAATTCTGGTTTTTTAATCAAGAATGCTTGAAAGTCCTCTATTCCACTGAATGACCATATTTTCCCCTGAAACATGATACTCAATTTTGCTGGGTAGGTGATTCTTGCTTTTAATCCAAGCTCCAATGCCCTCTGAAATAACATATTCCATGCCCTTTGACCCCTCAATGTAGAAACTGCCAGATCCTGTGCTATCCTGATTGTGTTTCCACAATATTGAAATTGTTTCTTCCTGGCTGTTTGTAATATTCTCTCCTTTATCTGGGAATTTTGGAACCTGGATACAATAATGCTAGGAATTTTCTTTTTGAGATCTTTTCAGGATGTGATTGGTGGACTCTTTCAACCTATATTTTGCCCTCTGCTTCAAAAACATCAGGGCAATTTTCCTGGAGAATTTCTTGAAGGATGATTTCTAGGTTCTTTATTTGATCATGGTTTTCAGGTAGTCCAATGATTTTTAGATTGTCTCTCCTGGATTTATTTTTCAGGTCAGTGGTTTTTCCTATGAGATATTTTGTCTTCTATTGTCTTCTGTTCTTTCATTTGTTTCGATCTGCTTAATAGCATCTCGATTTCTCATAATGTCACTAACTTTCATTTGATCCAGTCTAATTCTGAAGGAATGAATCTCCTCAGTGAGCTTTTGAGATTCTTTTTCCATCTGGCAAATTTGGCTTTTTAAGGCATTCTTCTCCTCATTGCCTTTTTGAGTCTATTTTGCCATTTGAGTTAGTCTATTTTTAAGGTGTTATTTTCCTCAGTCAGGCTGTTGACACTCATTTCATACTTTTCTTGCATCTTTCTCATTTCTCTACCCAATTTTCCCTCACTGCTTCTTAAGGTCCATTATGGCTTGTAACCAGCTTATATTTTCATTTGGGGCTTTTGGTCCAGGATTTCTGACCTCACAGTCCTCCTCCTGTTCAATGCTTTGATCCTCTTTGCCCCCAGAATAGGAGTCTAATGTTGAATTTTTCTGTTTATTTTTTTCCCTTTGCCTAGGCATGTTGCCACTCAATTACCTGACTTTTGCGCTTGTTGCCACAGTAGGACTCTGCCACCAGCCAGGGGAGCTTCTCTTACAAATGCTGGGGTTTTCCCAATTGCCAGAGGTATTAGTTGTGTGGGCTCTCTGAAGCCTCCACAGGCTTTGGCAAGCTGGTCACACACCCCAAGACCTCCACTCCAGACCACAATCCAGATCCAAGAAGGGTAAAACAAAAGTTATTACCCCCCCTCCACCTGATTGCTGGATGCCCCTATAGTTCACAGGCCAGGAGCTGAAGCTGCAAAAGGGCAAAGTGGAGCAATCTTTGCCAGCTCCTTAGCGGCTTCTCGACCCCAGGGGAAGGAGGCCAGGGGCTCTCCCAGCCAGTCCCAAAGTCCATAGGCCACTAACCTTTCACTTTGTCTTCGGCATCTATGTGTTGATAATTCTGGAAATACCACAGTTGCTGGTGCTCTGGTGTCCCTCCAGCTGGCTCTCTGTCAGGCTGCCTTGGGCCTAAAACCTCTGACTCACTTGGACCTGTGCTTGGCTCCCACAGTGCTGTGCTGGAGGCTCCCTACTAGGCTGCCGGGCTGTCCTCAGCGGAAGGTTAGCTTTTCTGTGTCATTTTGTGGGTTCTGGAGCTCCAGAGGTCATTCAGAATCCCCCTTTTACATGATTTTGAAGTGGTGTGGCCGAGAGCTCTGTGGAAGTGCTGTTTCTACTCCACCATCTTGACTCCCAATCTTATAAATTAGACTCAATTTCTATGTACTTTAGAAATGAGCACTTTTTCAGAAGTGTTGGGTAGCAAAACTGTTTTCCAACTTTTTACTTTCCTTCCAATCTTGCTTGTGTTGCTTGGTTTGTTCAAAACTTTTTTAATTTAATGCATTCAAAATTGCTCATTTTACATTTAATAATGTTCCCTATCTATCCTTTGCTTATAAATTCTTCCTTTCTCAGTCAATCTGATAAGTAAATTATTCCTTGTTATTTTAATTTTTATAGGTTTGGTCACTCCAGAATCTGTTCAGAAGCTTAATTTAATGTCTTTTCCAAGGAATGTTGGGGAGAGATTAGGCAACTTCCTGGCTTCTCAACACCATTTTGGCTTGACCCCTCACCACATACAATTCTTTAATTCTTACAGGTTCTTAACCTCCTATCTTAACAATGCCTTAGAAGTCAGTTGCCAAAATTGACCATTTCTACTTTCACAATATTTGTCAGATCTGACATTTATTCTCACAGCTTTGCTCTTAGTTCATGCTCCTCATTACCTATCACATAGTTTAATTGCAGTATCTTCCTAACTTGTCTCCCTGACAAAAGTATCTCATTACTCTTGTTCATACCACATTGTCTTACCAAAGTGGTTTGTTTATGGACAAATGTGACAATGTCAGTCCCCTATTCAATAAGCCCCCATGGTTTCCTACTTTGTCTAGAGTAAAAGATTAACCTCTTAAAGCACTTAACCTCCTTTTCCCAACTTAGCATATTTCCAACTTCATTGTACAATATTCTTCATCTTTAACTCTGAAATTCCACTGAATTTCCTTTCTTTCTTTCTATTCCTCACACTGTCTTTCTGACATTATTTGTCATTCCTAAAATGTATCCTTCACCTCTACATCAGAGTGTATTTTTTTTCCTTCAAGATACAACCGAGGAGCTGTTTTCCTATAATAAAACTTAAAAAATTCTTCCCTACTATCTTTCCCATTACACTGTATATGATTTGAGTAGGAAATTATTTTGGTCATTGTATTTGTACCTTAAGTACCTAGCAAGTACCTATGACCTAGAAAGAGTGATGACTTTGGAACCAGAAGTCATGAGTTCAAATCCTTCTTTCATCATATATTTCTTGTATTACCTTGAGGAAGTCATTTAAACTCTTAGAATCTTAATTTTCTTTCTTGTGAAAGGAAAGAATTGAACTAGTTTGCTATTAATCTCCCTCTCAGTCCTAACCTATCATCCTAAATTTTTCTGCTTAATTTTTATGTTTGTTTTTTGTCTTATAAATGAGTATCTACATAGAATGTTAATGATGACATATTTTCACAGAAGTTTATCTTGGGAAAATATACTGGAAAAAGGCATGCAGAACAAGATAGGTGGATCACCAACCTAAGTGATTTTGATAGTATAGAATAAAATAGATTAAATGGATGCTGAAAACCAGATGAGAAGAATCAATATTCTGGGGACAAACATGACCAAGCCTAGTAGTCTGTCTTACATTGTGATTTAACTATGTATTTGAATGTGAATATGAATTGTAGCTTGAGTTTGCATTATTGACATTTATTTTCAGATCAGGAACTATTGTATCAATCTTTTCCATTGATTAACATGGTTTATACTGGGGAAAACAACAATCTATTTTAGTGATAATTACTTATAAAAAATCGGCAAGAATTTATCACAGAATGTCTGCTGAATAATTAAATCCAAGCCATCTTTGGGTGCCTACTCAAATGTAATTAGTGGAATGCAATTAGCATCTCCTTATAATTTCCAGAATGTAAAATCTTGGCTCATTCTGACCAGTTGCTAGCCAGAATGTGGAAAGAAATGCCTCACATCTCAATTTTTATTTGTTAAAAAGAAGGGTACAAAAAGAATAAAAAATAAAGCACCTGAAAATTTGTTTCCCTTACAGTTGGCTCCTTATTAAATTATCTTCTTTGTATTATATAAGCAATTATTATATAACTACTTGATAGTCAGATAGCATAAGAAAATAGTAAGATTGGTTAGGGGAATAGTCTTTATATAAGGACCTCCCCCATAGCTGGCACTATGGAGACAATTTGCAATTTGGCTTATAAGGCAGGAATAAATCCTGTGTCAGCCAGGCCTTTCTGCTACAGTAAACAGAATGATGTGGGAAGTAAGCCAATGGATATACAATAAAAATAGAGAAATTTAAAATAAATTCATAAATTCATTTTATAAAATATTTTCCTTTAGGCACCATGCCATTTATTTCATCTATAACTGTGCTACTGATTTCCAATATATTGTTGATATATGGCTAATTCAAATATATAGGGGGAATTATTGAAACCAGGGAAGGCTAAATAGACAAAATGAAGTATGGATTTGAGACAATTATTTGAGAAACTAAAGGCAAAACAAAATTCAGCTGAATGTGGGGGGATGGGGAAGAAATTTAATTCATCTAGATCATTTCTTTCCTTTTCAATAAAATCCAGTAGCTCCCCACTCTCACTAGGATCAAGTACAAACTCCTTTCTTTAACTCTTTAAAGCCCTTCACCCCCTTCCCCAACCTATCTTGCCAGTTTTATTTTTTATTACTCTCCCTTTCACATTGTGCCATCCATCTTAAATGTCTTTTTCTGTTTCTCACATGGCATTCTGTCTTTCATCTCTATGATGTTGCTGTTACTCCTCCCCATCCTCATCTTCCTCCTCCTCTTTCTTCCTCCCTCCTCACCTCCTTCTCCTCATATCTCTCTTTTCCTGCAAGGCTCAACTCAAGCAACAGTTTCTACATTAATGTAACTGGGGATACCATAGCTTTGGCATTTCATCAATTATCATGGTCATGACAGCATGTGATAGAGAAATGAAAGCTTGAAAGATAAAGGTTCAAATCCTGTCTTCGATTCTTACTACTTGCATGATCCATGGGGAAATCATTTAACCTCAATGAGGCAATTTTCCTTGACTTAAGGAATTCAATTATTAATCTATAGTAGTCTGTGTCAGTGTGCACTGACAAATTGTGGGATCATTAATATATCACATAGCAATTGTTTGTAGCATTCTGAATCACTCCTATGGGCCAGACCAGGCCTTTAAAAAATCTTTTCATTGACATCTTTTGTTCTTATATCACAAGTGTTTCCAAACATATTTCCTCTCAACAAGCCACGGCTTATAATAAAGATTAAAAAAAATAAAGAAAAAATTAGCCATTTAACCTGATAGTATTTGTAACCTAACAGAAATTTCATTTCTAAATGCCCCGCCTCCCCATTGAAGTGCATTCATTCTCTCAGCTATTCTTAAAGATCTACCTTGGAAGAACTAAGACTTTAATTTACAAATAGATTTTTAGTTCAATGTAATCATAAAAGCTCAGAGAAAATTCATAGGTGATACTGCCTAACTCTTAACTAAACTATACTTTGCTAACAAATGGTCAGCCTTTTTCAACTTGAAGTTTACCAGTGATGAACAAATCACCACCTCCTAAAGAATCCCATTTCCATTTTTGAACTGGCCTATTTATGTTTTTGTTTTTTATCAAGTTAGTTTTGAGATAAACGCTACCTTTTTGCAACTTGTAGCCTTTACTTACCTTAACTAGGCTGATAACAACTGAATCATTCTTAAATATTAAGGATGTGAAAACAGTTGTCATGTCACTCAGTTAACTTGTATTTATTAACAATATACTATGGGGTAAGCAATGGGGAAATAAAGAGAGGGAAAACACAGTCCTTGCAATCAAGGCATTTACAGCCTAAGGGAAGAAGGTATCATGAAAACAAGTATGTGCAAACAAGTTATGTGCAGGATAAACTGGAGATAATCAACAGAAGAAAGGTATTAAGAGGAATTAGGAAAAGCTTTGTGAAGGAGGTGGGATTTTGGGTGACACTTGAAGGAATACAGGAAATTTCAGAGGCAGAAATGAGGGGGAAAAATCAATCATGGGGAACAACTAATGAAAATGCCTGGATGTGGAAAATGAAGTATTATGTTTAAGGGACAGCAAAGAGGCTAGATTTGCTGAATCACAGAGAATATGGTAGAGAGGGAGAAGCAAGTAGAGGTGTAAATTGTAAAACAAAAACTGGAAAGGTATAATAAATCATGGAGGACTTTTTATGTCAAAAGAAGAATGAATAAAAACACAAATGTAAATAATATATATGTGTACAAAAATACATGCATTGATATATTTATACATATATATGCAATTGATATGGGTGCATTTATTCATTCATTTATTTATTTGTCTATTTATCTAACTATTTATTTTGTCTGGGAAAACATCAGCAGACTATTATCATACATTTCCTCCCTTTTAAAGAAATATGCTCATAACTGATGATAAAATCAATATAACAAAGTCACTGCTTTCAAAGTCTTACAATGCATGACAGGGAAGGCCTGAAATAAGGTAGATACAGCAGGAGTTGAGCAAAGAAGTGGAACAAATGAAAGGGCATGCCTGCTAATTGAATATTCTCTTCTTCCCTTCTTCTCCAACTAGATATTAGGGTCTATTTATCCAGATTTGTAAATATCTAAGAAAATATGTACTTTTACAAACTCATTAAATAGATTTCATAACTACACCTACACTACATACAACACCTCATTGCTTTATCTTAAAGCTTTGATTTAGAAAATATCTGGATTTTTAACCTAGTAATCAATTACTAATCATTGCTTAAGTGTTTATTTTATATACCAGTTACTATGTTCAGTCCTCAGGATATATAATATAAAATAAGACAGCCTCTGCCCTTTAGAAAATTACATGCTACTGGGTAACATTTTCTTAACTAGCATCATTTTCCAAATTCCTCTTACTCATCCTAAGCTCCAACCTTCAATTAGCAACAATGATACAAATGTCACAGGAGTTAATATAGTCTTCACTTTCTTATATCTGTTCAATACGTCATTTTCCCATTAAGAACTTTCTCAAAACTAGAGCCTTTTTCAAAAATGGAACAGACAGCCTAGACACACAGTAAGTTGCCTGTAACTGCAGGTTGTCAAAGGTTGCCTGGATGACCAGGATACTAGAGGCCTACAATGGGAAGTTGGACTTGATAACTTCGAAGTTGGCTTCTACCATGAATAGTCTCTGATTCTTGGATTTTTTTTTTTTAATTCCAAGTCTGCCCATTTTCTATTAGTAGGTGTGATGAAAAGCTAAGTAAAGGGGGAGGTTAAATCATTGAGGATTAACTGTGGATTTCATTTATCCCTGCTGTTCATGTCCTACATTCACAAAGATAATTGATTTGGATTTATAACTGTGGGGAGGTTCCCATTTAACAAAAGATGTCAAAATTTCAAAGTAGAAAGCATAGGATAGCAGTTGCTTTAGTTGTCTTTTGCCTAATTAACATATACTAAATTATAACCTAATTGATACAGTGAAATTTAGCCCACATGTTTATAATAATGTAAGTCATTGATAAATTTCTTCCTATGAAGAACATTTAAATTATCTTGGATTTATGTCTACTTTGAGGTGAAAAATCATAAACAAGGGAAATATCCTTCAGTAGGCACAGGATCTATATATTTGTATATACATATACACATATACACCTCTATCTATCTATCTATCTATCTATCTATCTATCTATCTATCTATCTACGTATCTAACAGCTAGATAACACAGAGGATAGTGTTGGGCCTATGGTCAGAAAGATGTGAGTTAAAATCTAGCCTCAGATACTTACTGCTATATGACCCTGCACAAGTCACTTAACCTTTATTTGTCTCAGTTCCTCATCTATAAAATGGGAACACACAGGAGAAGGAAATGGTAAACCACTCTAGTATCTTTGCCAAGAAAACCCCATGGACAAAGTCCATGGGGTCACATAGAATTAGACACAGGTGAATAACAACAAATCACACAGATATACATATATACATAAATGTGTGTATAAGTAGACAGACAGATGGATAGATAGAGAGAAAGAGAGGTAGATAGATGGAAAGATTTTTAATTCTATTTCCCTTTATTATTCAGGTTAGAAGTATATCAGCCCCTCACAGTACAATTTTAATCTGATCAGCAGAAACTTTGACTTACTCTGTTTCAAATCTGGGCTGGTTCACTCCTCCTTAGACAGATTGGAAGCCCTAACTCTGGAATTTATGATTCTGGTGTCAGATAGTTAGGACAGTTGATGGACTTTAGCCTTACTGCACTTCATAAGTCTAGAGTTGAAGAGATCTACTAGCCTTAGTCTCATGCAAGTAGTAGACATCAAAGGTGTAGCCTGTCCTATCCAGTCACAGCTGATACACTGCTCCCAAACGCTGAGCTGGTTCTGGCAATGTGTGTGTCAACCTCATCATCCATGTGCACATCCTTGGAAAACACTTACTGCCAAGGTAAATGAACTTATCCACAGTGTTCAAAATTTCTTTATTTGCTATAACCAATGGTCCTATGTATGAATGGTGTGGTGCTGGCAGGTTCAGCACCTCTGTTTTCTTTGTGTTAATTGTCAAGTCAAAATTAGCATAAGTGGCAGAGGATTGATGGGTACTCTGTGGCATCTCTGTCTCAGAGGAAAGTGTGGGAGAGAAGAGGTATTAGGCTATCTACCAAAGTTGTGCTGACCTTATTATCATATGCCTGTGAAATCTGGAAAGCATACCAGTGTCATGCCAGAAAATTGAACTGCTTCTATTTGAAATGTCTTAGGAAGATTCTGAAGATTGCCTAGCAAAATAAGGTACCAGACACTTGGGTCTTTTCTCAAGCTGAACTGCCTGCCAAGCATTCAAATTCTATTGCAGATAGTGCCACTCTGATGGGCTTGTTATGTTGTTCACATAACAATCTATTGCCTAAAAGACTATTTTATGGAAAACTCACACAAGGTAAGTGCTTACATGGAGGTCAGAAGAAACAATAAAATGATACTCTCAATGTCTCTCTAAAGAACTTTGGCATCAATTATGAGACATGGAAGACACTAATACGGGACCCCTCAACATGGCATATCCACAGCAAAGAAGGTCTTATGCTCTATGAGCAAAGCAGAATTGCAGTGGTTCAAAGGAACGATGAGATGTACACGGAGACATCTCCATCCCAAATGTTCATAGGAACTATTTGTACCTCACTTGTAATAGAGTCTTCTGAGTTCTCGTCGAAGTCTGAGTTGAGCACACTGTGCACTGACTTCAGTATCATGATGGCATTTTGGTTCTCTTTGAGTACAAACAACGATACCCTATAGACAAGCAGCATCGATAATGAGGTTGGAAAGGCCTGTTAGAGAAAAAAGTTGACTTCTTCATTCACCTGAGCAATGAAAGTATTGTGATAGTTTTCTCCCCTTTTAAGCTTTTTGTAATCCTTTGTGATTATGTTTTAAAATGTATTTGTCCAGTATTTTTTATGTTTTACAAAATTAACCAGGTTTTTTTGAATATCTCTCATAAATGAGCACACTTTAATTATTTTTCTCCCAAGAGGGCAGGAAAGTCTTTAGCAAATTGGGGAATACAAATAAAACACAACAGATTCCTTTGTCACACTAAAAATTGATTTGATTTTGATGACACTTCATTTGCATACTTAAAATAACTTTCCCCTCTTTCAGTTATGAGCAATGATGTCTGGTAGAAAAGAAACCATGTATATATGCTGTTAAGTTCTCATTGATTGTTGAAACTCAGGTGAAGGCTGCTTTACTTCCCACCAGCATTATTAATATATACATATCTATCTATGTATCTATTTATCTGTGTGTATATGTATGTACATATAAACATACATATACACATGCATGTGTATATGAATATGTGTATATGCATGCATCAACACACTCATATATATGTATATACACATATATACTTGATTTAGTTTTGTGCAACAGTTCTGTAAATTTCTTGTGATCCTGTGATATTTTCTGAGTGGTATTACAGTGCATACTTTTCAGATGACTCATTTTGCTTTACTGTGAGCATCTGTTCAAATTACCAGGAGGGCATTAAATAAAAGCAAGCATGTGTGCATCTTTAAGATATTAGGAATGACCAGCTGTTTTATATTCTCAGAACCTATTCAATAATAAAAGGCTACCACACAGCTTACAGGTAATAGGGGAAAGAAAGCTTAATACCACTGCTCAGCAGTCTTGGTGCTTTCCAAGGCATGCTAGTGACTGCTGGCCCAGCATGTGGGTATGTCTAGTGCCAAAATCCATGTCTAGGAAGACAAAACAATTCAGAAGTCCTGCTAAAATACTCTCGTTAAAATATAAAGTACTTAGGTGTTCACTGCAATATAATTCTAAATAAAGAGTATCTAAGCTCCATTTTTATTTTCTTTCAGGATATTTTATCAATCATCCCAAATACAGATAAACCCTTGTTTAATGTAAAGAAAGAGCTTTACAGCTTTACTTTTGTCCTATACTGATTAATTATGAACACATAATAATAAACTTTTCTCTTAAATCATTTAAAGATGTTTCTTTTTTCTCAACTTCTCTTATTAAAGCAAATGCTAGTAAGGTCATATATCCAATATAGTAAAATTATATAAAATGTTCTTAGCATTGCATTAACTGATATAAAAATATTAAGAGGTTTAACATATAAGCCTCTGCCTTCAAGTAACTTTGAATCTTGTATGAGAGAAATATTAAAAATTCAAACATAAATAATTATGGACAAATACAAATACAAGACAATTGGGGAAAGAGTGGGGGTGTTCCATGATAGATACATAAGGAGACTAATAATCGATGAAGACTGAACTCATAGAAAGAAAAGAACTCTGGTATGGGCTAGTGCAGGAAGGCTTATAATTCATGAAGAGAATCAACTAAGTCAGGTGACAAAAGTTCTGTCAGATGACAGAGTGTGCAGTATTTACTAAGTGTTTAATAAATGTTCATTGACAATGAATGAAAGAAAGAAAAAGAAAGAAAGAAAGAAAGAAAGAAAGAAAGAAAGAAAGAAAGAAAGAAAGAAAGAAAGAAAGGAAGAAAGAGAAAGAAGAAGAAACAAAGGAAGAAAAAAGAAAAAAAAAAAAGAAAGAATAGACTAAAATATTTGACATTCTAGAACGGGAGGCACATTAAGTCAATTGAATGAATAAACCATTACAATAACAGCAACAAAGTAGGTGGGCTATTCATTATAATACTAATAACAGCTATCATTTATGTAGTGCTTTGTTAGCAAAATGCTATGTATACATATGTGTGTATATAAATATGCATAAATTTATGTGTATATATGTGTAACTGTGTGTATATATATACATAGATATTCATATATACACATATATGCATATATGTTTGTGTATACTGTAGCAGCAAGAACCCTAGCATACCCAGGAGGGCTGCTAGCAAGGTCCTTTGATCTATTTTTCTTTTTTTTTTTAATTAAACAAATGCTTTATTAACTTCTGGCTTACATCATTCATTTCCACCAGATTATGAGTTACATTTTTCCCCCATTTTTTCCCTACCCACCACCCCAGAATTGCAGTCCCACCAGATATCCCCTCATCCAATCTGCTCTCTCCCATATCTTCTCCCATACCCCCTTCGACTTTGCCATTAGGGCAAGGTGAATCTCTGGGCCCCACTGCCTGGACATCTTATGAAACATTTAATTTTAAAACTTCGATTTTCAGAACCATTCCCTTTCTCCCCTGTCACCCACTCCCTCTGAGAAGATAAGTAATTCAGTATGTGTTTTACATGTATATCTATGCAAAACATTACCATAGTAGATATATTGTAAAAGACTGCTTATATTTCCCTCCCACCTGTCTCACCTCCCAACTGGTCCATTCCCTACTTTGATCCTGTCCCTCTTTGATAGTGGGTACTTCTAACCTCCCCTCTCCCCAGAATGCCCTCCCCTCCATCATCCCCCCTCTCATCCCCCTTTCCCCTACTCAGGAGAGTGAATGAGGGTAAGATATTCCATTTAGTATGTATGTGATTCTCTCCTTGAGCCAACTTCAATGAGAATATGCTTTTGCCTTTTTGCCTTCCTGTTCTTCCCCTCCCCTGCAGCTACTTCCCCTTGCCTCTTCTACATGAGATAGTTTGCCCTACCCTGTCTCTCTCCATCTCCTCTTGCCACTTTCCTCTCTCACCTCTTGACTTCACCCCTTAAGAATCATCCCTTCCTCGGGGCGGCTAGGTGGCGAAGCGAGCAGAGAGCCAGCCCCGGAGCCAGAAGGACCCGAGCTCGGATCTGGCCCCAGACACCCAACACACAAACAAAAACCCAGCCACGTGAACCTGGGCAAGTCAGCCAACCCCAATTGCCCTGCAAAAAAAAAAAAAAAAAGAATCATCCCTTCCCATCAAATTCAAACTATGCCCTCTATCCACGTATACCTTTGAACATATAGAATATATGCCATGTACCCTTCTTCAATTATTTTCATAATGAGAAAGGTTTCATCAAACACAGTTATTGTTTTTCCATGTAGGACTGTAAATAGTCCAACTTTGATAAGTTCCTTTTGATTTCTTTTCCTTGATTGCCTTCTCAAGCATCTCTTGCTTCTTGTGTCTGAATGTCAAATTTTCTATTCAACTCTGGTTTTTTCATCAAGAATGCTTGAAAGTCCTTTATTCCACTGAATGACCATATTTTCCCCTGAAACAAGATACTCAGTTTTGCTGGGTAGGTGACCCTTGGCTTCAATCCCAGCTCTTTTGCCCTCTGGAATATCATATTCCATGCCCTTCGATCCCTCAGTGTAGAAGCTGCCAGGTCCTGGGCTATTCTGATTGTGTTTCCACAATATTGAAATTGTTTCTTCCTGGCTGCTTGTAGTATTTTCTCCTTGATCTGTGGATTCTGGAACCTGGCTATAATATTCCTGGGAGTTTTCTTTTGGGGATCTTTTTCAGGAGGTGATCTGTGGATTCTTTCAACCTCTGTTTTGCCCTCTGGGTCTAAAATATCATGGCAGTTTTCCCTGAGAATTTCTTTAAGGATGATTTCTAGGTTCTTTCTTTGATCATGGCTTTCAGGTAGTCCAATAATTTTTAAATTATCTCTCCTGGATCTATTTTCCAGGTCAGTGGTTTTTCCCATGAGATATTTCACATTGCCTTCTATTCTTTCATTTGTTTGGATCTGTTTAATAGTATCTTGATTTCTCATAAAGTCACTAGCCTCCATTTGCTCCAATCTAACTCTGAAGGAATGAATCTCCTCAGCGAGCTTTTGAGATTCTTTTTCCATCTGGCAAATTCTACTTTTTAAGGCATTCTTCTCCTCATTGCCTTTCTGAGCCTCTTTTGCCATCTGAGTTAGTCTATTTTTTAAGGTGTTATTTTCCTCAGTCAGGCTGTTGACTGTCATTTCATACTTTTCTTGCATCTTTTTCATTTCTCTTCCCAAATTTTCCCCCACTTCTCTTATCTGCTTCTTAAGGTCCTCTATGGCCTGTAGCCAGCTTGTATTTTCATTTGGGGCTTTTGGTGCAGGAGTTCTGACCTCACAGTCCTCCTCCATGCTTTGAGCCTCTTTGCCCCTAAAATAGGAGTCCAATGTTGAACTTTTTTGTTTATTTTGTTTTGTTTGCCTAGGCATATTGCCACTTAATTACTTGATTTTGGGGCCAGTTGCCACAGTAGGACTCTGCCACCAGACAGGGGAGCTTCCGCCCAAACGTGGGGTCTTCACAACTTCTGCCAGTTGGGTGGCCTCTGTAAAGCCTCCACCCACTCTGGCAAGTTGGATACCCACCCCAAACTTCCCCCCCCCCCCCCAGACCACAATCCAGATCCAGGCAGTTTAAAGCAAAAGCGATTAACCCCCAGACTGATTGCTGGATCCTCCTACAGTTCGCAGACCAGGAGCTAGAGCCACTACTGACGCTGCAAAATGGCTTCTGTGCAGCTCTTTCTTCAGCAGCTTTTTGCCCCCAGGGGAGGAAGCCACGTGTTCCCCAAATACTGGTCCCAAAGTCCATAGGGCACTAACCTCTCACTTTGTCCTAGGCATATCTGTGCTGATAATCCTGGAATCGCCACAATTGCTGGTGTTCTGGGGTTCCACCAGCCAGCTGAAGGCCCAGCCGCCCTGGGGCTAAAACTGAGGACCTGGGCTGGGTTCTCTGGCCTGTGCTGTCTGTTCCCAGCGCGCTGCGCTGCCTGCTCTCAGAGTGCTGAGTTGGCTGCTCCCTGCAGGGCTGCTGGGCTGTCGTCAGCAGGAGGTTAGCTTCTCTGTGCCGTTCTGTGGGTGCTGTGGCTGCAGTAGTTGTTCAGAGCTCCATTTCACATTGTTTGAAATTTGTGTGGGGCAGAGCACATTGGAAATGCTGTTTCTACTCCGCCATCTTTGCTCCGCCCCTTGGATCTGCTTTTCTAAAGGAAAGCAACTCAAAAAGGAATTAATCTTACTTTAATGAAACATATACCTTTTACCTAGTTCAGGGGAAAAAGTCAGCACCCTGAACTTCAGTGAAAATAAACAGAAGTTACAAGCAGATAAAAAATGCAGACAGAGAAACAGACCAGAAGACAGGGCTTCCAGCTGTCTGACCATTACATCCATACCTAGTTAGTTACTGAAAAGAGAAGCATCAACATCTGGGTTTTCAAAGCCAGGGGGCTCAACGGCTGCCCAGAGTCTCATCTGGCCAAATCACACAACTATATCCATGAGTGAGCCCTAAAGCAAAACCTCATATGAGGAGATGTGTGTGTGTGTGTGTGTGTGTGTGTGTGTGTGTGTGTGTGTTTGTGTGTGTGTGTGTATCTTTCTCCAGGATCAGAGAACGTAACAACCCTGGTGACCCACTGCCCAATCACAAAGTAACAAAATGTGGGCATTCCTGGAAACAAGCTTCCCATCACAAGCTTCATGTGACCTCATTCAGGCTATTAGAGGACAGAGTAAATTTTCAAATTAGGGAAGTTTCTAAAATTCACTTTAGCCTATCAAGGGGTGGGGAAGATCTTCGAATTCCCCTTGCCATTACATATACACATATGTACATACATACATGCACACACATACACATATGCACATTTATATATATATATATATATACATATGCATGCACACACATAAACATACTTCTGTGTGTATATGTGTATGTGTGATTTATTAATAGTTTGAAACTAGAGTTCTTTTCAGAAGTTATCCTGGTCCTAAAGTTTTATATATATATATATGTGTGTGTGTGTGTGTGTGTGTGTGTGTGTGCATTATACTCATTTGATTCTCAAAGTAACCCTATAAGGTAGGGGCTATTATTATACTCATTTTACAGATATAGAAAATAAAGCATGGATGTTCATTGTGTTCCCCAGATTACACAGCCAATAAGTATCTGAAGTAGGATTCTAACTCAGGTCTTCTGAATCCAAGTCCTACACTCTATCCATAGGGACCCTATCTTTCTTGGCTTCTTAATCAATCAACAAATATTAATGAAGCCAGGTATTCTATTAAATAGTAGTAATAAAAAAAAAGTACAAAGTGATGTATAAGTGTCCCATATCTTCAAGAACTTACATTCTAATACAGGTGGAAAAATGTATGTGTATACATACTATGTATGTACATATATACATATGTATATGTGAATTTGAATATCTGAAATTTGTATATACAGGTGCATACATGTATATGCATGCATATGTTCATATGTATGTATGTGCATATATACATATGTAAATGTACAAGGCACAAACAAGCAGAGTAACCTGAACAACTGTAGAAGGTACTGCTTAAGGTGAATTCCATATGAATTCTGGGATTCCATGAGGGACAGATGAGGAGAAAGAACATTAATGACATGGATATGAGTACAGCAAGAGCAAGGCAAGGAAACTGAGATATGGAGTGTAATGAATAAGAAAAAAAGCAAATCCGACCATTTGGTTAGAATAAAGAGTATGAAAAGTAGACTAATAGCTAGGAAGATTTAAAGAAAAACTCCCATTCCTGCCTATTGCTCCAACTCTATGGGGGGGTCTCAGTTATTTGAAGACCATGAGCTATGGGACATGAGATCTCTATATGCATATTTTATCAGGGAAGAATTTATATTTCCCAAGATATTGGTACTTGACATCAGTCCCCATCTGTACTGCCCTATTTGCAACTCTAAATGATCATAAGTTTATCATTCTTTTATCCTGTGTGCTGTTTTAATTTTTAAGATTTCAGTCTTAACCAATGCAAGGATACTTTAATTGAATTGTGTATAAAAACTAATTTTCACTTTTCAAACATATTATTTAACATAGCATTGTTTATGAAACACTACAGAATATCTTCAAAGATAGCAGTAATATATCTGAGTTCCTCAAATCAATTAGATTTTATAAAAAAAATACTAGTTTTTAGGAGGAGGGAATTTCTCCCATGTAAAGCCAAAGAGAGTTAATATAGTAATTCCAAGAGTAACTTGAGAATGACTATCTTAATTTAACATGGGGGGGGGGGGTCAATGAACTAGAAAGGATGCAAAGAATCACTTATCTATTATATTTCACCACATAATCATCACCACTACATAATCATTGCACCCTGTTTTTTCAGTCCAAAAATTGGTTTATACCTTTCATCTCATAATCATTGCATGGTAAAATTCTGTTACTCCACTTAAAAGGTGCAGCAACTTAAAAGAGCAGCAACGTATTCACCAGTGACATGTGGATACCAATTTATTTCTTGCATGGGGAAACTAGAATGCTTAGCAAAAGTGCACTGTCAGTGTTCAATTTTTACATGCATTTTTGAGTAGTTCATGCATCCTAATGTTGCACCAAAGTCAGTTTAGTGATAAGTGACTTTTAAGTTGCACTAGCACAATTGGAAAAAAAAGCTTCACATAATGGTTGCACCCCACTTTTTTTGAAAAAAATGACATAAAATCTTCACTGGTTATGAGTTGAAATATGGTAAATTTTATTCATATGGTAGACAATTCTTTCTGCCTATGTCCACTGTGAATAATGATCCTTGTTTCTTAGCAGCAATGTAATGTATTACACACATCAAGACAAGCTGCCTCCTAGCTCAGGTACCTGCTTACGTAACACCAATCCAACCTGGAACTTTCTGGTAGATTTCTTAGACTACCTGATCTGGTCTCTTTGTCTCTTTCACTATTTTTATCTCTGTCTCTCTATCTCTGTTTCTCCTTTTCTCTGTCTGTAAAATTGTAGATAGCTTGATATTGACATAATTTTCCCCATATTCTTTTTCAGAATAAAAATATACGATGTATACATAGCATATGAAATGTTTCTACGTATGTATGTACACACATGACTATAATACAGATAAATATATACACATACTTATATGATATATGCACACATGTACATACTTAAATTATATATACACATATACATATATATGTATACATGTACATATATATGTGTGTATATATAATTTATATATACATATAATACATATGTACATATATATATATATATATTCACACACATACATGCAATTATCTCTTCCACAACCATTTTTGACTCTTCATAACCCAATTTAGGTATTTCTGGGCAATGACACTGATGTTATTTGCTATTCCTTCTTCAGTTCATTTTATAGATGAGAAGATGAGGCAAGCAGGGCAAAGTGACTTACCCAGAGTCACATAGCTAATACATGTCCAAGGCCAGATTTGAACTCATGAAGATGATTCCAAGCCCAGCACTCCATCCACTCTGCCACCTAGCTGTCCCTCCCCCGCCTACACACACATTTACCTGTATTCTTCCAAATTTTCAGATATATACTTTTTTTCAACATAAAAGAATTGGGAAAGAAAACATTGTGACCCAGATAAGAGAAAGAAGAAAAAAACCCATCAGATTAGAGGCTATGTAATATGCCCCAGCTTTTGCTTCAAGAATATTAACATATCAACCCAACTAATGAAACCTTCCTCTGAACAACTCAGGAAAGACTGTAGAAACTAGGACAATTAAAAAAAAATACATAAAATGACATGCTTCTTTCACCTGCCTTTCGTTCTTCATATTACAGGATTAGATGAAGCAGGCAGTCATCCAGATTCCATTCCCACTGGGTGTTATGCCTCCAACTTTTACCACACTTTTGTGTTAAATGTTAATGTGGCTAGCCTTTCCCCTCCTTTTTTTTTTAATTTGTCTTTTTGCTATTATCCTATACAATACCTCTAAGTGAACAACAATGCATGGACTAGCAATTTGAATTCCCTTACCAGTCCTACTACTCACAAAGTCTGTTTTTTATTAGTTATTTAGAGCTAATGGTCTTTGCAGAAGTTCTCCTGGTCCTGAGGTTTTTCACACCTGCCATGCCATGCTGATGTTTCGAAAGAAGTCTACTAACTTGACTTTGCTGTAAAACTCCCAAGCCTCAATACCATTTCTCTAATGACTTAAAAATAATTTAAAAAAAAAAGAACATATTTCACTCTCATGTCAGGTCTGTACTACGTAAATAACTTGCTCAAAGTCCCTATCTTCTGGGGAACCATGCCCTGGCTTCGTTTTCTTAGCCCTTTCACAAGGTACAATGAAAAGGTGGAACTTTAAGGTCTTTTCCAGCTTTAAATCTAGGTGTAGCAAAAAAATAAACAAATAAATAAATACATTTTTTTTTTTACCAAAAAAGGAAGATTTTTGTTTTGGTTAAGTATGCTGCCCAGAATAATATTCATATGTGTGTGAAGCTTTATTGATCTATTAATCCTTAAGTGACTTCGTATTTTGTCTCTTTCTTTGTACCCTGAAAATAGTTATGAAAGTAAGAAAAGGAAAAAAAAATCCTTAAACTCTGGTAATCTTTCATCCAATGACTTGTTGAGGGAAATAACTTGGAAGTTAATACAAATTATTTTTACTTAAAAATGAGATTTTGAAATATATTTTTAAATTTTTTGTTTTTGCCTTTTGGAGGGCAAT
This sequence comes from Gymnobelideus leadbeateri, assembly GCA_011680675.1. Lineage (NCBI taxonomy): Eukaryota > Metazoa > Chordata > Mammalia > Diprotodontia > Petauridae > Gymnobelideus > Gymnobelideus leadbeateri. The sequence goes on along the minus strand of WOXC01006034.1, from coordinate 93,874 downwards.
TGGCGTTAAGTAACTTGCCCACGGTCACATGGCTAGGTTTTTGTTTGTGTGCGGAGTGTCTGAGGCCGGATCTGAACTCAGGTCCTTCTGACTCCAGGGCCAGCACTCTACTCACTGTGCCACCTAGTTGCCCCAGAAATATATTTTTTGATAGTCACCAAGATGAAACATGAATAACATTGAATGTGGCAAAAGTAGAAACCTCATCAGGCCCTAAGATGCTCATTATGTTTTGCTAATGTACATGAAACTTCAAAATAATTCAGTAGTCAGAGCAGAAGCAAGGGTCAGAGAATATATGTATGCTTCTCAATCAATGAGAAAAGAAGGAACATTTTGTGTGTGTGTGTGTGTAAAACCAAATTACAACATGAATATAGGGTCTGACAGTATGCTATTAGAAGAAAATTTCATTTCCTCATTAATTCCAGGGAATACATAATAAGTTAGTGCAGTAATTAAGATCATGTTGCTCTTGAAGAAAAAACTAAGAGAGTGAATAGAGGGTGTTAGGTGGTACAGTGAGTAGAACACTAGGTCTAGAATCAGGAAGACCTGAATTTAAATTCAGCCTCTGCTATACCAGCTGTGTGATTCTGTGTAATGGTCGCTCACTTTAGTTTCTTCATCTGTAAAATGTGGATAAAGGAAAGCCGGGGGCGGAGCCAAGATGGCGGAGTAGAAACAGCTCGTCCAAGCCTCTCTGCCCCCAGATTCCCCACAAACTATGTAAAAAAGGACTGTGAACAACTTCTGGAGCCCCAGCACCCACAGAACGACACAGAGAAGCTAACCTCCCACTGAGGACAGCCCAGCAGCCCTGCAGGAAGGACCAGCGCAGAGGTCTGGGAGCTGGCAGCGCGCAGAGCGCAGAGCGCAGGAGCCGAGTCGAGCCCAGGTCCGCCTGAGCCGAGGTTTTAGCCCCAGGGCAGCAGGGCGAGCAGCCAGCTGGAGGAACCCCAGAACACCAGGAGCTGTGGCGACTCAAGAATTATCAACATAGACATGCCTAAGACAAAGTAAGAGGTTAGTGTCCTATGGACTTTGGGACCTGTATTTGGGGAATGTGTCAGCTCCTCCCCTGGGGGCTAGAAGCCGCTGAAGAGACACACCATTTTGTAGTTTTCAGACGCAGCTCTAGCTCCTGGCCTGCTGAACTGTAGGGAGATCCAGCGATGAGTCTTGGGGGGTAATTGCTCTTGCTTTAACCTCCCTGGATCTGGATTGGGATCTAGGGTGGAAGTTGTGGGTGGGTTTACAGCTTGCCAGAAATGGAAGTTGCCCCCCACACGTTCGGGATGAAAATTCCTCTATCTGGCCTTAAAGCCATAGTGTGGCAACAAGCCCAAAAGTCAAGCAATTAAGTGGCAACATGCCAAGGCAAAGGAAACAGAAAAATGCAACCCTAGACTCCTATTTTGGGGGCATAGAGCGGGAAAAGGACTGTGAGGTCAGAAGTCCTGCTCCAAAAGCCCCAGGGGAAAACATGAGCGGGTTGCAGGCCATAGAGGACCTTAAGAAGGACTTTAAAAATCAAATAAGAGAAGTGGAGGAAAAATTGGAAAGAGAAATGAGAAGGATGCAGGAAAAGTATGAAATGAGGGTCAACAGCCTGACTGAGGAAAACAACACCTTAAAAAATAGACTAACTCAAATGGCAAAGGAGGCCCAAAAGGGCAATGAGGAGAAGAATGCCTTAAAAAGTCGAATTTGCCAGATGGAAAAAGAATCTCAAAAGTTCACTGAGGAGATTCATTCCTTCAGAGTTAGACTGGAGCAAATGGAAGCTAATGACTTTATGAGAAATCAAGATGCTGTTAAGCAGATCCAAACAAACGAAAGATTAGAAGGCAATGTGAAATATCTCATGGGAAAAACCACTGACCTGGAGAATAGATCCAGGAGAGACAATTTAAAAATTATTGGACTACCTGAAAGCCATGACCAAGGAAAGAACCTAGAAATCACCCTTCAAGAAATTCTCAAGGAAAACTGCCCTGATGTTTTAGATCCAGAGGGCAAAATAGAGGTTGAAAGAATCCACCGATCACCTCCTGAAAAAGATCCCAAAAAGAAAACTCCCAGGAATATTATAGCCAGGTTCCAGAATCCCCAGATCAAGGAGAAAATACTACAAGCAGCCAGGAAGAAACAATTTCAATATTGTGGAAACACAATCAGAATAGCCCAGGACCTGGCAGCTTCTACACTGAGGGATCGAAGGGCATGGAATATGATATTCCAGAGGGCAAAAGAACTGGGAATGAACCCAAGGGTCACCTACCCAGCAAAACTGAGTATTTTGTTTCAGGGGAAAATATGGTCATTCAGTGGAATAGAGGACTTTCAAGCATTCTTGAGGAAAAAACCAGAGTTGAATAGAAAATTTGACATCCAGACACAAGAAGGAAGAGATGCCTGAGAAGGTAATCAGGGAAAAGAAATCAAAAGGAACTTATCAAAGTTGAACTATTTACATTCCTATATGGAAAAGTAATATCTGTGACTGATGATATCTTTCTCACTATGAAAATAATGGAAGAAGGAGGTGTGGTCATATGAATAGATATGTGAATGTGTGTGTATATGATTACAGTTATATATGGATAGAGGGCATAGGTTGAATTTGTTGGGAAGGGAGAATACTCAAGGGATGAAATTATGAGGTGAGAGAGGAAAGTGGCAAGAGGAGATGGGGAGAGACAGGGTAGGGTAAACTATCTCATGTAGAAAACAAGGGGAAGTGGTTGCAAAGGAGGGGGAGAATAAGGAAGGCTAAAAAGGCAAAACCACATTCACATTGAATTTGGTTCAGGGAGAAAATGACATACATACTAAATGGGATATCTCAACCTGCAGCAGGATAGGGGGAAGGGGGATGAGAGGAGGGATGATGGATGGGAGGGCATCCTTGGGGTGAGGGGAGGTTGGAAGTACCCACTATAGAAGAGGGACAGGATCATGTAGGGAATGGACCAGGTAGGGGGTGGGATGAGTGGGAGGGAATTATAAGCAGCCTTGTACAATATATCTACTATGATAATGTTTTGCATAGCTAGACATGTACAACATATACTGAATTACTTATCTCCCAAGAAGGAATGGGTGACAAGGGAGGAAGGAAATGGATCTGAAATTTGAGGTCGTAACATTAGATGTTTCAAATATATATAAATACTATTATTAATACTCTTTTGCCTATAATTGGGAGATAAGATGTGCAGGCATTGGGACACAAAGATTCATCTTCCTCTAATGGAAAAGTCAATGGGGGTATGGGAGAGAGCAGATTGGAGTAAGAGATATCTTGTGGGACTGCTATTCTGGGAGGTTGGGTAGGGGAATAATGGGAGGAAAATGATTGTAACTCAAAATCTGGCGGAAATGAATGATGTAAAACATAAGTTAATAAAACGTTTGTTTAAAAATCAGAAAGCCAACAACTAAACTCAAAATAAGCACTGAAATGAGATATTTAAAAACATTAGAGGAGAAAAGGATAAATTTGAAACAAAACAATACTATAGCACTGAATGAATAAAGCATTTATTAAGTAAAAAAAAATGTGGATAAATAATAATAGTACCTTCCTCCAAGGGTTGGTGTAAGCATAAAGTGAGATAATATTTGTGAAGAGCTTTGGAATAAGTGTTATATAAATGCAAGCTTTTCTTCAAGGGACAGATAGCTTTTTACATGGGTAGACAGAAACAAAAAAGATCATATATTTCTAGCTTTAAAAGACTGCAAGAAAAAGAAGCCAACTTATCTCAACTTCTCATTAAACAGATGAGGGAACAGCAGTCCAGAAAGGTCAAATCATGTGTACAAGGTTTTTCAGAAAGTAAGTAGCAAAACTTTAGTTTAAACCCAGATGGTCTGACTCCAAATATAGTGGTCACTCTACACTGTCTTTTATAGACTGAGAAAAAGATGGAAAGATAGGCAGATTATATAGATGATAAGTGATAGATAGATAGATAGATAGATAGATAGATAGATAGATAGATAGATGGATGGATACTATTCTCTTAATTCTGGTATTTGCAAAGAGCTGATTGCAAGGGAATGGCTAAACATTATTTCATTAACTACAGAAAAACAACAACAACATGAAATATTACTTTGATGAGTCAGCAGCAGCATCTTTGTTTAAAAAGAAATTGTTGACCAAGGTAGCAAGTTAAATTCTTGTTTAGTTGAGTTAAATGGACTTGAATGTAAGAAATAGACTCATTAAGCATAGCAAAAGTGGAGTCTAATTGTGTATTATAGAGGGGTGAAGCCAAGATGGCAGAGTAAAGGAGGCTGCAATCTAGTCAAGCTTGCTCAATATTCTCCACTAAACAAATATGAAATATTACCTCAAATTGAATTCAGGAGTGGAAAGAGAAAACAAAAGGCTACGAGGAGACATTCCCAGACTAAAACAAGTTAGGAGTTTGGCAAGAGTTCAGTGATACTGGGATGGGGGATGGCCTGGAACACATGCAGAAGCAACCCCAGCAGTGTGCCTTGAAGGTGTTTGCAGCAGCTTCAGATACTCTCCGCTCGGAGATGAGAAAAGGGTCAGACAACTGATCAGAAAGAGCTTACAGGGAATCCTTTGCTGGCACTGGGTACAGAACCTAGACATATTTGACAAGACTCTTGCCCACATTTCTGGGCCACAGTTCCAGGGCAGAGAGGAGTGTCTGTAGTCAGTCACAAAAAAGTAGGGAACCTGGTCACAATCCCAGGGCCTAGCACTTGTGACTGAAAGAAAACAGGGGACTTTGCTGGGTAAAGATCAGAGCACAGACCAGAAGGCAGTGGTAACACCTCTCCTTGAATCACACCATATTGTAAGCACCAAAATTTTGCAGACTCCAATAAATAGCTCTGAAAACTATAGCATGAAAAAGTCTAAAGTTTGTAACTGTGTCACCCTAATTCCAGATGAACAGAGCCCAGCTTTCACATAAAGTTCAAAGTCAAGAAATAGTTTGAAAAAAATAGCAACCGACAACAACATGAAGAAATTGACCATAAAACAATACTATGGTGTTAGGAAAGACTAGGATACAAACTCAAAGAAAAACAATGTGATAACAGCTATAACCAAAGCCTCAAAGAGAAATGTAAATTGGACACAAGTGCAACAAAAATTCCTGAAAGAAGAAAGAAATTATGTTACATTAACTGATATAAAGTAAATAGAATCAGAAGAACCATTCTTTTTTATTTTTATTTTATTTTTATTTTTTGCATTTTGGAAGGGTGAGGGGGGTGCAACTGGGGTTAAATGACTTGCCCAAGGTCACACAGCTAGTTTTTGTGTGTGTGTGTGTGTGTGTGTGTGTGTGTGTGTGTGTGTGTGTGTGTGTGTAAGGTGTCTGAGGCTGGATCTGAACCCAGGTCCTCCTGACTCCAGGGCCAGCACTCTACTCACTGTGCCACCTAGGCACCCCAATTCTTTAAAGGATGAGAATATTGTCAGGAAATATCAACTTTGAAATACTAAGAATTCTGATCAATTATATGACCAACCATGACTCTAGAGGAGGTATAATGAAGAGTTTTACCCACCTCTTGACAGAAAGATGGTGGATTCTTGATGCAGAAAGGGTCATAAATATTTTGGACAAGGAAGACTTGTAGATTTATTTTATTTGACTATGCTTATGTGTTAAAGACACACCCTGTCTAACTTTTTAATGGGGGAAGGGATTAGATGGGGAGATGGCGATAACTACATGGGAAAAAAAAAGTCACCAAAACATTTTTTTTTAATGAACAGAAAAAAGTTCAGAAAAAAAAACACAGATAAATAGGATTATTTTGAAAGTAATCTGCTTTATAGTTTTTTGAAGATTTTTCAAGCAGTCTAAAATTTAAATGCATGCATTTATATAAAGTAATTTATTTCATGTGTATCTTTCAGTATAGAGGAAAATATTCTTCTTTTTTCTGTACTGAAATTTAGACACATATTTCCCTTCTATTGAACTTATTATAAACATGTTTCCATCTTACCCATTCTATTAATTCTTTACTCCAGTCAAGTCAGAAGCTTTAGTTTTATTAAATAGTAATATATTTTTTCTTAGTCTTTAAAATGGAATCAGAACATTTAGTTTCCAATCAAAACAATATGATGTACTCCCTGTGTGACCTTGGGCAAGCCTCTCCACCTCACTTGCCTTTAGTTTCATCATCTATAAATGAAAAGGTTGCACTAGGAGACTTCTAATGTCCCATTTAGGCCTAACACTATGATAGTAATATTAGATCAGCTTTATATTTTCTAAAGTATACATAGCTATCACAATAAAGCATAAAATAATGGGTTTTCTTTGCACTCTACTACTCTTAAAAATGTTAAAATCAATTATTTAAGCATTTCCACATCAACTGCAAATATATTACATTGTATTTAATAATATATTTCTTTAGGTAGATTTTGAACTTTGAAATTTATTTTATAATTTTTTAATCTTAAGATTTATCCAATTTTTAAAAAATATTGGAATTTAGGTAATTCCAATTTTTCCATCGCATATTCCACTTTCACGTCATAGGAATATCTGATTAGTAGGTTTTCCATCATATCTTAGTGTTTGTCAAGTCTTTGACAACATTGTTAAATGTTGCCCAAGGTCTACATGACTCTAGGGACCTTTCTTCAAGGCTTCAACATTTCATTTATTCTTTATCTATAGATTTGGATTCAACTGGTGGGTTCAGTTAATCTCAGTCCTGTCCTAGGTCCAGGACATCTAGGGCCATTTTAACCTTCATTGTGAAAATTGTCAAATAACCAAGATACCTTCCCAGCCTGTTGGCCTCTCTATCCCTTGATTGTACTGATCTGATCTTGATCCAGTATCTCTTACAGTATTGGGATATTCCCAATGAGCTGATTCAATTACCTCCTATCTCAATGTCTTTCTGTCTCTGTCTCCATATGTTCATTTTAACCTTTTAAGGTTAAAAATCTCTCCATGATAAAGAAAAAAATATTCTGATTGATTCTCCTTTATTAATGTTAATTAATGTTTATTAATGTTAAATGTTAAAACATTTTATGAATCCACAAGAACTAAGTGGCGCACTCAATTCTCCTCTCTTTCTTTCTTTCTTTCTTTCTTTCTTTCTTTCTTTCTTTCTTTCTTTCTTTCTTTTTTTTAAAGCAATTGGGGTTAAGAAACTTGCTCAAGGTTACACAGCTAGTTATTTATGTCCGGGTGCTAAGTACTGAGACCAGAATTCTCCTCTATTTTACACAAGTAGATCATGACCATTTATCCCTTCCAGGAGCTCAGGGCACATGGCTCCTCCTTCCAATCTTATTGATTCTCCTTTATGCCCAAGTTAAAATGGACTGCACTTTTTCTGCATGTGCACAGCGATCCAGGAAAATATAATCAAGTGGGTCTATTTTAATGTCTTCCCCCAACTGTCTGTATCTTATGATGATTCTACTAAGAAACAAAAAAAAAAATAAAACCTGAAATTATATCTCCAACCTATCCAAATAATCTAACTGGTTTTTGTAGACTTTGATTCAAAGGAAGGTACTTAATGCAAATACTAATTAGAATATGCTTCAGTAGGAGGATCAGAGATACAGGACCACTGTGCCTGATTCCCATTCTTGCCTTGAAAATTGATCTGCTCTGGGTCCTTTGAAAGAACCACTCTGTGCCTTATCAACAAAATGAGAAATATTTCACATACTTGTGAAATTGGAAACTTTTTATCCACCTACCACAGGGATGTTGAAAAGGTGAATGAGAAATATGTAAAGTGTTTTGACCTCTATAGTAAAACCCCTTATCTAAATTATTATTACTCTTAAGTGGCAGTAAAAGCAAAGGGAGTCTAAACATCCAAGAGACTTCTGCTCCAGATTGACTTCACTGTAGAAACATTTCTATAAATAATAAACCAAGTCAACATGAATATTCACAGTTCTTACCTGGTCATGTAAAAGATCAGGAGTTGAGTTCACTCTTTTCCACTGAAAAGGGATCTGTAACTAATATCTATTATCAGATTGTTGTACATTGAAAAGGAGCCAGAACATCAGATTTCAGTAACTTCCTACCAAATATGTGAATAAACATTCTGCTATTCTCTTAGAGAAACTATTGGGCACGTCAGTGTAAAAAAATTAGAAATATATCATAAGAACATTGCAAATAAACATTGCTGCTAGAGATTATAAAATATATAAGCTATTTTTTCTCACTTTTTCATTTCCCAAACATGAAGAATCTTTCATGGATGAAATATCAGCATGTAAGTGTCATAACATATTTACTTGTCAAATATTTGCTTGTAAGTTTGGAAATGGCATATTGTAAGTGTCATATGCTAGGTTATCAAGGAAGCACTGTAATTACTAAGAATCCTAATATTTTAAAAGGCCATGCCCTCTATTACTGTAAATGCACTGAATCTTCAGGAAGAAATGACAAGTTGGTCAATGAACAAGGAAGACTTAGAGACTACTTGGGTAAAGGAAAAATCCGTTAGTAAAAATAGATGCTCTTCAACAATGATAAATGGTTCCTTTGTACTAGCAAATCCATTGACTCCTGCTTAGCTACAAGCCAATATTTTTCTCTTGTAGATGACAAAGTGTTCTTGGATATTACTCAGGATGTACTGCCCTCCAGAATGTCATTTCTTTAGATTTGGTTGTCTGTCCTACACCCTGGAGTAGGAGTATGATGTCTTTTCTTTTCCATCTCTAAAGTTTATCCTCTTACTGACAGTCTTACCCTATACAAATATATTCTAAATAAAATGTTTTGAGATATAGTTGCACTTTATCAAAATAATGCACATTATTCTATCACTCTAAACAATTGTCCTTGTGTTTACTTCTGCACTATTGCCAATCTGTAGGAAGCATAGTCTTGAAACAGTTTTGTACCTCTGATAGACTTCCCTTGATCATTTTCTTTGCTTCCTTTCACATTTTATTCTGGTTTCACTGTCTTAGCCTTGTCTTCCTTTATTTTTAAGCCCCCAACTCACCCACTGTACCATCTGGAAATGTTATTAACTGAATACCAATTATGCTTCTGCTGAAAGACCTGGGATTATCTGAAATATTATTCTATGATGTATCATCCTACAGGATGTAATACTAAAACTGTCACATACTATATCACAATAATGCCAACTATCGTGGAACACCTGTGTAGGCCCCTCCATCAACTTATGATTACTGTCAAGAAGAGGTTAGCAATTGGAGGAAACAGTAAAGATTGCTGAATAATGGCACCTGACATGTCTCCACAGCTGGCAGAGACATGCAACAGATGAAAAGGTAGCCCATGATATAACTTTCATTTCACAGGGAAGCTATGTACTGTACCTTACAACATTTCAACTCCCTCTTAGACCTTTGTGAGATTTCCCATTTTGCTTCTAAATTCAATGAAATAAAGGAAGTCCATGTCTTACTTTATGAGAACATGAGTATTCATTTAATTCTGAATTGGATAGAGTTCCTATCTTTCCCTCTCAATCCCTTTCTTTTTGGGAAAGGGGGGAGGGGCTAGCTTTATGTATTATAAGATTCTAAATTATAGATAAGAGAAAGCTTTCATATTTCTCTTTAGTCCTACTCAGTCCATTCTTTTGTTACTCCTCATAGTATTCCCAGCAAAATTCACTTCACTGAGAGAAAGATAACTTTTGCATGGGAAGAGATGGGAAAAGATGGTCCAACGTTTGGGAAATGGGAAAATAAAGTGTCGTCGAATAAAATAAAGCTAAATGGGAAAATAAGTGTCGTCGAACAACCAGAGGCCAACTGTTCTTTGATCTTGCTTCATTTTAAACAATTGAATTCCTCTGCATGCACTGCAGAACTCTTCCAGGTTTCTCTAACTAGAATTGTTTTTTGCTGTTGTTCAGTCATTTTCAATCACATCCAACTTGTGATCTCATTTGGTATTTTCTTAGGAAAGATAATGGAGTTGTTTGCCATTTTCTTCTTCAACTCACTTTATAAATGAGGAAACTGAGGTAAATAGGGTTAAGTGAATTGACCAGGATCACAGCACCAGTAAGTGTCTGAGGCCAGTTTTCAATTTAGGAAGATGAGTCTTCATGACTTCAGGCCTGGAACTCTCTAACCACTGCACCACATAGCTGCCACCTTATACAACTAGAATAATTTTTATATGGGGAATAACTGCTTTTCAACTCACATTTTAGATCCCCTTATTTGCCACTACTGGCAGACTCTCTACCTCCCTATTCAAAGAGGAGTACACTCAATGTGTACTTTATTAATAAATTCTATATATAAGTAAAAGCATAATAGTAGGAACAACAACTGAACTTGGAATTAGAAAATTTGGAGTTCAGTATCTGACAATACCTTAGGCAAATCGTGTAATTTCCATAAGTCCTAGTTTCATCATGAGCAAAGCAAACTCCAGAAGGTGAAAATTAAATCAATCAACCAATAAGTATTTCTTAAGCACCTACTATGCATTGGATACCATCTTAGGAATTTAAAATACAAAATAAAATAAAACAAATGAATTAGTCCTTATACTCAAATAATTCATATTCTCTCAGAGAATGATAACATATACATCTATTAGCAAGAACATTCTGTTCATACCGAGCTCAAGAGCCTATTGTGACATTTTCAGTGTGAGAATTTGTACTTCAGGATCCTGCAAATAAAAATAAATCAGCGTTTAATTCTTTGTTTAATTAATTTTCCAGACTTAAGGATATGGTGGACAAATTATTTAAATTCAAATTAATATTAAAAGTGTGTCATGGACATATTTTTTCAGAATGCATTGATTTGTAAAGTTTTCCCTGAGATAGAAACACACCTATCAAAAATTTTACAATTGACTCTCTCAAGTCAGTTTGAACTGACTTTAGCAAACCCTTGAGACTATGTCAAACCAAAAGAGAATAATTTGGAAGGGTGTGAAACAAAGATGTTTGGAACAAGGTGAGAACACTTCAGAAAATCAACTTCTGTAAGATGGGACTATATATCTCAATACTAACTCTCACTAAGGTCAGTAATGGTCAAGACCACAGGGAGGTATAATTTAGAGAGTTTTATAAAAATCATAGATTGAAAAGGAGGATGACATGACGTCAGAAAGTAAATATGATGGGTCAAACGCCAAATAACAAGACAGTTATTTGTGTATATGGTGTATATGTTTATATGTACATGTGTATATATAGACGTGACATATATGTAAATATGATGTGATGCATATGTACATATGCTTAGAGAGATGTGATATATATGCTAGATAGAAGAAAGGCACAAAAGTAACAATTATATCCTTATATGTGACTAAATTAAATTCTCCCATTAAAATGAAATAAGACTAGAGTAATATATAAAGACATAAAACACAGCAATTTGCTACATATAAGAAACATTTAAAACAAAGGGGCAGAAAGTATTCTACTAAACTCCTTTTATGGGGCAAATATGATTAGCGTATTCAAGCCAAAAGGAAAAGAAAGCATATAAAAAGAACTATAGAGAAAAAAACAACAGCTGTTGCCATTTATATAGTGAAAAGCACTTTGTGCATATTATCTTATAGTAATTTCACAGCAACTGTGCCAGGTAGATACTATTATTATCTCACCTTTATAGATGAGGGAACTGTGGCATAGAAAGGTTATGTGATTTGACCTGGGTTACATCCTAGCAAGTGTCTGAGGTTAGATCTGAATTCAAACATTTCCTGACCCCTATCCAAGGCTCTATTCTCTAAGCCATCTAACCAGCTCAAATATTGATGAAAACATATAAATTAAATTCCTTTCAAAGAGACAACCAATATATCCAGAAAAAAGAATTCAAGATTCAGATGCTGAATTTATATTAAGGATATAAAAACTGTTTAACCTCAAAAAAGTTTAAAATTAATTATGTGAGTAACAAATAAAATACCTATATGATTATTTAAACAGATATTGAAAAATTCAAGAGAATGAAGCACTCAATTATGGTAAAAACCTGAAATATCATGAGGATATAAAAGTCCTTTATTAACATGATCAGAATGTACATTTGAAACAAACAAAAAGATATCTCTGATGACAAAGGTTTTCATAGTCTTTGATACAGGGAAGCTAGAAGCTAGGAAGCCTTCAGTCTCATTATAATTGGCATAGCTCTAGGAATGCTAGCCAAAACATCCATCATAAGAGAATAAAAAGAAATGTATGAACATCAACTGAGAAAATATGAAATTTTCCTTTATGCAGACATCTTCTATTCTTAGAAAACCCTAAGGAAATAGCAGAAAAATTAATTCAAGTAATTAATATGATCAGTAAGAAAGGAAGACACAGTATACATGAGATGAAGTGACAGTATAGTTTTACAATTGGTTGTTCCTCTTGCTGAAAATGAAGGCCTTCCCTTTTGGGGATCAATTCTTTTTTTTTTTTTTAAAGAAATGCTTTATTAACTTCTGTTTTACATCATTCATTTCCACCAGATTTTGAGTTAACAATCATTTCCCCCCCGTTATTCCCCTACCCAACCTCACAAAATAGCAGTCCCACAAGATATCGCCTCCTCCAATCTTCTCTCTCCCATACCTTCTCCCATACCCCCTTTGACTTTTCCATTAGAGGAAGGTGAATCTTTGTGTCCCAATGCCTGCACATCTTATCTCCCAACTACAAGCAAAAGAGTATTAATAATAGTATTTATATATATTTGAAACATTTAATGTTAAGACCTCTAATTTCAGATCCATTTCCTTCCTCCCTTGTCACCCATTCCCTCTGGGGAGATAAGTAATTCAGTATATGTTGTACATGTCTAGCTATGCAAAACATTATCATAGTAGATATATTGTACAAGGCTGCTTATAATTCCCTCCCACTCATCCCACACCCCCACCTGGTCCATTCCCTACATGATCCTGTCCCTCTTCTATAGTGGGTACTTCCAACCTCCCCTCCCCCCAAAGATGCCCTCCCATCCATCATGGGGATCAATTCTAATGTTCTAACTGAGTATGTCAGTATTTCTAGCCTATGTTCTATTCATGCCTATAAAATAAAATAGAAAATATTTACAGAAAAATCATTAGCATTTCTATGAAGAACTAGAAAAAGTCAGGAAAAATGAGTTAAACTCCATTCAAAATATGTACAAATTGAACGAAATATCTGGGAGTTTGTCTATAAGAGGTTTAAGTACAAAAGATAATTTACAGAAATAGAAATCAGAATTAAGTAATTGTAAAGATATTCACTGCTCATAACTGGAACATGTCAACATAATGAAAACTGCAAACCTACTTAAATTTTGTACTGTATAATTTGGTAAGCAAGGGAATACTCTTTTTTTGTACTAGATAAACAAATAATAAAAAATTGTTCAAATAACTAAACAGAAATATTGGGGATAAAAACTTCTAAAATTCTCTTATTGAAATAGTGCACACTTCTTATGTTTAGCATAGGTCCCTGAGTAGAGTAGATGCTCAGTAAATGTTTTCTGACAGTATTTTTAGGGTAGCATTATAAACATGGTTTAGGTAGGCCTAAATCCCCAATATTTTATTAATATTGGGGAAAAATAAAAGTTTTCCATTTTTCTCTAATGTTGAACCCAGTGTTTTACCTATTTGTGATAAAAAAAATCAACTGATTATGAGCTTTAACAGGGAATTTTGGTAAATTGTTTTGATCTCCCGGGAAAGCTAGTAAACATACAATAATTCTATAAGATACAAATATATCCATAGCTACCCGTGTTATTAGTTTAACAAGTGGTCCATACGACTTGTTGTAGGTTATTGGCTTGGTAAAACTCCAAAAGCTTCTTTTCCTTTTCTTTTTCCCCCAAATACATTTTAAATGTTAAACCTTTGAGCTTCAAAGCATGAATTCTTCACATTTAGGAATAGGACAAAGCATAGACATTATAAATATTTCCTCAAAGACTTCTATGGTCTTCTATTTCAGATGCTAAAAATAAAATTCAAAATCACATAAACTTAATAAATGCGCTATGACACATATGATATCAGAACTTCATATTTATTTCAATTGCTGTATAGTTTCAGTGCATTTGAAAATGGAGTTTAATTCAGTATGCATTTATTAAGTGCCAAATGGGAATACAAAAAGGAATAATATATGGTTCTGTCCTTGAAACAGATACAAAGCTGTATAAAAACTAAGGCACTCATGCAGTTAGAGCAAAGGTTCTTAACTTTTATTTGTGTTATAGACCCTTTTGGCAGTCTGGTAAACCCTATGAACCCTTCTCAGAATAATGTTTTTAAATGAATAAAATAAAATATAGAGGATAACAAAGAAAAATATATGGGAAGAATTATCCCTATGTTGATATATATATCTTTATATATGTTTGAGTAACTAGGTGGCACAGTGTATAGAATGCCAACCCTGGAGTGCGGAGGACCTGAGTTCAAATCTGGACTCAGATACTTACTAGCTGTGTGACCCTGAGCAATACAAATAAGCTTCTCTGCCTCACTTTTGTCATCTGCAAAAACTATTGGACATATCTGTTCATCTATGTTTCTACTTATTTGATCTCTAAATATGTATTTATTGATATATTGTGTATGCATATGGATAACATAATTTCTGTACACACATGTAATATATTAATGTAGTATATATGCATGTACATACTTGTATATATGTACTTTAATAGATTAAAACAGAATTAAAACTTTATAACATCTTGAATGATGTAGGTATATTGTATTTGTATATTTATGTGTATGTGCACAACCACTGTATTACAATGTCATAAATGCATTGGGGATATTCAAATAAAATGATATGAAAAATTAGAGGGGGTAGTGATAATTTATTTTGTTTTAAATTAAATTTTATGTTTATTTTTAGTTTACATCATTCATTTCTACAATATTTTGAGTTACAAATTTTCTCCCTGTCTCTCCCCCACCCCCACCCTAAAACAGCAATACCAATGTATACCCTCTCCCCCAATCTTCTCTCTCCTATATCCTCCAACATCCCCCCTCAAACTTTCCAATAGGGCAAAGATGGATCTCTATGCCCCAATGTATTTATATCTTATTTCCTACTTGTAGGTAAATAATAATAATAATAATATGCATATATATATACATGTACATACACACACACATGCACACATATGTATAAAAACAATTGATTTTAAATTTTGAATTCCATATTCTTTCCCTTCTTCCATCATCACCCACGATTACTGGGAAGGTAAGCAATTCAATATAGGTTGTACATGTGTAGCTATGCAAAACATTACCATAATAGATATATTGCTTTTTTTTTTTTTGGATAGCAATTGGGGTTAAAGGACTTGCCCAAAATCACATGGCTAGTAAGTGTGTCAAGTGTCTAAAGATGGATTTGAACTCAGGTCCTTCTGACTCCAGGGCTGGTGGGCTATTCACTGCACCATCTAGCCACGCCAAAATTCGGCTTTTTAAGGCTTTCTTCTCCCCATTGGCTTTTTGAGCCTCTTTTTCCATTTGAGGTAGTCTATTTTTTTAGGTGTTATTTTCTTCAGTCAGGTTGTTGACTGTCTTTTCATGATTTTCTCACATCATTCTCATTTCTCTTCCCAATTTTTCCTCCACTTCTTTTATTTGGTTTTAAAAATCCTTCATAAGCTCCTCTATGGCCTGCAACCAGTTTATATTTTTCTTGGAAGCTTTTGGTGCAGGAGTTCTTACTTCATTGACTTCTTCCTGTTCCTTTTTGTCCCCAGTATAGGAATCTAAGGTCGGATTGCTGTGCTTGCTTTGCTTCCTTTGCTTGCTCTTGTTGCCACTCAAATACTTGACTTTTGAAAATTTGCCATGGTAGAACTATGCTTCCAGAGAGGAAAGCTTTGTCCCAAATAGCTGGAGTTTTCTCAGCTGCCAGATCTATTAATTGTCTGCCCTCTCTGAAGCCTCCCCATGTTCTGGCACACTGGTCATGCACCCCAAGACCTCCACCCTAGATAGCAATCCAGATCAAAACAGTTTAAAGCAAGGGCGATTACCGCCCCCCCCCCCCAACTGATTGCTTGGTCCCCCTACAATCTTCAGGCCAGGAACTCTGAAGCAGCCTAGTGGCAGTGGCTTCACAGCCTCAGCACCTCAGCAGCTTCTCCCTCCTGGGGCAGAGGCTGGACCATAATCCTAGACCCCCTGTTCACAAAATTTACTGACCTCTCATTTTGTCTTTGGAATTTATGAGTTGGTAATTCTGGAAACCACCACATCTGCTGGTGATCCACTCTTCTGACTTCCCTCCATCCACAGCTGCTTGTTGCCTCCCTCATGCTAAAATCTCAGGCTTATGCAGAGTTGGGTTGGGCTCTGCTCCCAGAGTGCTGTGATGGACCCTTCCTGCTGGCCTGCCAGGCTGTTTTCTGAAGGAGGTTTGTTTCTCTCTGTGGCTTTCTGGGTTCTGTAGCCCTAAACTTTGTTTAGAGTAATTTTTTACATGTATTAGAGGAGGTGGAAGCTGCACAGAAGTCCTGTTTCTACTCTGCCATCTTGGCTCCGCCCTGGCAGTGATAACTTCTAAAGGAAAGTGTCAAGTAAGAGTTTATGAAAATATGCCCTATTTCTATTGGAGTTTGAAGGAAGAAAGGATGTAAATGAGCAGGCATAGTTTATAGTGACCACAGGGAAATGGAGGATATTTTTCATTCAAGTAGAAAGATGGTGTAAACAAACCATAAAAGCCAAAGAAAACAAAATGAAAATGAGAAAATATCTATATAACTCTGGCTTAAAACTGAGGAGCATAGAGGGAATTCAAGGCAGGTAAAGCTGGAAAGTTACTCAAGAGGGGGAAAATTCTGGAGAACTTTGAGTGTCATGCTATGCAATTTCTTCTTATTTTGTACCAAATGGGAACCAATTAAGTTTTTTTTTGATCAAGGAGTGATACAATCAAGAATGTTAAAAAGAGGGATTATTCTAGCCATAGTATGAAATATAGATTGAAGAGGTAAATGTCTTTTAGGGGCAAAACATTTATGATGTTTTGCAAAAAGTGATGGAAAAATTTAATGAGGTCCTGAATTTGCTTAGGGGGAAATAGTAATGCAAAATAGATAACACATAACAGCTACTGCCAAGACAGAATCAGTGGGAGTGCAAAGGACCAACTGAGTGTGAGAATTAATGGAAAAAGAAAAGTGAAAGTTGTTTCCAAAGTTTTGAACCAGTGAAGGGGAATGATGCTGCTCCATTAGCAAATATCAAGTATGAACTATAAGCTATATGATAATTATTGTCTTAGGCACTGGGTGAATTATACATTTAAAACATAGAACCAAGTCTTTGCACACACACACATACACACACACACAAACACACACACATATAAAGTACATGAGATTACCCAGAAAATGCATTAGAGAATTACCAAAAGGATTTGATAAGGTCAGAGGGAGAAGACAAAGAAGGAATCAGGGAAGACTGTGGAGGGAGTACAGATGAAGTATGGCTTCAAAGGATGAAGTGGAATTGCATAGACAAGGAGAGAAAAGAAAAAGATCTCAGTACCAGAGAAGTGATTTTTTTTTTAGGTAGGAAAGAATAGGAGATATTTGAAGGATAAAGATTCATCCAATTGGCTGAAGCATAGTGTACAAAGAGGATAGTTTATTAGAAAGGATGTTGGAGGGGGGTGGCTCCAAGATGGGGGAGTAGAAGCAACTCGTCCAAGCCACTCTCCCCCCAGATCACCTCCAAAATATGTAAAAGAGGACTCTGAACAACTTCTGGAGCCCCAGAACCCACAGAACTACACAGAGATCCTAACCTCCCATTGAGGACAACCCAGCAGCCCTGCAGGAAGGACAAGCACAGCGTTCTGGTAGTGGCAGCACTCTGGGAGCCAGCAGAGCAGCATGCACTGCACAGAGAGTGGAGCCCAGGTCCACGTGAGCAGTTTTAGCCCCAGGGAGGCAGGGCCAGCAGCCGGCTGGAGGGACCCCAAAACACCAGCAACTATGGCGATTCCAGAATTATCAGCATAGACATGCCTAGGACAAAGTGAGAGGGTAGTGTCCTATGGACTTTGGGACCAGTATTTGGGGAATGCGTCGGCTTCCTCCCCTGGAGGCTAGCAGCAACTGAGGAGGCACACCATTTTGTAGTTTTCAGAGGCAGCTCCAGCTCCTGGCCTGAGAACTGTAGGGAGATCCAGCGATCAGTCTTGGGGGGTAATCCCTCTTGCTTTAACCTCCCTGGATCTGGATTGTGATCTGGGATGGAGGTCGTGGGTGGGTTTCCAGCTTGCCAGAAACGGAAGTTGTCCCCCCACACATTCGGGACAAAAGTTCACCTGTCTGGTGGCCCAGCCATACTGTGGCAACAAGCCCAAAAGTCAAGAAATTAAGTGGCCACATGCCAAGGCAAAGGAAATAAATTAAACAGAAAAATGCAACCTTAGACTCCTACTGTAGGGGCAAAGAGGATCAAAGCATGGAACAGTCAGAGGACTATGAGGTCAGAAATCCTGCTCCAAAAGCCCCAGGGGAAAATATGAGCAGGTTATAGGCCATAGAGGACCTTAAGAAGGACTTTAAAAATCAAATAAGAGAAGTGGAGGAAAAATTGGGAAGAGAAATGAGAAGGATGCAGGAAAAGTATGAAATGAGGGTCAACAGCCTGACTGAGGAAAACAGCACCTTAAAAAATAGACTAACTCAAATGGCAAAGGAGGCCCAAAAGGGCAATGAGGAGAAGAATGCCTTAAAAAGTCGAATTTGCCAGATGGAAAAAAAATCTCAAAAGTTCACTGAGGAGATTCATTCCTTCAGAGTTAGACTGGAGCAAATGGAAGCTAATGACTTTATGAGAAATCAAGATGCTCTTAAGCAGATCCAAACAAATGAAAGATTAGAAGGCAATGTGAAGTATCTCATGGGAAAAACCACTGACCTGGAAAATAGATCCAGGAGAGACAATTTTAAAATTATTAGCCTACCTGAAAGCCATGATCAAAGAAAGAACCTAGAAAACACCTTTCAAGAAATTCTCAAGGAAAATTGCCCTGATGTTAGATCCAGAGGGCAAAATAGAGGTTGAAAAAATCCACCTATCACCTCCTGAAAAAGATCCCAAAAAGAAAACTCCCAGGAATATTATAGCCAGGTTCCAGAATCCACAGATCAAGGAGAAAATTCTACAAGCAGCCAGGAAGAAACAATTTCAATATTGTGGAAACACAATCAGATTAGCATAGGACCTGGCAGCTTCTACAGTGAGGGATCGAAGGTCATGGAATACGATATTCCAGAGGGCAAAAGAGCTGGGACTGAACCCAAGGGTCACCTACCCAGAAAAACTGAGTATTTTGTTTCAGGGGAAAATATGGTCATTCAGTGAAATAGAAGACTTTCAAGCATTCTTGAGGAAAAAGCAGAGTTGAATAGAAAATTTGACTTCCAGACACAAGAAGCAAGAGTTGCCTGAGAAGATAATCAGGGAAAAGAAATCAAAAGGAACTTATCAAAGTTGAACTATTTACATTCCTATATGGAAAAACAATAACAGTGACTGATGAAATCTCTCTCAGTATGAAAATAATGGAAGAAGGGTGTATGGTCATATGAATACATATGTGAATGTGTGTATATATGTTTACAGTTATATATGGGTAGACGGCATAGGTTGAATTTGTTGGGAAGGGAGGATACTCAAGGGGAGAAATTATGAGGTGAGAGAGGAAAGTGGCAAGAGGAGATGGGGAGAGACAGGGTAGGGTAAACTATCTCATGTTGAAGAAGCAAGGGGAAGTGGTTGCAAGGGAGGGGAAGAATAGGAAGGCAAAAAAGGCAAAACCACATTCTCATTGAATTTGGTTCAGGGAGAGAATGGTATACATACTAAAGGGGATATCTCAACCTGCAGCAGAATAGGGGGAAGAGGGATGAGAGGAGGGATGATGGATTGGAGGGCATCCTTGGGGGGAGGGGAGGTTGGAAGTACTCAGTATAGAAGAGGGACAGGATCAAGTGGGGAGTGGACCAGGTGGGGGGTGGGATGAGTGGGATTGAATTATGGGCAGCCTTTTACAATATATCTACTATGGTAAAGTTTTGCGTAGCTAGACATGTACAACATATACTGAATTACTTATCTTCCCAGAGGGAATGGGTGACAAGGGAGGAAGGGAATGGATCTGAAATTCGAGTTCTTGCAATTAAATGTTTCAAATATATATAAATACTCTTACTAATACTCTTTTGCTTGTAATTTGGAGATAAGATGTGCAGGCATCGGAACACAGAGATTCACCTTCCTCTAATGGAAAAGTCAAAGGTGTTATGGGAGAAGATATGGGAGAGGGCAGATTGGAGGAAGTGATATCTTGTGGGATTGCTATTCTGGGAGAGTGGTAGGGGAAAAACAGGGGGGAAAATAATTGTAACTCAAAATCTGGCAGAAATGAATGATGTAAGACAGAAGTTAATAAAGCATTTGTTTAGAAAAAAAAGAAAGGATATTGGAAATGTAAGGAGGTTTTCCAATTTATAGGATTTTTAATGTCAATGAAAAAAGTTATATCTTTAACTGGGGGCCATAGAGAATCACTGAAGAATATTAATAAAATTGTGACATAACAAAATCTATGCATAAAAGAAATTATTCAAGGAGAAAAATAAAGTGTAAGTTGACAAGGAGAGGCAGTGAATGCAGGAAGATATGTGCAGATGCTATTACAATAGTATAAGTGTATGATGGTATGGATTTATATCAGACCAATGGCAATTAGAACCCAGAGGAGAGAGTGAAGACAAGGGATGTTGAAGGAGGCAGAATTGACAGAACTTGTTAACAGTAAGGGAGACAGAAGACACAAAGAGAAGCACATAATTTTATATATGAAATACAGTGTTAATAGTTATCTCATAGAGAAAGACAGTAAATTCAAAATGAAGAGCAAGTTGTGTAGAGAAAAACACTAAGTTCTCCTTGGGACAAGTTGAGTTTGAATTGCCAGTGGGAAATATATGTGGCGATATTTTTGAAACAGCTGAATATTTAAACGTGACAATCATGAGAGACATAGGAACGGAAGATATAGATTTGCTAATCATCTGAACAGAGGTGATAATTAAAGTCATGGGAATGAATTAATGCACCAAGGAAGAGTGCATAAAAATAAGAGAAGAAGTACTAAGGCTTGAAGGAAAAAATTACTGAGAGTTTAGAAAGATGAACAAAGGAGTTAGAGGAGTGATTATAAAATGATGGGATCATATTTTTAAATATAAAAAAGGCCATATGAAGTAATCAAGTCTAACCTCTTCATTTTATAGGTGAGCAAAATGAGAGTAATACTATCTGACACGTATATAATCTAAGAGGGAAAAAGGCATAGTAAATAGGAGCCAAGCCTGTAGTCAGGAATTCATTGGGTTTAAGTTCTTCCTCTGATATATTAATGGTTTGTGACCTTGGGCAAGTTATTTAGCCTCACAGGGCCAAAGGCAATTAACACCAAGAATTTAAATTTGTAGAGCAGATGTGATTGGGAAAAGCTTCTTAAATAATGTGGTATATGATATTAAGAATACTTTCTTGAAAAAGAGAGTCAGAAAGCACTGGGTTCTGAACAAGATCACAGAAAACAAAAGAAAGAAATAGACTATTTTAAGTCCAGAGGTGATGTTTTTCTTAAGTAAAATTCATTTCAGAAACAGTTGATTCACCATCTTCAAACTACTATCTAGTTAGGGCAAACATTAAAAAAGACTATATTGAAGGAAAAACTGAAAGATACGGAGTTACTTATTATAGAAGTGAAACATGTTTAACTTGACCTATTCAAACAAGCTGTTGATATTAAAAAATAATAGAAATAGGAAAAAAAAAGAATTAAAGACTTTTCCTTTAATTATTACCATAAAAAGAAGAAGGAAGATTTGTTATGGTCAATAACATAAGGTCAAATGCCTATCCATAAAGAATTTTACATTTTTTTCAAGTTAAGTGAACCAGAGCCAATATCAGTTTTGGGTACAAACTCATTTGTAAGACAATTTAAAGGAAAATGTCAAAATATTACAAGCTGTATATTATTAAGAAATAGCAAGAAAGCAATGGAAGCTAGTGCAAATCTTGAGAAAGTTTAATTTAAGAGCCAACTATGATTTTTAACAAAAGCACTTATGGGTAAAATTGTTGGGAGAACTCTTAGCGTTTTTTAATCTAATATGCTAAATAAATAAAGTGTCACATAGTTTTAAGATACTAAATATTGAAATTTCAGTAATAGATCATTGATTTTAGAAAACAGAATTTAAAAAAATAAAAATTTGAAGAGTGGCTTCACCTTTTCAAGCATATACTAAAGAAATTCCTGTTATAAATAATAATGCTGAAAAAGAAATTGCACCTTGAAAATCAGGGTGAAGATAATATATTTTGTAAAATTGCCGAGGAAGGGGAAACTAAATATATGACTGTATCCTACTATAAGAACGAAGTCATCAATAACCACCATTCTATAACCTTTATTTTTTAAAACATTTCTACAAAATCGATGAGAGTTATTTAAACATGTATTGGTGAAAATTAAGGAAACAGGAAAGCAGAAGTTTAGTTTTCTTTTTCCCCCAAGTGATTTTCTCTCTTTGATCACATCTTCACAATAACACAATTGACTGAAAGATGGAGGGTATGCAAAATCTCCTTAGGCTTATTATCTGTTTATTAATAAATTACATTTAACTTTATAATGTGAAATATAGTCTTTAGATCTTTATTCTAATGAGAAGACTGTCACTGATATATTTACTAAGGACACAAAAGTAGCCTTTGTTCAATGACACTCATTTTTCATAAAACAGAAATGCATTTAAGTCAAAGTTGTTTGCCAATGTTATGGAGGATGTTCTGCATAGATGCTAAATGAATCAAGATATTTCCTTTTTAGGTTGATATAATATACCAAGTTCTAAAATAATACATAATCTTCTGAATTACTTCCATGGCTGATCCTCAACAGAATTGGAACTAACAATCCATTTAAAAAATAGATGAATAAAGGAATAGATGGGAAAAATAAAACAACTCAGTCAAAGTCTGACAGAAGATCAACTAGGAATGGGCTAGTATATCAAACTAACATGTCAAAACTTTCATCTAAAGGAGTAATTGAAGTTGGATAAATTGGTCCCAGAAATGAATAAAGAAATTAAGCTGGTTTGAATTTTTAAAAGTTGTGCCATGATTTTAGTGATAAAAAGGTCTCCCTTCTACAAAATCTATTTTTTCACACCATTTTAGTACAAAATGATAATGTATTTAGGTGAAAACAAAGCAGAAACACAATAAATATTTCTGCTCCTGTTCAAAACCACAAAGTATATGAAAAAAATCAAGTATGTTTGGTTATTTAGAGATCCAAACTGATATGAAAATAGAATTTCAAAATTGGAAGAACCTTCAACTTGTACCTGAATAGGATTCCCTATTATATTATATCCCTGAAACACCAATCCCCCAAAACAATAACTCACCCTTATTAGAAAATCTTCATTGAAAGACTTTTTCAAATTTATTGAATTCCCAAGTCTTAAATATGATAGTGTGAACTAGACAGACTTAAGAGGTACTTGAAGATGGAAGAGTATCTGCTTTTGGAGAGGGATTTAATCTGAAAAGAACCACCTATATAGAAAAATATATGACTCACATTGATGCTACTTCTCCCTTTTGTCTCTCCCTCTCAGATCTTTGCACTCAAGTCAGTTCTGGATATTTTCAGTTTAATTCCCCTTAAGTGAACAGTTCACATCACAGAGCATAAGGGTCACAATTTTTATTTGCATTACACTATATACACTTAACTTTTTAAGTATGAAAATATTTACTTGTTTTTTGTTTTAAACAAATGCTTTATTAACTTCTGGTTTATATCATTCATTTCCACCAGATTTTGAGTTACAATTTTTTCCCCATTTTTCCCCTGCCCACCACCCCAGAATAGCAGTCCTGCACGACATCCCCTCATCCAATCTTCTCTCTCCCATATCTTCTCCCATACCCCCTTCAACTTTACCATTAGGGCAAGGTGGATCTCTGTGCCCCAATGCCTGCATATCTTACCTCCCAATTACATGCAAAATAGTATTAATAACAGTATATATATATACATATATGTATATATATATATACACATATATACATTTGAAACATTTAATTTTAAAACTTCGAATTTCGAAAAAAATTACTTGTTAATAAAACAAAAAGATTATATTTGTTTGGGAGCTTTCTTTTTATCTATCCATGTGAATGTCTCAAGTTGTGGTTTCTTAGAAAAGAGAGATTAAATCATTTATATTGACCAAGTGTTACAATATTAGAATGTAAATACTTAATAAAGAGGTGTTTATGATATCAGATAATGTCCTTCTTTAAAACTTCTTTCAAGTCCCTACATTACATAATTTGGAGATTAATTTAGTAACCTACTCAAACTTTTGAAGTAAAAGTTCTTTCAATATGATCCACAATACTTTCATTTATGCATGTGTGTATATATATATATATATATATACATATTATACACATGAATATTATAGACATATACAATTAAATGTCATGATATATGTGTGTATATATATTCATTTATATGCATAATTACATAATTTCATTGTTTATAGTATGTGTACTCAAAATAATGACCAAATATTTTTTCCAATTAAAAGTGAGCATTTAGCTAAATTGTAATCATACACATATGATTTGACAAACTGTCCAAATACAATAGGAAAAAACACTTGGAGATTATTTTCTTTTCTGTGTAAACACTACTTTACTCAGTTATAGCTCAATTATCCCTGTAGTCAATAATATGTATTTGTCAGAGAGTTGGCTGAGGCTAGAGAATCTACCTGACTTTTGAATATTTTCTCTGTGTGAAGATAACTGACCCACAAGATTCTCAGAGTTGGGATAACAGGTTCACTACTATCTCTCTTCTTCCCTCACCACAGAAGTATATAACCTCATCAGATGTATTATCCCTTAAGAAAGAAGAGCATTCATGATATTTGACTTAAGTTGGAAGCCTTACTCAATGAAAACTTTGACTATTGTCATATACGTTGATTTTGATAAAAATTGTCTATGTGTCTGTTGGTTAACAAATACAACAATATTACAAAGGAGAAAATGTTCATTTGGATTTATTTTCCAATAATTCCTAATCTTGTGCAAATACACTGCAACATGTCTAAAAAATAACTGTATTATTGATATTACTGATGAGCTCAATAAGAAACTTGTTCCTAGTCAAGTTATAAAGCTCTGACAATTTTAATTAATATTTATACTAAATACACTGTGATTATTTCCAAAACTTCCAATTCATTCAAAATACAAATAATCCTTAAAATTAAAGATCTCTAATTTATGATATCTAATTCAATGAAGGAAAGTAAACAATAGTATGTAAGCTAGTGATGAAATTTAGTGACCTATGCAATCTATGTCTAAAACTATAATAAGAATAGAACAAAATATGATGTACAGATTCAGCTACATTTTCTTTTTTTAAATTTTTTTCCCTTTAAACAAATGCTTTATTAACTTCTGTTTTACATCATTTATTTCTGCCAGATTTTGAGTTACAATCATTTCCCCCCCTGTTTTTCCACTACCCACCATCCCAGAATAGCAGTCCCGCAAGATATCGCTTCCTCCAATCTGCTCTCTCCCATACCTTCTCCCTACCCCCTTCGACTTTTCCATTGGAGGAAGGTGAATCTTTGTGTCCCAATGCCTGCACATATTATCCCCCAATTAGAAGCAAAAGAGTATTAATAATAGTATTTATATATGTTTGAAACATTTAATCTTAAGACCTTGAATTTCAGATCCATTTCTTTCCTCCCTTGTCACCCATTCCCTCTGAGGAGGTAAGCAATTCAGTATATGTTGTACATGTCTAGCTATGCAAAACATTATCATAGTAGATATATTGTACAAGGCTTCTTATAATTCCCTCCCACTCATCCCACCCCCCACCTGGTCCATTCCCTACATGATCCTGTCCCTCTTCTATAGTGGGTACTTCCAACCACCCCTCCCCTCAAGGGTGCCCTCCCATCAATCATCCCTCCTCTCATCTCCCTTCCCCCTATTCTGCTGTAGGTTGAGATATCCCATTTAGTATGTATGTCATTCTCTGCCTGAACCTAATTCAATGAGAATGTGGTTTTGCCTTTTTGCCTTTCTATTCTTCCCCTCCCTTGCAGCCTCTTCCCCTTGCTTCTTCCACATGAGATAGTTTACCCTACCCTGTCTCTCCCCATCTCCTCTTGACACTTTCCTCTCTCACCTCATAATTTCACCCCTTGAGTATCCTCCCTTCCCAAAAAATTCAACCTATGCCCTCTATCTACATATAACTGTAACCATATACACACACATTCACATATGTATTCATATCACCACACACCCTTCTTCTATTATTCTCATACTGAGAAAGGTTTCCTCTGTCACAGTTATTGTTTTTCCATATAGGAATGTAAATAGTTCAACTTTGATAAGTTCCTTTTGATTTCTTTTCCCTGTTTACCTTCTCAGGCATCTCTTGCTTCTTGTGTCGGGATGTCATATTTTCTATTAAATTCTGGTTTTTTCCTCAAGAATGCTTGAAAGTCCTCTATTCCACTGAATGACCATATTTTCCCCTGAAACAAAATACTCAGTTTTGCTGGGTAGGTGACCCTTGGGTTCAGTCCCAGCTCTTTTGCCCTCTTGAATGTCGTATTCCATGCCCTTCGATCCATCAGTGTAGAAGCTGCCAGGTCCTGGGCTATTCTGATTGTGTTTCCACAATATTGAAATTGTTTCTTCCTGGCTGCTTGTAGTATTTTCTTCTTGATCTGTGGATTCTGGAACCTGGCTATAATATTCCTGCGAGTTTTCTTTTTTGGATCTTTTTCAGGACGTGATCAGTGGATTCTTTCAACCTCTACTTTGCCCTCTGGATCTAAAACATCAGGGCAGTTTTCCTTGAGAATTTCTTGAAGGGTGATTTCTAGGTTCTTTGTTTGATCATGGCTTTCAGGTAGTCCAATAATTTTTAAATTGTCTCTCCTGGATCTATTTTCCAGGTCAGTGGTTTTTCCCCATGAGATATTTCACATTGCCTTCTAATCTTTCGTTTGTTTGGATCTGCTTAACAGCATCTTGATTTCTCATAAAGTCACTAGCTTCCATTTGCTCCAGTCTAACTCTGAAGGAATGAATCTCCTCAGTGAACTTTTGAGATTCTTTTTCCATCTGACAAATTTGGCTTTTTAAGGCATTCTTCTCCTCATTGCCCTTTTGGGCCTCCTTTGCCATTTGAGTTAGTCTATTTTTTAAGGTGTTGTTTTCCTCAATCATTCTGTTTCCCCTCATTTCATACTTTTCCTGCATCCTTCTCATTTCTCTTTCCAATATTTCCTCCACTTCTCTTATTTGATTTTTAAAGTCCTTCTTAAGGTCCTCTATGGCCTGCAACCCACTCATGTTTTCTCCTGGGGCTTTTGGAGCAGGATTTCTGACCTCACAGTCCTTTTCCTGCTCTATGCCCACAAAATAGGAGTCTAGGGTTGCATTTTTCTATTCCCTTTGCCTTGGCATGTTGCCACTTAATTACTTGACTTTTGGTCTTGTTGCCACACTATGGCTCTGCTGCCAGATCGGAATTTTCATCCCTAACATGTGGGGGACAGCTTCTGTTTCTGGAACCTGGAAATCCACCCAACACCTCCACCCAAGATCACAATCCAGATCCAGGGAGGTTAAAGCAAGAGCGGTTACCCCCCAAGACTGATCGCTGGATCTTCCTACAGTTCTCAGGCCAGGAGCTGGAGCTGCCTCTGAAAACTACAAAATGACATGTCTCCTCAGCGGCTTCTAGCCCCCAGGGGAGGAGGCCAACACATTCCCCAAATACTGGTCCCAAAGTCCATAGGGCACTAACCTCTCACTTTGACCTAGTCATGTCTATGTTGATAATTCTGGAATCGCCACAGCTGCTGGTTTTTTGGGGTCTCCCCAGCCGGCTGCTGGCCCTGCCGCCCTGGGGCTAAAACCTCTGCTCACGGGGACCTGGGCTAGTCTCGGCTCCCTGCGCTCTGCGCTCTGCGCACTGTGCGCTGCCCGCTCCCAGAGTCCTGCGCTGGTCCTTCCTGCAGGGCTGCTGGGCTGTCCTCAGCGGGAGGTTAGCTTCTCTGTGTTGTTCTGTGGGTGCTGGGGCTCCAGAAGTTGTTCAGAGTCCTCTTTTACGTAGTTTGGATGGAATCTGGGGGCAGAGTGGCTTGGATGAGCTGTTTCTACTCTGCCATCTTGGCTCTGCCCTACTACATTTTCTTTTAAATCATTGAACCTATCCTCAAGTTTTAACTGACTCATGTGAAAGAAATTCAAATTACTGACATAGCTTTCTGGTAACTTAAAGAAAAAAAAAAGCAAGCCAAGCCCAGAATGTAGCAGGGATTGCTCATGGTCAACATGGAATAGGGGAAGCTATGTATAGCTATATCAATATTGGATCATTTTTGAGTTTTTATTAACTTTTGTTAACCAGCAGATGATCTCCATTTTTGTTTTTTTCATTCCATTTCTGAGCTCAAAGAATCAGATAAACCTGGGTCAATACTGGCCTACAACTATCTTCAAATCCATTCTGTCCTAAAGTATTCCAATGCTAAAACATTCATGCATATATACATATATATGCACGCATATATGTATGTGTGTATCCATGCACACACAGAGTCTTTCAGACAATAAATTATTTCAAAGGCTGAAATATTTAAAGAATCCTGAAGGAAATTATGGAAGAACCAGCTGCTAGAAGATTGTTAGACATCCTTCACTCATAGCTAGATTAAAAGAAGATAAATATTGTTTAGAATGCCATAGTGAATTGAGGAGATGTGTTCAGAGTAAGAAAGGAGAAAGGGAAGGAAATAAGAATTTGTTTGTCATTTATATAGTGCCTACTTTCAGTCAAGAACTATGCTAAGTATCTTTTATGAATAATATCTCATTTGATACAACAATTCTATAAAGGTAAGTGCTATTATTATCCCAATTTTACTATTGAGGAAACTGAGGCACACAGAGATTAAATAATTTGCCAAATATCACTAATTAATTGAGTGCTGAGGCTGAATTTGGACTTGGGTCTTTGTGAGTCTATGCTTCGTGCTCTATCAACTCTACCAGCTGCCCCCAGGATTAATTGGGTTCAGAAAAAACTGGCTTCAAGTTTCACCACCAACACACAGGAATCTGTACCCCTATTTAAACTTCTCAGGGCATCAAACAAAAGTATTATCTATATATTTATACCAAGGAAATCATAACTAACCTGGGGGGAAAGGGAAGAGGAAAGGGGAGGGAAGAAAAAGTATTGTGACTTTCATTTGGTGGACTTACAGATCAGTAAGACCTCACCCCTCTTACTGAGAACTTCTTGTGAGGTTCAAGACTCATTTTGTGAAAGCCCATCTTTCCTGGCCAATTCAATCATGTCTGTTGATCCAAAGAACTCCTGCTGCATGTAGCATAGCAAAACATTAGATGATGGTTAAATGGACCAGAGTGTTTGTTTGTTTGTTTTTCCCAAGACTATACAAAAACCCTCATAAGCTTCTCACTTGCCATCCTTAAAAATAGACTTGCATGTGACCTGACAGGTAAAGAAAATATGTCTAAAGTGGTTCATCAAGATTCATGGCAAGGTTTACAATGAAATTATATACCTTACACGATTTGTAGATGCCATGAACATTGAGAAACCATCTGGGGTATTGCTCCAAAGGCCATTTTGTTGTTCCTGGCATCACAGTTGAAGAGGTGAAATGTAATTTGTGCAATGTAAGAAATTTTATTTTCCATAAAACATATTCCTGATCTAGTGACCAATGATGCCCATAATATCAATTACCCAGGTCCTCTAGTCAAAGTGAAAGACACAATTCAGATTGATTTGGAGACTGGCAAGGTTCCTGATCTTGTCAATTAGATATTGGTAATCTGTGTATGGTAAACATTGGTACCAAGTTGGGTCAAACTGGTGTGATCACCAGTAGGAAGATATATCTGGTTCCTTTGATATAGACCATGTGAAGGATGCTAAGGGCAATTGTTTTGCCACTAGCCTTTCAAACATTTTTGTAAGGACCAAAGGTAAGTAGATTGAATTTCTTTAGATTATTTCTGCCTGGTGGAAAGGGTATCAGTTTCACCATTGCTGAAGAAAAAGATAATAATAAGAGACTGACAATCAAACAGAGCGATTGATAAATGAAAATGATGATTAGTATCTACAATCAAATAAAGATACTGCTATAGGAAAAATTCATTTTATCAGTTTTGGTAATTGATATTATAGTAGGTAATCATCTATTTTCTTCACATTATCTCATCTGTTAGTATATAGATATCTGTTGTTAGTTAGTATTTTTAGAACTTTTAAGCCATTTTAGCTTAACAATACAGTATATATTATTTCTGCCTTTTAGAATTTGTTGGCTTTTATAAGCAAATCTGGGATGATTTTTAAGGAGCATTCTATGTGCATGTGAAAGAAATATTTATTCTTGGCTTATTCTATTTAGTTCTTTCCAAATAACTTATATTTCCAACACACTGAGAAGTTTGGATCAAATAAGTATTTACTGATACCCCCTTTTTTTTTTTTAAAGCAATTGGGGTTAAGTAACTTGCTCAAGGTTACATGGCTAGTCATTTGATTTATGCGTGGGTGCTCATTTTCTGAGGCCGGATCTGATCTCGAGTCATCCAAACTCCGAGGCCGGCGCTCTTACTCACTGCGCCACCTAGCCGCCCCTTTAGGGCAATTGGGGTTAAGTAACTTGCCCAAGGTTACACGGGTAGGTTTTTGTTTGTGCGGATTAGGTGTCGGAGGCCGGCTCCGAACTCAGGTCCTTCTGATTCCAGGGCCGGCGCTCTATTCACTGCGCCACCTAGCCACCCCTACTGATACCCTTTTTATTTGGTTTATTAATCCCCAATAGAATATTAACTCATTCACTTATTTATTTAGTCTAGTGCTTGTATTATTGTTATACTTCTTGCTGTGGATTTAGCACATGAATTATCTGGCTCAAATAAATTGAGAATTGAGGGAAAGTTAAAAAATATCTTGCTCTAAGTCATATATAATATATATATATATATATACACACACACACAATTACATGGATACTACATATATATGTTTTTTAAAACATTGTAAGTCATATAAAACATGTATACTCTAAGCACATGCATACTACAAAATGCTATTTAAAGCACTTTGCAGATATGTTCATATACACATGTACATACATATACATGTAAAGACTGATAATATTATTGTTGTTGGTTTGATGGGCACCATGCAAAATAATTATAAATAATTATTTCCTTATGATACAATCAGACCTGACTTTGTCTGACATCATCAACACTTGATCAAATCAACTATTTCAAATGGGTATATTGTTTTATGGAGAGGCCATATTCTTTATAAAGGTATTAATCAATAACTATTAAAAATTTCCCGAAAGATCTGTCAGTTTTTGCCTCCTTTTCTGTACCTCCCACATGCTTAGGGAAACAGTCTGAGTTAAGTGTTGTCTGAGTGACAGCTATCAACTGTCAAAGAGCAATATGTAATGATGAGTTAAATTACAGTCAACTGTCAAAGAACTCTATGTAAATGGGATATTGAAAACAAAATCCTTTATCTACTAGGCTGGATGGAACATCTGGTTTTGAGACAGCATCCAAGATATAAGGACATATAATATGCAGCTATCATTAAACCATTTGGACATTAGGAGAACAGTCCTCTACTGCTGTCATATCTTCTTAATAAGGGCAATGGAGAAGTATAAAGACTTGAAACTAAACTCTATAGCATGTTTAAACACACCTTATATAGACGCACAATTCTGACAGTTTGCATGTATACAGAGTGTGTATTTGAGTGCACATATGTACTTATTTGTATATAATAAACATAAGTTAATATATAATAAATTATATTTCTCATTGTCCAGATATATATCAACAAAACATAAATTCACAACAATTTTGAGTTGTTATCTATATTTTCAAGAGGAAAATAAGCACTGTCTTGTCATTTGATATGTCAGGGCTCTAGGCCACTCTCTAAGACTAAAATATTTGGATGTGTTAATCTACCTTGGAAGAGAGTTTCCTCACTAGGTAGTGAAAACACAGATCCAGTCCTTCTCTCTATAGATGGATTGTTTTAATAATTATGTACATTCTTCATTTCCCTTGGAACTTACAGATATAAACTTAAATTAAAAAAAAGTGATAATCATTATTCATTCACTCAGCACTATAAGAGATTCCTATATGAAGATCAGTGAATCTATCAACATTATAGTCATAATTAAAAACTTCAGGTTACTTGGTGAAAATATTGACACTAAGCCACAATATTTGAATAAAGTTCAAAAGAAATAGGGCTTTGGGTTGTATTCTCTTGAGAGACATTAAATGAAGAACAATGAAATGACAGCATACTTGGTAGAATGGACTAAAAAAAACTTGCATAAATTTACCCCTCTTCCAAAAAACCCCTCATTTTCAGTTCTACCTATATTTTCTTATATACCTTCCCCCTTGTAGGATTTATTAGATTTATAATAGCTTTTTGAGATTGAGAAGACAACTGAGGAAGGGTTAATGAGGATGGACCACTTAAGTGGAGTGTTTCTTCTTTTTTTTCCTCTTTCTTTTCTTTTGTTGCACATGCATTTACAAAAGCTACATTGGAGAGAAACACAAGCCCTAGAGTGAGTTAAATGCAAGGACTTATTGTCAAAGATACCCTTCTCGGGGCGGAGCCAAGATGGCGGAGTAGAAACAGCTTGTCCAAGCCTCTCTGCCCCCAGATTCTCCACAAACTATGTAAAAAAAGGACTCTGAAAATCTTCTGGAGCCCCAGCACCCACAGAACGACACAGAGAAGCTAACCTCCCGCTGAGGACAGCCCAGCACCCTGCAGGAAGGACCAGCGCAGTGGTCTGGGAGCCGGCAGCGCGCAGAGCGCAGGAGCCAGCCGAGCCCAGGTCCACGTGAGCCGAGGTTTTAGCCCCAGGGCGGCAGGGCCAGCAGCCGGCTGGAGGAACCCCAGAACACCAGCAGCTGTGGCGACTCCAGAATTATCAACATAGACATGCCTAGGACAATGTAAGAGGTTAGTGTCCTATGGACTTTGGGACCTGTATTTGGGGAATGCGTCAGCTCCCTCCCCTGGGGGCTAGAAGCCGCTGAGGAGACACGCCAGTTTGTAGTCTTCAGAGGCATTTCCGGCTCCCAGCCTACAAATCGTGGGGAGATCCAGCGATCAGTCTTGGGGGGTAATCGCTCTTGCTTTAACCTCCCTGGATCTGGATTGTGATCTAGGGTGGAAGTTGTGGGTGGGTTTATAGCTTGCCAGAAACGGAAGTTGCCCCCACACGTTCGGGACGAAAATTCCTCTAGCTGGCCTTAAAGCCATAGTGTGGCAACAAGCCCAAAAGTCAAGCAATTAAGTGGCAACATGCCAAGGCAAAGGAAACAGAAAAATGCAACCCTAGACTCCTATTTTGGGGGCATACATAGAGTGGGAAAAGGACTGTGAGGTCAGAAGTCCTGCTCCAAAAGCCCCAGGGGAAAACATGAGTGGGTTGCAGGCCATAGAGGACCTTAAGGAGGACTTTAAAAATCAAATAAGAGAAGTGGAGGGAAAAATTAGAAAGAGAAATGAGAAGGATGCAGGAAAAGTATGAAATGAGGGTCAACAGCCTGACTGAGGAAAACAACACCTTAAAAAATAGACTAGCTCAAATGGCAAAGGAGGCCCAAAAGGGCAATGAGGAGAAGAATGCCTAAAAAGTCGAATTTGCCAGATGGAAAAAGAATCTCAAAAGTTCACTGAGGAGATTCATTCCTTCAGTTAGACTGGAGCAAATGGAAGCTAATGACTTTATGAGAAATCAAGATGCTGTTAAGCAGATCCAAACAAATGAAAGATTAGAAGGCAAGGTGAAATATCTCATGGGAAAAACCACTGACCTGGAAAATAGATCCAGGAGAGACAATTTAAAAATTATTGGACTACCTGAAAGCCATGATCAAGGAAAGAACCTAGAAATCACCCTTCAAGAAATTCTCAAGGAAAACTGCCCTGATGTTTTAGATTCAGAGGGCAAAATAGAGGTTGAAAGAATCCACCGATCACCTCCTGAAAAAGATCCCAAAAAGAAAACTCCCAGGAATATTATAGCCAGGATCCAGAATCCCCAGATCAAGGAGAAAATACTACAAGCAGCCAGGAAGAAACAATTTCAATATTGTGGAAACACAATCAGAATAGCCCAGGACCTGGCAGCTTCTACACTGAGGGATCGAAGGGCATGGAATATGATATTCCAGAGGGCAAAAGAACTGGGAATGAACCCAAGGGTCACCTACCCAGCAAAACTGAGTATTTTGTTTCAGGGAAATATGGTCATTCAGTGGAATAGAGGACTTTCAAGCATTCTTGAGGAAAAAACCAGAATTGAATAGAAAATTTGACATCCAGACACAAGAAGGAAGAGATGCCTGAAAAGGTAATCAGGGAAAAGAAATCAAAAGGAACTTATCAAAGTTGAACTATTTACATTCCTATATGGAAAAGCAATAACTGTGACTGATGATATCTTTCTCACTATGAAAATAATGGAAGAAGGGGGTGTGGTCATATGAATACATATGTGAATGTGTGTGTATATAGTTACAGTTATATATGGATAGAGGGCATAGGTTGAATTTGTTGGGAAGGGAGAATACTCAAGGGATGAAATTATGAGGTGAGAGAGGAAAGTGGCAAGAGGAGATGGGGAGAGACAGGGTAGGGTAAACTATCCCATGTAGAAGAAGCAAGGGGAAGTGGTTGCAAAGGAGGGGGAGAATAAGGAAGGCTAAAAAGGCAAAACCACATTCACATTGAATTTGGTTCAGGGAAAAAATGACATACATACTAAATGGGATATCTCAACCTGCAGCAGGATAGGGGGAAGGGGGATGAGAGGAGAGATGATGGATGGGAGGGCATCCTTGGGGTGAGGGGAGGTTGGAAGTACCCACTATAGAAGAGGGACAGGATCATGTAGGGAATGGACCAGGTGGGGGGTGGGATGAGTGGGAGGGAATTATAAGCAGCCTTGCACAATATATCTACTATGATAATGTTTTGCATAGCTAGACATGTACAACATATACTGAATTACTTATATCCCAAGAAGGAATGGGTGACAAGGGAGGAAGGAAATGGATCTGAAATTCAAGGTCGTAACATTAAATGTTTCAAATATATATATAAATACTATTATTAATACTCTTTTGCCTATAATTGGGAGATAAGATGTGCAGGCATTGGGACACAAAGATTCATCTTCCTCTAATGGAAAAGTCGATGGGGGTATGGGAGAAGGTGTGGGAGAGAGCAGATTGGAGGAAGCGATATCTTGTGGGACTGCTATTCTGGGAGGCTGGGTAGGGGAATAATGGGGGGAAAATGATTGTAACTCAAAATCTGGTGGAAATGAATGATGTAAAACAGAAGTTAATAAAGTATTTGTTTAAAAAAAAAAAAAAGATACCCTTCTCTTCCCACAGGAGCAGGTTTGTGAAATTATGTTGGTGATGGAGTGAACATCTTGCTGCTTTTGCAACAACAGCAAAACTGGAAGCTCAAAATATGTTCATCTAAGGAAATTGTAATATTTACTTGATTATATTCCTAACTGAATTAAGACTTTAGTCATAGGATACTTGTACAAATATAAACTTTTTATTAGGATAGGTATGAATCAAAAGAGTGGTTTTTATTTAGACAGACAACTACCTAGACAGACAGACATATGAGGGATAGAGAGACAGACAGACAGACAGACATAGAGATATAGGCTTCTATCTTCCCCATATTTTATTCACTGTAGGGAAAGAAAATTGCAGGTAAACAACCATAGGTATAAAAGGAACCCAATACTTAAACCCAATGACAAGTTTATCCCCACCATTTATGAAGGATGATCACTTTAATTATTAATTAATTAATTAAACATGGTTCCTTTTTCTAATGAGCTCAAAAAAAAAAAGATAAAAAGCTCACATTCATGTGGTGCTTTCAGTTTTGCAAAGCACTTTGCAAATGTTATTTCATTTGATCTTCACATCAACCATAAGATATAGGAGTTAATAGTATTATCCCTATTTTAAAGATAATTAAATGGAGGCAGATAAAGATTAAGTGACTTACTTAGGATCACATTTGAACTTATGTCTTCCCTACTCCAACTGCTTAGATAAAATAATTCAGGAATGATTCAGTACAGTATATAGTTAATTGGTACATTCTGACGTCTATGCTATAAATATTGTAGGGCTTTAGAAAAGAGAAACTAAAGTGGGCTGGAATAGTTGGCAAGGCTTATTGGAGGAAGTAGGAATTGTCTAGGCTTTTAATGATGGATGTGTAGGAAGTAGCTCATCGGAGAGGAAAAAGATGACATTTTCTCTGAAGAAAAGGGCATAGAGGAAGAAATCATGTAAACTATATATTGGAATGAACAGAGACTGAAGTCAGAAAAAGTTAGCATACTGAGTAGTTCTTTTGGGGAATAAAGGGAAATGAAGAATGAATAACATTCAGTTTAGAAAGAATCTTCAAAGTTAAGCAGAGTTTGGCCTTGCTCGTTTAGACAAGGAAAATAATTCCTCCAGTGTCTATGAAATGTCATTTTTTGTGTGATTTACCTTATATAGTTTTCTGAAAACTTTGAGTTCATTTTTATCTTTTCATTTTTTTGGTAATTTTAATACAATTATTTCTTATAATCATCGATTGTTCACTATCTGGAGGAGTGAATTAAATTGAACTGCCACTGAAAAGTTCCACAATATCTCCTGAGACATGTCCTTCCAAAAAACATAGAAAGTTCTTAGGTTACTGTTTTATAAGGATTTGTGAAAAATTACAATCCATTACAGTACACGGGGGTGAAGAAGAGGAGCTGTTTTCGTTAGTTTGCTGTAGAATTTTTTAATCTGACAGTACCTATATCCCAGATCATAACCAAGTCATAACTCAATTACTGTATCTTTCTCATGGAATCCCTCACCTGCAGTTTCATACATAATTTTGCTTAGACCTGTTTTATTTTGTTTTTTTTTTCCCCTGAGAACTTATTACCTTTGAGAGGGTGCTAGAACTGATTAATTTATTAACAAAGATCAATTAGGAAATACAAATAATGTAGATCTAATTAAGGGTAACATGACTACATAAAACAAAACTGAAATAGGCCAAAGCGATGTCAAATTATTTAATGCTTATCAATCAGCTGGCTTTTATTAAGCACTTAATGTCCTCAAGGCACCATACTGAAAGCTAAAGATAGAAAGAAAAGCAAAAACAAACAAATGACAATCACACAAACATCCTTGGTCCTCCAGGAGCTCACAGGTTACTGGAAAAGACAATATGTAAACAACTATGTATAAACAAAATGTACACAATAAACCCCCAAATCTTTGAGGGGAGACATTAAGATTTAGGAGAATTCAGAAACATTTCTTGCAGACAGTTAGACTTAGATGAAGTTTGAAGGAAACCAGAGAAACTATGAATCAGATATGAGGAGAGAGAGAATTCCAGGCTGGCGGGGAGGGCCGGGGGGGGGGGGGGCGGGGATAAACATTAAGCATTAAGGAGATGGAGTATCATGTGCAAAGAATAGGAAGGAGGTAAATGTCACTATTACAGAGCACATGAAGAAGATTGGGAAGGTCAAAAGTGGCCAGATTATAAAGGGCTTGGGAGGCAAACCAGGATAATTTATTTGATCCTGGAGGTAAAAGAGAGATATAGGAGTTGAATGAGGGGATAGGAAGGATAATATGGTGTTTTAGGAACATCAATTTGCATCCAATTTTAAAAGCATCAGCTAAAAATACGGTGATTAAAGACCAGAAGATTTTGACTATGAGTTCAATATGAGTTAGTAGAATGATATAGCATTCAAATAAATAAATGAACAAATAAGTAAATAAATCTAGTGGAGTCTTAAGTTTTACAGAGAAATCCTCTCCTTTTCCCCTCCCACTCCCTGTAAAAGAATCAGCATAGTCTGGCTATATTCTGTGCTGATTGATCAGATTGAGAGCACAATATTCAGTTCTGGATATTATATTTTAAAGAAACACAGTATTAAGCTAAAGATTGTCCAGAGGAAAGCAATTACGGTTCTGAAAGTCCTTGAAATCATGCTTTTTGAGGATTGGTTGAAAGTGGAGAAGTTGAACCTGGATAATAGATTAAGAGGAGACATGGCAGTTTTATCTCAAGTTTTTGAAAAGTCATCATGTAGGAGAGGAACTATCTTGACATGTTTGACCATGGAAGACAGATCCAGGAATGACGAGTAGAAGTTTTAGATAGAAAAATTTCATTTGAGGTAAGGAAAAACTACCTAAAAGAGGAGCTATTGGAAAGTACAATGGATTAACTGAGGAAGTAGTTGTTTTACTTTCATAAGAAGACCTAAAATAAAGGCTGGATAATGCTTAATCATTGGAGATACAGAAAATATTCATATTCTGGTAGGTATTGGACAAGATGGCCACAAAGCTCATTTTTTTCTTAATTTTTTTGAATATTTAAATTGTCTAAATTTTTATTTGAAGATTGTCCCTGTTTAAAAAAATATTAAATTAAACCTGAGAGTATGTAATTTCAATTCCAGCCATAAATTTAGAGTCAGAAGAAATGTTATAGGTTATAAAGTCCAACCCTCTGACTTTAAAGATGAAGAAACTAATGCTCTGAGGATTTTTCCAGGCTCACATTTTTAGTTATTATGAGATGCATGCTTCAAAACAACATCTTGCTGCTGACTCCAAATCAAGTAAGAAAACATTTATTAAGCACCTACTGTGTTTAAGGCAAAGCATTAATCATTAGTTCAGGGATTTATCCTTTATACAATATTACTTATGGCATATATTGAAAAACTAGGTAATATATAATATAGTATAATATATATTATAAAATATTATAATATATAATATACCAGGTTTTCACATAAAGTCACTGAAAACAAACCTATACTATTACCTTCCCTCTTCCTTATCGATTCATATCATCCTCTACCCTCCTCAATGAAATTCATACTCATAATTTTCCCAAAATGCATATGGGCTGTGAATCTGAGGCCCACTGAATCTCAAAGATCATTTTCTCTCCTTTTTATGTTTTTACCAAAGTTAAACATAAGATTGACCTCCCATCCCAAAACCTCTAACTTGACACCACTCTCCCATGCTAACTTCTATCAGCAATCATATAGATAAGGGCAATTTTCCTTGCTGTGCCAAAGACATTAGGAAATTTATTCTATTTTGAATTTTATTGATGCTTTCCCTGTATGTGAATGGTTGTGTTAATGGATAAGCCTATGCAAAGTTTAAGAAGTGGAGCTACGCTCTGTAGTGTACTTGTCAATCTAATCCTTTATTTATTTATTTTTAAAGAGATTAAAGTCATATCTACATGGGATGACTGGATAATTTCAGAATCGAAAGCTCCAGTTCAATTTAGCCAGCTTGTCTTATCTATATGAGAGTCTGCTAATGGAATCAGACCTTTATTTGGACTATGAAGAACACAAAATTAGACCAAAATATTGTCACAGCATAAACTACCTAATTGATTTGGGAGCTAACATAGTCCTACTGATTTTTATTGTGCTTAAGTCTCTATTACGGGTTCAAAGTCATTGGTGCCAGAGCCTCCTGACCTCTGACACAGGCATGCCTGAGAGATTTGGAAAGAACTCAGGCACTGTCACAGACAAAGGAACAAATGAGTGATCTTGTTAAACAGTATCCTTATCACCCAAACCTTTGCTGTGATCCATGAATAAGAGTTTAAGGATTTTCAAAAACTACTTTGTATGCAAGATTTCTCTAGGGACACACACTCTCTCTCAAAGAGAACACAGAAATGCACAAATATAGCTATGGTTCCTGAAATCTCAATGTTATACCTATAATTCTGACATAGCATATATATTTTCCTCTCTTTCAGTCACAGGCAGCTAGAGAAATGATAGAGTTCTGACCCAGGAATCAGGAAGGCATAGTTCAAATCTGATTTCAGAAACCTATAAGCTGTGTCATCATGGGAAAGTCATTTGCTCTCTGCTTGTCTTGCTTTTCCTCAGCTCTAACATGGCATCTAACTAGCAGGTTAGAGGTTCAAATGAGATAATGTTTATGTAAAAAAGCACTTACTTTTGGAGGAATGAAGATGACAGATCAGAGACAATAAAACCAGGATATTCCTTTCCAAATAACTTGGGGAAAAAATCAAAATGTGGAGAGACAGAGGCAACTAAACATCAGAGTAAAACATTATTCTGGCCTGAGAAAAAACATGAAAACAGCTACAAGTAAGCCACAAAGTAAAATGCTGATTGGACACAACCCCAAGAGTAATTTCTAGAAGAGTTAAAAAAGATTGCTAACACTGCTAGATGGGGCAAAAAGGAAAATGAAAGCATGTGATGAAAGAAAATTATGAAGAGAATAAACAGTTTTCCTACAAGAGGCTCAAAAAATTCTGAAAACTCCTTATAAAACATAATAGACCAATTGGAAAATGAAGTAAAATAATTCAGTGAAGAAAAAACTCCTTAAAAGCAAAATTGGTCAAATGCAAAAAGAAATTCAAAAGCTCAGTGAAGAAAAAAATTCCTTAAAAATTAAAATTGGTCAAGTGGAAGCTAAATGACTTCAAAGTTCACCATGGATGATGTGATTTTGCTGTTCTTGTTGTTGACAATGCCTCTAGAAAGTGAAAAGGTAGCTTTTCAGGGGATAGTGCCCCTCACACTCTCTTTCCTTCCATATTTGGGTACCTGAGACATGAGGGTATGTTGGTGACTATTGGCCAGAAGACAGCTATGTGAGGGAGGAAGCCTAGAGTAAAAGAGGTATTTTGACCCCGCAGTATGCCATTGAACATGGTAATTATTTCAAGCTGGGATGACATGGAGAAGACCTGGCATCGTACTTTCTACAATAAGGTCTAAGTGGCCCCTGAAGAACAACCTGTGCTGCTCACAAAAGCCTCCTGAACACCAAAGTCAACAGAGAAAAGATGACTCAGATTGTTTGAGACTTTCAGAACCCCACCCACATATGTTACTGCCCAGGTTGTGCTGTCCCTGTATGTCTATGGTCATATCACTGGTATTGTGATGGACTCTGGTGATGGTGTGACCTACACTGTGTCCATGTAAAAAGGTTATGCCCTTCCCCATGCCATCCTCCATCTGGATCTGGCTGCCATGATCAGATGGACTACTTCATGAAGATCCTGACCAAGATTGGGAACAGTATCACTGCCACAGCTGAGAGGAAAATCATGTGTGACACTAAGGAAAAGTTGTGTTATGTCACCCTAGAATTAGAGCAGGAGAGATGTACTACTACATCTTGCTCCTCTCTGGAAAAGAGCTATGAACTCCCTGATGGTCAGGTTATCACCATTGGCTATAAGATGTTCTGGTGTCCAGAAAATCTCTTCCAACCATCTTTCTTGGGTATGGAATCCTGTAGAATCCATGAAACTACTTTCAACTTAGTCATGAAGTGTGATGGTGACATCTGTAAGTGTCTGTATGCCAATACTGTACTGTCTGGTGGTATTACCATGTACCGAAGCTTTGCTGATAGGATACAGAGGGAGTTTACACTCCTAGACCACAGCACAATAAAAATTAAGATCATTGCCTCACCTGAGTACAAGTATTCTGTCTGGACTGGAGACTTCATCCTGGAATATCTTTCCACCTTCCAGCAGATGTGGACCCGTAAGCAGGAATAAGATGAATCTGAGCCCTCCTTTGTTCACTGCACATGCTCCTAAATTAACTCTGTGATTTTTTTTTTCAAATTCTATGACATGATAATTCTCCACTCCCCATCCAACCCCCCAAACAAGAAAAAATTGGCGTGGCTTTATTTTCTTTTTAAATTTAATTCATTTTTTTGTGCTTGACTCAGGATTTAAAAACTGGAACAGTGAAGAGGATGAGCAGTCTAAGTGTGTTAGAGGCAAACATCCCCCAAACTCTACAGTGTGTCTTTAGGAATCTGATTGTTTTGTTTGTTTTTAATAGTCATTCTAAATATTAGATGATGTGTTTTTACAGAGAGTTACTTGCCTCTATGAGAGCTCCCGTGTTCTGCTAGAGCAAAGGAGCTCAAAAAGCAAGATGAGGAGATGGGAAGGGGAGAAGCTATTAACATTGCTTTGAACGTAAATTATGTAATCCTTTAAAAAATAGTTTTTATCTTCTGCCTTAATACTTGTTCCTTAAAAAATAAAAGTCACAACCATAATGAATGTTCCCCCTTCCTAAATTCCCTTCCTGCCCTCAACATAGATGTAAATGAAGATGTACTGATTCCTTACAAATCTTACAAGATTGGTGCCAGTACTTGGGGGGAGGGAAGGAGCTTTATCTATACACTGACTTAAGACCAGTTCAAACAAAAGTACATGAGAGAGAGAGACAGAAAGACAGAGAGAGACAGAGAGACAGAGACAGACAGACAGAGTCAGACAGACAGATAGACAGACAGAGAAAGAGACAGAGAGAGATAGAGATAGAGAGACAGAGTAAAATGAGAACTCTAGGAACATTAGAACCAAATTCCAGAGCTCCCAAATCAGAAAGAAAAAATAGAAAGCAGTCAGAAAGAAGCAATTCAAACAACATGGAGCCACAAT
This sequence comes from Gymnobelideus leadbeateri, assembly GCA_011680675.1. NCBI lineage: Eukaryota > Metazoa > Chordata > Mammalia > Diprotodontia > Petauridae > Gymnobelideus > Gymnobelideus leadbeateri. The sequence continues at coordinate 50,968 of WOXC01006034.1, read as the reverse complement.
CAGGATCACACAAGATTTAGTGACTTCCAAGTTAAAAGAGTGGAGGGCTTGGAATAGGATATTCCAATAAGAAAAAGAGCTTGAATTACAACCAAGAATAATGTATCCATTAAAATTGAGTATAATTCGTCATGGAGAAAAACAGCTGTTTAAGGAAATAGAGAACTTTCAAACATTACTAAATAAAAAAAGAAAAGATCAAATGAGAATTTAAAAATCTGTCATTCAAGCACAAGTCTCAAGAGAAGCATAGAAAGGTAAACATGAAAGAGAAATCATAAGGAATTCAATAAGTTATGCTGTTTATATTCCTAAATGGGAAAATGAAACATGTAACTCTTAAGGACTTTAGCATTATTATGGAAGATGAAAAAAATTTACATAGAGGGCATCAGCATGAGTTGATTGTGTTGGAATAATCTAAAAAATCATGGTGTGAGAAAGAGGCATAAACTGGAAGAGGGGAGAAGGAGAGTTGAAATGGAGGAAATTATCTCACATAAAAGAGGAATGCAAGGAATAGCTTTTAGAGTAGAGGGGTAAATGGGGTGCATGACAGGCAATACTTGAACTTCACTCTCATCAGAACTATTTCTGGAGGAAAAGAAGGAGGAGGAGGAGGAGGAGGAGAAGGAGAAGGAGGGGAGGGAGAAGGAAAGGGAGAAAGAGGGAGAAGGAGAGGGAGAAGGAAAGGGAGAGGGAGAAGAAGGAGAAATGGAAAAAATAGGATGGAGGAAAACACAGTGTGTAACAGTGACTGTGAATGGCATGAAAATGAATTAAATCACTCAATTAGAGAAAAGCAAATTAAAACAATTCTGAAGTACAACCTTTGATCTAATAGAACTGACAAACGCTAAATGGCATTAGGGAAAATAGGTACGTTAATGAACTGCTGGTGGAGTAGTGAACTCATCCAACTATGTTCAAAGGATTGGGAAACTGTGCATACCCTTTGACCCAGCAGTACCACTACTGTGTCTGTATACCAAAGAGATCAAACTAAAAGGAAAAGGATCCATATGTACAAAAATACTTTTAGCAGCTTTATTTTTGGTGGCAAAGAATTAAAAAGGAGAGGATGCTCATCAACTGTGAAATGGCTGCACAAGTTGTGGCATGTGATTGTGATAGAGTACTATTATGCAATAAAAATGGCAAAAAAGTGGTTAAAATACAGTAAGTCTTATATGAATTGATGCAAGGTGAAGTGAGAAGAATCAGGAGATCATTGTGCTCATTCCAGCAATATTATAATGATGATCGACTATGAAAGACATGGCTACTTTGATCATATTTGTGAGGGAGAAAATTTGAAATTAAAAATTAAAAAAAGATTAATATAAATCATACATGCACACATACACACATTTACTTAAGAAAGTGCCTGGTACCACATAGTAGTTGCCATATTTTTCTCCCCCTACTTTTCACTTTTGATCCCTTTTTAAACTTTTAAAAGATCAGTGTTATAATTTAAATATTGTGGAAACACAATCAGAATAGCATGGGACCTGGCAGCTTCTACACTGAGGGATCAAAGGGCATGGAATATGATATTCCTGAGGGCAAAAGAGCTGTGATTAAAACCAAGAATCTCCTACCCAGCAAAACCGAGTATTTTGTTTCAGGGGAAAATATGGTCATTCAGTGGAATAGAGGACTTTCAAGCATTCTTGAGGAAAAAACCAGAGTTGAATAGAAAATTTGACATCCAGACACAAGAAGCAAGAGATGCCTGAGAAGGTAATCAGGGAAAAGAAATCAAAAGGAGCTTATCAAAGTTGAGCTATTTACATTCCTATATGGAAAAACAGTAACAGTGACTGATGAAATCTTTCTCAGTATGAAAATAATGGAAGAAGGGTGTATGGTCATATGAATACATATATGAATGTGTGTATATATGTTAACAGTTAGACATGGATAGAGGGCACAGGTTGAATTTGGTGGGAAGGGATGATACATAAGGGGTGAAGTTATGGGGTGAGAGAGGAAAGTGGCAAGAAGAGATGGGAAGAGACAGGGTAGGGTAAACTATCTCATATAGAAGAAGCAAGGGGAAGTGGTTGCAGGGGAGAGGAAGAACGGGAAAGCAAAAAGGCAAAACCATATTCTCATTGAATTTGGCTCAGGGAGAGAATGACATACATACTAGATGGGATATCTCACCCTGCAGGAGAGTAGGGGGAAGGGGGATGAGAGGAGGGATGAAGGAGGGGAGGGCATTCTGGGGGGAGGGGAGGTTGGAAGTACCCACTTTCGAAGAGGGACAGGATCAAAGTAGGGAATAGACCAGGTGGGGGGTGGGATGGGTGGGAAGGAATTATAAGCAGCCTTTTACAATATATCTACTATGGTAATGTTCTGCATAGCTATACATGTACAACACATACTGAATTGCTTATCTTCCCAGAGGGCATGGGTGACAAGGGAGGAAGGGAATGGATCTGAATTTCAAAGTTTTAAAATTAAATGTTTCAAATATACATAAATACTATTATTAATACTCTTTTGCATGTAATTGGGAGATAAGATGTTCAGGTATTGGGGCACAGAGATTCACCTTGCCCTAATGGTAAAGTTGAAGGGGGTATGGGCGAAGATATTGGAGAGAGCAGATTGGAGGAAGGGTTATCTTGTGGGACTGCTATTCTGGGATGGTGGGTAAGGGAAAAATGGGGAAAAACTTGTAACCCAAAATCTGGTGGAAATGAATGATGTAAACCAGAAGTTAATAAAGCATTTGTTTAAATGTGAAAAAAAAAGATCAGTGTTATAACCAAAGTGCAAAAAAATAGCCTGTAATAGGTATTATCTTAGAGACTCTGATTCTCCATGTCGTTTTCATTTTTTTTTTCAACTTCACGGAAATGTTTTTTTTTTCCTTTTCTATTTTCTAGTTATGATTATGGATAACTGTTGTCTTCCTTGTCCCACAGACCAACATTCTTACTTTTGATTTTAGTGATGGTAACATAACTATCCCAACTCAAATATTTTCCTTTGTACAGTGATATACATATCTACAAATACATATTTGTAAGTTTAGCAAAAGTAGAACCATTATAATATATGTATATACATATACATTTAATATTTATTTGCTACAGATATGATATTTGTAATAAAAATAGTTTCTCCTAGTAGGATGTGAGCTGCTTGAGAAGAGGTGAAGTTCCTTTTAAAATTTTCTTTGTGTGACCAGTGCCTACCACAGTCTGGTACATAGTAAGCACTTAATAATTATTCACTGGATCGAATTCATTTAGAGATATTTGTGAAATTATATGTAGTTCTCCCTTGTTCTATGTATATGCAAAAATCATGACAATAACCCAATGTTATATTGCTCAAATTTTAAAAATACATCATACTTTTTCAATAAATTTTAAAAAAGACACAGCATTTCACAACACTTGGAATTTCATGACACTTGCAAATTCTGTGAAGAGTCCTTGGTTTAAGAGACACTAAAAACTAATACTCTAAAACTCTCAGAGAAAGTTTTCCTCAAACTTTTAAAATGTTTTTCAAAAGTTTCAACAGTTTTTTTATAACTAAAATATGAATACATTTGTCTACCTTGTATATATGCATATGCATTCATATATATATATAATATATATATATATATATTATGTTTCAACCATTAGAGATTTTTGACAGCTAAACTGCATACTCCTAAAAACAAGGAACTCTCCAGAAGTACTTTACATACCAAACTACCATACTATAAACTGTCTAGATAAATGTCTGGCCTTCTATTATCCATGGGGCTTTCCTGTCTATCTCTACTTCACTAGTAGTAAACCATAGCTCAGAAAATGCTGGTTCTGCATACAAAAGCCTTTGGGAAAAGCACAGTCCTGTTAATTTACTGGTGGCAGGGAGAGAATAGTTGTCAGAGTGCCTGGAAGCAGACCAGCAGACTGTTGACTTAATTATACCAGACAACAGAGCCAACATTTTAAAGCTGTGAAAGATGGCAATTTTTCACACTCCCTTTTCTCCTACTCCTCCCCCCCACCTGAATCTGGTGAAATAAATCATTGAAACCATTAAGTGCTATAGTGAATATTGGCAATAGTTAGATCTTTTTTACCCCTTGTCATTAACTAGTTTTATATCTAGTTGGCATACCATAAACAACTAATCTCAAATCACTCCAAAGTCAGTTAAAATACCACATAGTTCAGAAGCTACATACTAAGCAGTAAGTAGTGATGAGACACATGCAATATGATGAACTAAGGAAAATAAACCTACAGATACATTCCTATAGCTAAACTTTCTAAAAGTAGTTGCTTTTGTTATAGAAAGAAAAAAAAACTAGAATCATGTTGTTTCACACTGATTTAGATTTTTTTTTCCTGGAAATCAAAGGGAAAAGTTGGTCTTATTTTATATTTGAGTTTAAAACAGAGGAAAATATTGATGTTTGAAACTGTTTTTATAGTGACATGGGTGTGGGAGTCAGTAAAGCACTGTCAATGAAATAAAAAGTTCATATTTCATAGCATAAACAAAATTTAACTTCTTCCACTCTGTGTGTGCATCACATACATAGATGCATGCATCTATGTATATATATATATAGCTTATTGTGGCAAAATCAAGTTTTTAATTACTAATAAATGTGATATTATATGATGTAATTCATTAAACCAAACAGATTGATAGGATTAGCCCTACAAATATCTCAAAAGGAAATGGAAAGACAGATGGTAGGAGCTAGAATACTTCAGTGACTTAGATGGAAGAAATGAAACATGAAGAAATGCATGACCGGCAGAGAAGGTTTCGGTATAGAGACAGAATGAAAAACACTCTGGAAGAGATGAACAATGCAAAGGATACAGTTCTTAAAAACAACAAGGAAGAAAACAACAACATGGGAGTAGATCTCTTGGGGAAAAATCATGTTTAAAAATGGATCAGAATTCTGCTAGATAGTAAAAGTTTCATCTGAATCACTGGAGTCCACGGTGATTTATTGTTGATGAAATTGAAAATATCAGAATATACATAATCCAATATTCTGGGTATAAGTAGAAATAATATTAATATCAATACTAATTATAATAGTAGCAACAATATTACATAGTGTTTTATAGGACCTATTATGTATCATGAACTCTACTAAGTTTTTTTATAAATATTACCTCATTGGATTTTCACAATGACCTTAGGAGGTAGGTACTATTATAATCCCTATTTTATAACTGAGCACACTGAAATAGGCAGAGGATAAGTGACTTGTTTAAGGTCACATAGTTATTAAATGTTGAAGGTTAAATTCAATTTCAGCTCTTGCTAACTATTCAAAGTATAACTTATTCCTAATACAAAGATAAAGAAAACAAATCTTTAAGGAATTGAACTTTTAGTATATAGGAACAGGTTTTTGTAGGTCAAGGTTATTGCCAATTTTCTGTAAAAATATTTGAAATTTATTCTAGACTTATAAAAAATTCAATTTCTTCTCCATTTACTAGTTTACTTTTGACATAAATCCTATTTTCTTTACACATTTTTTTGGATTTGCTTTTGGAAAATGATGAAGTGTTTCTAGACTCCAGATTACACACACACACACACACACACACACACACACACACACACACACACACACACACACATATATTCATATATATATATATATTAGCATAAATATTTTTCCAATATTTGTATTATTTAAGTTATGGAGAATCAATGTGTTTGAAGAATTAAAGTTGTGTTGCCCCAAAAGGCAGAAATTAGGCCTTAGTAAGAGGAAACATATTATGAGTAAAGAACTGTGTGAGTGGAGCAGTGAAAATTGTAGTGATAATAATTATGATAACTAACATTTATATAGTATCTACCACATGTTAGGTACTGAGCTAAATCATTTACAAATATTATTTCCTTTGATTCTCACAATAAGTCCAGAAGGTATGCGATATTGTTATCCTGTAAGGGTTATGGGATTTAAAGATCTTCCATGTCCTTTGAAACTTGCTGACTTAGCAGGAAGCGGTGGGCCAAGAGGAAGCAGAAGCCAAGTTATAGTGCTTGCAGTGACTGGAAGCACTGGCGGTGGCAGCAGCACTGGTAGCTGCAGTAGCAGTTCGAACTCCTATTTTTGAGCAAGCCAGAATTTCTGCTAAGGACTCCTGCTGAGGACTACCAAGAACAGAAACTGTGTAGGGCCAAAGCTGTTTGGAGCAAGCTTCCTGGATGCTGAGCAGTTGCCATGAATGGGGAGAGGAGGATCTTTGCCTGAGGTAGCCTGTTCTGTTTTGAAGGCTTGAGAATGTGGGTGTTCCCTACATTAACTACATGTGACAACTTCATAACTACTGTGATGGATTTGACTTTTTGGGGACTCAGTTTTCTGGTATTTGAATAAATGTTCTAGCTTTATCCCCCACGTAGAGATCCTGGTATATTTTGTGATTAATAACCATATTAGCATGTTTATAGTCACCAGAGGCATTGTGAATATTGAATTGTTGATACATATCCCCATTTTACAGTTGAAGAAAATAACATTAAGTGATTTGCCAAAGAACAGGTATCTAAGTATGTGACACTGGAAATGAACTCTGTCTTCCAGACTCTAGGCCAATACCCTAAAATAAATATGTTTCTGAAATTTGAAATCAGATGGGATGGGCCACGTTGTCATTTATTCATTGATAAGATACCAAAAGTAACACTCCTAGAAAGAGTAAAGTTTCTCTCTTTAGAAATGTAACTCGAACTGAAGAGACATGAGTGAGTAGCAATTTATTTTGTTGGAGAGAATGCTTATATTGTTGAGGTTAAAAATCCATCAAAATGTCAGTATTGTATTTATGTCAGTATTGAGTCCATTATTTTGCCATTTTTACATCTTTTATTACTGTTTCTGCCAGAATATGAAGAGTTGTTAATCAAAAAGTATAAATTACACAGAAAACAGCTAGTACAATTCAAAGAGGTAGAGAAGGAAGAATCACAATCAATTATAGGGAGATAAAACCAAATAAATAAAAGGAGAAAGGGCAGTGATACACTGTAGAATTTCCTAAATACAATACACTCCTCATCTCTGAAGGTTCTGGACTCAGTTAGTTCATCATCATTTTATAGCACTACACTAATATATAAAAATTTATGGGTGAATTTAAAGTGTATTGTGTGGGGGGTGGTGGTGGTGGTAGATCCATGCAATTGTAGTCAAAATTTGGAAAATTTGTGTTTTTCACATGCTTTGTTTTATAGTGTATGTGATTCAATCAGCACCTTTCGTATTACTGTAATTTCCTCCCCCACACCTTCTTTAGGAAGCTTTGCAGTAACCCAAGTCTCAATATACAAAGTCTAATATCTGCAAATATTTCTTTTTTATAACTTATGTAAGGGGTAGTCTATCTTGCTTAGCACATCACTGGATGGCAATAATTAGTGTACTGTTGATCAAAGTAATGATATATTACAGAAAGCAGGCAGTCAACAGGTGTTTCTTGAATAACTATATGAATTAATGAAAGACAACTAAAGGAGTGATGCAATGAATGAAATGCAAGTTCGGAATCCTAAAATTTAGGTGATGACTCATATTTGGTTGGATGAAAAGGATCCTTCTAATATACTTTTTTGAAAAGCTCAAGTTGTATAGATTTTACTTGATCTATACAGTCAGAAACAGACATTGTAATATTTATATAAAACTTATACCAATAAAATTCCATTTATTCCTTATCCCAGAGCCTATAAAACAAACAGTTACTGTTTCAATTAGAAAACTTTATGTCATACTTCATATGTCACTTAAGTGAAGATATTAAAAGGTGAAATATTTATCTTTTAAGTCTGCCCTCGCAATTTACATGATCTTATAGCTAAGTCATCACTTGTTTTTGTAATCTTCCACTGAGTTTCCAAAGATTTGACTGCAAAATATAGAATAAGATAAATAATATAAGGCTTTTACTATTCCTTCTCAGGTTTTACAAAATAAGGAAGCAAATTAAATGAATAAAGGGGAAAAAAAGAAATTAGTTAATTTATGAATAATTAAATAAATTAATTAACTAATAAAATATGAATTATAAAAAAACAACATGAAATATGTACCAAAATTTTTGAACAGAATTTATTTAGGCCAGAAACCATGATGACATGATCTGAGACTACTTAACACAATTAAACATAATTTAGAATTCTTTGATGATAATTCATATAGAAATGATCATGGACTGAGGGTGGAAAATGATCAATATGATACCCACCTAATTTAAGTGGATAATATTATAATTACATTCCCAATATCAAGGATTTTTTATTTTCCAGGTGTAGAAAATACTGATATGAAAGTTTATTCCACTGATAAAAATGGAATTTTCTATATCCTAGACTTTTAGAGAGTTTCCTGGCATGGTAAGAGGTTAAGAGACTTGTTCATGGTCAAACATACAGCACATATGTATCAGAGGCATGATCTCAAAAATCCAGGTCCTGATGATTCTGAGTCCAATTCTCTCCACTACAATAGCTGACCCTCCTAACACTAAAGATCAAAGACGTGTAAATAATTAACATGGATACAGAGGAAAATATAGATGAAATCTTCATTATAATGTGGGGTCATTATATAAAGGTAACAATAAAGTTCTAAGCTTTTGACACTATAATGAGAGAAACAAAATCGAAATAATTATCCTTAGGAGAGATTATTGGTAGAATGGATTCTGTGGAATAGTTTTAAGAAAATGTATCACTGAAGTGATTTATAAATCTCTTGAAGAAAACAGGGTGTGAGCAAAGATATGCATGACATGACTTCATGAAGATATGTAATCTTCCTTGACCATACAGATTTTTTACTTTATCCTACATGATATGCTATGCTACAACACGAACTAAGAAAATATGGTCTAGACTATATAATTGCTAGTTTGGTTCATACCTGGATTGGGGTAAGATAGGGAGGCTGAAAAATGCAGCAAAATGCTCAGATTTATGGCGTGTTGATTCCCTGAGGCAAGCTCTGTGCACAAACTAGTTGTACCATTTTGACTGCATTTTCTAGTTAAGGTATGTAGATAATGCCTTAAAGTAGTAATCAACATCTTAATGTCAGGCTGTCTTTGTCATTACCTCCATTTTATCACTTCTCACTCAGTTCTCAAACCTTGGCAATCTTGCTTTTGACCTCATTATTCAACTGAAACTTGTCTGTCTAAGGATGCTAATGGCCTAATTGTCATAAGTGAAGGTCTTTTCTGAATCCTTATGCTGACTGACTTCTGTGCAAAATATAACATATGACCTCAGAGTTATCCTCATGTCTCCTTTTCACCCTCATTTCTCACATCCAATTACTTGTCATTTTTTCCAATTTTTTTCTTCAAAATGGCCACACATCTATCCCTTTCTTTGTACTTATAAAATTACTGTCCTGGTCCAACATTTCAACATCTATTAGAAGAAAGGGGAAATAGAAGTTTTTATTAACTATTTTGGGGAGAAGTATAAGCAAGTACGCCATTATGAAAAGGAGCTTACATTTTGATGTAGTTGTTGTAGTTGCTCAGTCACTTCAGTCATATACAACTCCTTGTGATCCTTTTTTGGAGCACTTTCTCATTAATGAAATTTCCATTTCCTTCTCCAGCTCATTTTACAGATGTCAAACTGAGGTAAACAGGATTAAGTGACTTACCCAAGATCACATAGCTAGTAAATGTCTGATCCTGAACTCACAAAGATGAATCTTTCTGACTTCAGGCCCAACACTCTATCTACTGAGCCACCTAACTGCTATCAAACAATACAAAAAAGGAAGTTGACAAGTGGGGATGGGGGCAAATGAATGAAGGTAACCAGGGTAGGAACATGGTTTTGAAATCCTGAGGAAGTCAAGAACAGGGCAGGGAAGGAAATGAAGGTAGGATGTCCTGAGCTCCTCCACAAAATGGAGGCTCCATGTGGAACTCAACAAAAGGGAAAGAGGAGCTTTCTAGAGAGATATTTCATGGTGAGTGGACCACAGGGGAAGTCGGCCACTTCCTCTAGACACTGAGGGAACTTCCAGGACGAGTCAGCATTAGAGGCAACATAATTTTGATGTCTAGAGAGTTAAAAGCAGGGACAAGAGGAAAATAAAGGCAGACTTTCTTGGGATCCTCCACAAAATGAGGTCTTGCTGTGAAACTTACCAAAGAAAGAAAGGAGGTGACAAGACTGTTAAGAATATTTTTATTTGGAGATATATAAAATTAGTTTGGACCTGCTTGTCTACATTGAATGAATATTCACTCTTGAGTCAGAAAACCTGGGTTTAATACCAGCTATGCTACTTCTTGTTTGACCTTAAGCAAGTCTGTTCACATCTACGAATGTCTTTTTCCTAATCTATAAAATGAAGTTTTGGGGCTAGAAGATATTTGGTTATGATCGATATCAGAATATTATATTCCATATTATATATATATATATATATAATATTCTATATCCCTTATTAATGGGATCTACAAATCATCTGACCAGTAAGTGGTTCAGTGGATAGAGTGCTGGGCTTGGAGTCAGGAAGACTCATCTTCCTGAGTTTAAATGTGGCCTCAGACACTTACTAGCCGTGTGATGCTGGGCAAGTCACTTAACCTTGTGTGCCTCAGTTCCTTATCTGTAAAATGAGCTGGAGAAGGTAGTGACAAACCACTCTAGTATCTTTGCCAAGAAAACCCAAATAGGGTCACAAAAAGTTGGACAGACTGAAAATAACTGAACTTCAAGAAGAGATCATCTCATCCAACCCCACATTTTACAGGGGAAGAAACATGGAGGCAACATTGTTTTGAACATACATAGATTTTACTCAAAGTCAAGAAGTAGCAATGAGTAGATCTTCACTTTTATATCGTAATTCTTTTTAAATTAACAAGCATTTAGTTCCTTTCCTTTCTGCTCCCCTTTCTCCTCCCCAGAGCAGGGCAAGCTTTGCAAAATATACACAATCATTCCAAACAAACTTCCATACTGGTCTTGTAAAAGAAAAAAAAAAGTCTCATTCTGTATATTTAGTCCATCAACTATCATTCAGAATTGTTCATTTTTTACAACATTATTGTTATTCTATAATGTGTTTTCCTAGTTCTTCTCACTTCACCCTGCATCAGTTCATACTAGTTTCCACAGGCTTCTCTGAAGCTTTTTTTCATCATATTTTTCATCATAAGCTTTCATCACTTCTTACAAGACCATAGTAACCCAATGATTCATATACCATGTTTTCTCCTTGTCATCTGACTCCTCCTAGAGTGTCCACCAGCTCTAAATATTTGATCTTATAAAATACAGCCTTGCCGACGCGTCGGGGCTGTCACTTGGAGACTCCTCGAGAGCCAGTGCCCACTTCCAAGATGACAGCGGCGGCGGCTGGGTGCCTCCGTTGGACAGGATGGAGGTTCCTTCGGCTGCAGAGCCGGCCCGTGACCAGGTGTCAGCCCTCCCCGATGCCACGTGCCTTCCATGTTTCAGCTTTGGCAATGAAATCTTCAGATGAACAAAAGTACCAGCCCCCACCCTCCTCTTCTCAGCAGCACTCGGAGTCACAGGGAACAGAAGAGCCCGATCCAGAGCCCTCACGCTCACCTCCCTGGTACACAAATCAGGGTGGTGAGGAGGATGAGGACTATGAAAGTGAGGAGCAGCTACAGCATCGGATCCTGACTGCAGCTTTGGAGTTTGTGCCTGCCCACGGGTGGTCCGCAGAAGCCACTGCAGAAGGAGCTCAGTCCCTGGGTCTCTCTAGTGCAGCAGCTGGCATATTTGGAAATGATGGCAGTGAACTGATCCTGCATTTTGTGACACAGTGCAATGCTAAACTCGGTCATGTGATGGAAGAGGAACAAAAGCTCGTACAGTTGGGCCAGGCAGAGAAGAGGAAGACAGACCAGTTCCTGAGGGATGCAGTGGAAACCAGACTGAGAATGCTGATCCCATATATTGAACATTGGCCGTGGCCCTCAGCATCCTTATGCTGCCTCATAATATCCCAGCCAGCCTAAACCTCCTCACCAGTATGGTAGATGACATGTGGCACTATGCTGGAGACCAGTCCACTGACATTAACTGGTATACTCGTTGGGCAGTATTGGCTGGCATCTACAACACTACAGAGTTAGTGATGATGCAAGACTCATCTCCTGACTTTGAAGACACTTGGCACTTCCTTAAAAACAGTATCAATGATGCCATGAACATGGGACACACAGCCAAACAGTTCAAATCCACGGGGCACTTGTGCAGGGAATGATGGGAGCAGCCGTGACTCTCAAGAACTTGACAGGCCTAAACCAGCTGATGATGAGGAAGAGGAGAATGAGCCTGAGTGCCCAGAAGAAAATGAAAGTATTTTGACAGCTCTTTGAAAAACATAAAGTGCTATACCAATGTAAGGTATTATTCAGAACAAGTAAGAGTTTGTCCCAAACATTACCCTGTGCAACGAACCATCTATGTGCTGGTTGCTTTACTGACTATTCCTGGACAGAAACTGGGTCAATTCTTCAGTTCCTAATGCCACATCAGACCTCTTGTCTTCAGCAACCTCACACCTCTGTGTAGCAACTGTGTTATTAGAAAATCAAAACTTCATCCAAGATGCCCACTGAGTACCTTACTGTCACCATCCCAACACATCATGGGCCCTGGGAATATATTGATCATGTCTTAACCCTCTCCTAAGAACTTAAGGATATAACTTGATAACTGAACTCCACCATTGTTCTCCTTTGAGTACTATTACATTGCCATCCATCCCAGTTGTGCTCTGTGAAAGGGCAGCATAGTTCATGTGTATTACATGTAATCTTCTATGAGGTGGTCCCACACTGAAATCTCTCCTTTTCTGAATAAGGTCCTTCTAGGATACTTCTGGAGAGGGGAAGGGTGGGCATCATCTTTGATTCAGGTGTTTGCCAGATAATTGTGACCATTTATGCCTTGCATATGGTCCTAGGCCCTGTTTCTTAGGGAGCCTTATACCTATTCTGTTAAGGAATTGTTAGTGAATTTAGATTCTGTAAAGAAGATAATAAAATTGTTTCTTTGGAACCAAAAAACAAAATAAAATACAGCCTTGCCTTAAGTTGGGTTGGAGATGGACTAAATGACCTCTAGAAATTGCCTCCATCTATACAATTTCATAATTTTGCAACACCAACAAATGAATCTGATTCAGACATAAACTAATTTAGGTAGGATTTTTTAAAAATGATCTTTGTCTTATAGCACCAAGAGCACACATGCTCTTTAAAAACTTCAATAACAAAAAAGGAAGCTTTCGCTGCCTAAGTGTTGACAAACCTGTCATCTGGTTTTAAAAAGTTTCCAACTTGTTCCAAAGCTAATAAGAGCTAGAGCACTGATGAGTATTCAGTTCTGCTAACTGAAGAAGAATGGGAGGGAGGAGAGAACAGAGAAATAATTAGTGAACAAAAATGACATTATTTATTTTAAATAATTGTGTTTAAGGTTATACTAAATGACCTCTAAAGTACCATACAATTCTGACATTCTGTTATATGTTTCTAGAATCTCAAAAAAAGATGATTGAGTTTACATCACATGTTTTCAAATATACATTTGTTTTCTTTGAGGTAGAAGATATGGAACCTACAAAATAAATGTTTATATGTGTGCCCTTCTTTTTTGTTATTATAATTATATTAATTATGATAACCATAACAAAATGATCAAAATGGCAACTGGTATTTATTTAGAGATTATTAAAGTTTTTAAATTGTTTTGTTTATATTATACCACAATCTTATAAAGAAGGGGGTATGTCTATTATCTTCATTTTGCAGTTGAATCTAAGACTCAAAAAGTCTATTTGCTGATGGACACTTAGTATTATTCATATTCTAACTAATCTTTTATCTAATCACACCATAGATATGATGACCTATAAATGAGCTTTTGTCTTAGTCATGTCATAATCTGGCCTTTTTTCAAATCTTTTCTAAGTCTTTACTCATTTCTTATTCCTATTTAATGTGGCACTCTAGAAATTAAGGGTAGCCTCCTATACTTACTGGAAATCTTGGGGTAATTCATAATTATTTAATATGTTAGTGAAATCACACTAAAATTGATCAGAGCAGTCCCATGTAATTCAACATGAATGGCATTCCAAGACTTTGAAGAAAGAATACGAGTTAAACTAAACTAGAATTGGAGGAGGTATACTAAAGCAAAAAGAGCTTGATTAGTTGATGGGGAGGTCCCTCTTTTTTAGACCGAATGATTGGTAAGCAGAAGTCATGTCTAGGTTAGGTATCAATTAGAGGATTGATGAATAAAGTTAAATATAGATATAACTACCATAAATGCCATTTTCTGGAAAGTAAAAAAAAACATATAGAAAAGAGAGAGTGGGGCAATTTATTTTTGCAGGTTTAGTTAAAAATCCTCCGTTAAAGAATAACTTACAAATCAGTGCTTGTTGGGAGTGTTTGTTTTTGGTTTTTTGGGTTTTTTTACATTTTGCTCATCCTTAGCATCAAACACAGTGGGAGTTATATAGTAGTGCTCAATACTTGATTGATTCCTTTAAGTTGTAAAATGTGCTTTGCAAAAGAATGCAACATCTTCTAAAGATAATTTGATATTATTAGTGATATTCATAATATAGGTCATTAAAATATGTACTTGAGGAACAGGGCTTTGTTTTGATCATTTTTCAGATTCTTGTTATTCAAATAGCAAATTATTCAAATGAATAAAGAAATCTGGGTCACCTGTAAATGTTATCCTTAAAGATTATTCATAGATAACACTGACAACAGCACATGGAATACACATATTGAAAAATGGACCACATTTGGAAATTTATTAAGTATATATTTATTAAGAACCAATCTCCAAGATCTAGGCCAGCTATATTTTCCTCTTCAGGAGTCTAGTATTTCCCTGAGGATTTTTGTGTATCTCATTTTTAGTGATATGAGGTCAAGCATTTACTGGTTGTATCTTAACTCCCCTTCTCTCCCTGCCATTGTTAGTTGTTCAATCCTCTACTCTATTTAACCACTTAACATGTACAAAAGAGTGTTACTTAGAATACAGACCAAGACCCAAAGGTTAAAATAAATTTTTCCCAATATCTTACAAGTCCACTCTTTCTTGTCCTATCATGGTTTTTGAGGGAGAGTGGGCTCAGACTTAGACTCAGTTCCTTTGGAGTAGAGAGAAACTTAATTCTGTTTCTTTGTAACATTTATTTTACTAAGTTCAAAACAAAAATATTGCACTCTTAATGCATAAGTCCTCGTCTCAGCTTCTGTTGGGTTGGGTTCCAAAAGTCACTCCTGAAGGTCACTCTTTCCTAAGTTGTTAAACAATGCTGGGCTAAATGTTCAGTCCTGGGATGTGGAGACTCCAAGGCACCTTGAGTTCTGATGTTTATGTATGTATTTATTTATTTTACCTTCTGTAGTCATATTTTGTTGTTGTTGTTTTTGTCTCCTTTCCCTTAATCTTAATAGAAAAGAACATACTGATAGGCCAAGAATGGAGGCTTTTGCTCAGAGGACCAAATGATCCTAAAAGGAAAGAGGTCCAAGATTATTTATCTTATATTCATGTCACCATCATCAGGGTAGTCAAGTCATAAGAAAGAATTGCAGAAACTAATTAAGGTCTTTTTGCGGGTATTCTGATTTCCAGTCCTGGCACTATAGCCAAACAAAGAAGGTCCCATTCACCATATGGATAGCAGAATTGCAGACTGTCTCAGAATGCTCTATCTTATTTTCAAGGCACTTTTATTATATATCATCACAATGCTCCTGGAAGTAACTTCCCAGCCTCTTCCATATATGAAGAAACTACCAGAGGCACTTTGCATATGTTACACAAATTATACACATACATGTATACATATGCATACATATACACACATATAATTTTAATAAGTGACAGAGCGACAAATGTGTATGTGTGTATATCTATATCTATATATTTGATTTTAACAAGTGACAGAGGAACAAATGTATTTAGACTCAAATACTACAGGCCCTGAATTGCTAAGAAGAATGCCTAAAAAGCCTGAGGTGTCTATAAAGGGAACTCATCAATCACCTGAAATTTTTAATGAAAATATGTGATAAATATGAAATAAATAGATAAAAAAGGATGAATATAAAAATGTCACGTCACAGTATGTATATTTATATAGTTATATTCACATTATATAACCACTATATACCTAGGTATCTATCTACTTATCTATCTATCTATCTTCTCATCATCTAAACATACCCCATCCAAACCTTCCTCCTATCCTTTTAGCATTTCAGTCAACTACATCACATCCCAATCAACTGTGAACAAAGTGCTGTAAACTTAACAAACAAAATAAAACTGGAGAACAGAAAATTTTGCATGAAACCTGTTCCTATATAAATAGTGTCAGTGGAACTAAATCTCAGAAGATATGAGCCTGATAAGGTCTGGGAAACATAAATAGTTGTGTTGTTGTTTAAGTAAATTGGGAAAAAAAGATGAGGATCAAAGATAGAATAGGACCACTGCTCAGAGTAGATGGTATAATAATTGATAATAGTCCTTAGGTATTGAAAATGTGCAGACGTTATTGCTAAACCACTGAAAGTAATCTTTGAAAAATTTCACTGGATATGGATAGCATTTTCCATCATGAGTCTTTTGGAACTTAGATCATTGCATTGCTGAGAAGAGCTAAGTCTATCAAAGTTGGTCATCATACAATGTTGCTATTACTATGTATAATGTTTCCATTGTTCTGCTCACAGTTCATGTAGTCTTTCAAGGTTTTTTTCTGAAGTCTTCCTCTTCATCGTTTCTTATGGATTCTATGAATTCTAATATATAATCTCATGTATTCTATTACATTCATATACCACAACCTGTTCAGCCATTCGCTAATTAGTGGGCATTGCCTCAGTTTCCCATTCTTCGCCACCACTAAAAGAGATGCTATAAATATTTTTTTACTTGTCAGTCCTTTTCCTATTTATATTATCTCTTCTGTATACAGACCTAGAAGTGGTATTGCTGAGTCAAAGAGTATGCAGTTTTATCTGCATTTGGCATATAAATATGCATTTAGCAACCTCTGGCACAGGTTCAAATTGCTCTCCAGAATGCTTGGATCAGTTTACAACTCCAACAACAATAAATTAGTCTTCCAATTTTCCCACATCTTCTTCAATATTTATCATGTTTATGTTCTTCCATGTTAGCCAATCTTTTATTTGTGAGGTGGTACCTGAGAGTTGTTTTAATTTTCATTTCTCTAATAAACAGTGATTAAGAGGATTTAAAAATATTTTTAAGAATGCAAGCAATGCTCTTTATACAATAAATTGAAATTTAACCAGGATAAGTGGAAGGTCTTATGAATGAATTCTAAAAAGATCAACTTTAATTAAAATTTTAAAAAAAGTATTGTTAGACAATAGTTTGTATTTAAAACATTTCTCCTCCACCACTTCCTACTTTTTCATCTCTTTCTTCTCCTTTCACTTCTTCCACTTCTTGTAGTTCTGCTTCTCCTCCTACTCCTTCTTCCTCTCCCCTCCATTCCCCTTCTTTATAGATTGATCTCTGTCTCTGTTTCAGTTTTTCGCTCTTTCTTTCTGTCTCCCTCACTCTTTACATATAATTGAACTAGCCAGCCTTCTAAGGCATTTTGTTGTTGTTGTTGTTCAGTCATTTTCAAATATGTCTGACTCATATACATGTTTTTAAAAAGATCAACTATAATGCTTTTTTAGAAATAAATAACTAAATGTTTAGAGGTAATTAATTTTATTTATGATTGATTTGAGCTAATAGTAAAAATAATGATAATTTTAAATAATGTATAGGTTTCATGATTTACTAGTAAAATTATGAAAGTACATATTTTAGAATTACACACAACATTTATATAAAAAAGAAAAAGGTCAAATAAGGAGGAAATTTACCCACCAGTTTGTTAGTTGAATTTTAAAAAGTAGCAGTTTTTAAGGCTACAGGTTTCAAGATAAAAACAATTTAGTATTTCAGCAGAATGAATTAGCAGATAATTAGCTAGAATCAGATGAATACTATTATATACTCAGAGAAATGAGGACAGTGTGTATTATTTTAAATATTTTTGGAATCTTTGACAATGTAAATGAAAATTAAAAAGACCTATTAGTTTATTTTATACACTATCATAAATTCCAAATAGGCAAATTATCTGGAGTACAGTTAACAAACTGTCTTTCAGAAAATTTAAAAAGAGAAAATAGATCAATTTGTTCATATAAAGATAAACATTTTGCAAAGAAAAAAAACTATTCATCCAGAATAATAAGGAACAATAGAAGAAAATTCTATATTAAACCCTTATTTAAAATAACATGCAACTCATATTTTAGAATTTAAGAAAACTGTTTATAAATAAGAATTTTCTCTAATTGATAATTGGGCGTGTTTATGAGTGAAAATTATTGAAAGAAGAAACATAAATTTTCAACCACCAACAAAGTTTTTCATGACTTGTGTATACAATAATAAGAATGTGAATTAAACCACATTGAAACTTCATCTAACACCCTTAAAAGATAATAAGATAATAAAATGACAAAATCCCATGCGTGCATTATCACAATGATAAACAGCTGCTTGACCTGTGACTTAGTTCAGCATTCATGGAGAACATTGAATTATGTGCCAAGATATACAAAATTTTTATTTTCCTTTTACCTGGTGGTATGAATACTGTGATAAGAGATCAAAGAGGTCGATGCCAAGTGTGAGGTTTAGTAGAAAACATACGTGTGTGTACAAAAACGTTCCTAGTGGCAGTCTTTGTAATGACAACAACATCAAACTACTACTACTAGAACTACTATTACTAGTACTATTAGTACTAGTACTACTATATAAACTAGAAGCAACAGAAATATTTATTTATTGGGAAATTGCTGGTAAAAATTATATGTGAACATAATGGAGTATTGTCAATAAGAAATATTTATAAACTTCTTAAACTATAAGAATAATATAAACTGATGAAGAGTGAAGAAAAAAGCAAAAAAAGCAATATATACACTGCCAACATCTATAAAGTTAAATGCAAAAATAATAGCAATATATCCACATTATACATATAGGACAAAAGGGTAAAAAAGATCAGAGGATCTTGAAAACAAGATCTAACAGAAAACGATTCAGTTAAAAACAATATCCATATCATTTAGGGGTGACGTTAATGATTGCTAAATAGATGTATGTATTGTTATTTACAGACTCCTGTTTTAAGAAATATATTTTTACAAAGGAAAAATTGTGTAAGGGTACACACATGGCCGTTCTATTGCTACTTTTAAAAAAATTAATCTAAATTTTAAAAAATTGAAACAGTTCATTGTTTCAAGTATAATTCTAAAAATCCTATTTTTGATCATTAAACCTTGTTTTATTGAAGATATAGTTCGTAATAAAAATAGCATTTTTATTTCAACTTTCATGAACACTATTTTCAGTTTCTCTTATTACACTTTTATTTACATATTTGAATTTCCATCTCTATCAATGGAAATTAAAATGAAATTAATGTATAATAAAAAGACATAATAGCAAACATGTTAAATCATACAACAAAACACCCATTTTTTCTGAATAATTCGTAACGAAGTCTGTGAACATTTATTTTCCACAACATGACATACTTAGTCAAAAATCCGCAGGCAGCATTAGAGTTGGTGTTGGCATGAAAGTACAAATTTTGTAATCCTACCTTAAGCCTTAGGAGTTCTGCATCGAAAATTAATTGAGGTAAAAAGATCTAGGACTTACAAAACACACACACGCATACACACAGTCCTGTTGAAGGAGGTGACCGATATTCTAAAGTTAGAATCAGTATTCTCTTTCAGACAGGAGCTTTATTAGCATGTGTTTATTAACACCTCTGACAACTCCATAAATAACAATTAGAAGTTGAAAAATGCCACCTTTTAGTAGAAGAAATGACTGGCAGTTAGGAATGGAAAATTTATTTCTGAAATGTGTAAGAAACAACATTTATTCTGTACAGAGTAATAACGAAACTGATCTTGGAGGAAAAATATGAAGTCAACACTTATTTTTATCTAAATAATTATTTTCCTTAAATGTCATCTTTCCTTGGCTTAAACAGAAATAACTAGTTATTTTAATTAAAACTTGATTTTTTTATAGTCATGTTTCTCTGTATTTACTCTCCATTGATCCAAAGGTGAGAAAGTAGAGATTGAATAACTGCTCATTCATTCTGATGTTTTGGAGGTACTTTCTACTCAGGTATACTTTGTGGAAAATAAATTCTGAGTCTGCCCAGCTCTGAGATTTTATGAACCTTTGCCTAATAAAAAAATTATAGAATTCCCCCAAATTTTTTGGTCTAATCTCTATCCTTATCTAAATCTGCTCATTCTATCAATGCATTATTATAAATGTTTTTCTCTCATGTTAAAAATCTGACAACACAAAGAAAAATACTTCTTATGAGCCCATATATGAATAAAAATAGAACATTGCATTTATGTTTCAGGAACTTACACTCATACAAAAGAAAAAAAATATACACAAATATGTGCAATGCAAATTAATACATAATAAATGGCATGTAAGTGATACAGTCAAAATTGCAGTAAAGAGTTTAAACATGGGCGATTTATACATATTTTAGCCTAAGTAACAAATAAGCCTAGACTAGAGTGGGGCAATATATAATGGAATTATCACAAGGCCCTCAGTGGATCATACTTAATTTCCCTTCTATAGAGCAAAGAGATACCTGCGTTATATCTCCCTATAAACTGTTGAGCTATCAAACTAGCTGTAGGAAAAAAATATAGAGCCAAAGATAGAAACTTCTCTATAGTATCGTAGCAATTGATGAAAGATTGGTATTCTAGAACACATTATCCTCTACAAATTCAAGATAAGAACTGAACTGGGATTACTCAGGAAGGGCAGAGGCAGAGGCAGGCAAATGAAATGTTATATCAGGTTTTAGTGAAGGTAGAATGTTATAGGAGAACACTTTATGAGAATAAACAGCATAAGAAACAGGAAGTTAGGGACAACTAGGTGGCACAGTGAGTAAGAGTGCTGGCCTCAGAGTTGGGAGGACCCAGGATCGGTTCTGGCCTCAGAAAATTAGCACCCACACATAACTAGCCATGTAAGCTTGAGCAAGTTACTTAACCCCAATTGCTTTAAAAAAAGAAAAAGAAAGAAAAAAAGAAAGAAAGAAAGAAAGAAAGAAAGAAAGAAAGAAAGAAAGAAAGAAAGAAAGAAAGAAAGAAAGAAAGAAAGAAAGAAAGAAAGAAACAGGAAGTTAATGATAAAGATACAGATCAGGAAAGAGATTATTGGGGATGTCAGAAGGTCAATGATTCAGGGGATAATAATGTTCTAATCGTGTGGTAATCTGGCAGATTTAAGAAAATTGTGGCGCTCACAAGA
The DNA here is from genome assembly GCA_011680675.1 of Gymnobelideus leadbeateri. Classification (NCBI taxonomy): domain Eukaryota; kingdom Metazoa; phylum Chordata; class Mammalia; order Diprotodontia; family Petauridae; genus Gymnobelideus; species Gymnobelideus leadbeateri. Next base: position 29,461 of record WOXC01006034.1, on the reverse strand, counting down.
TAATCTGGGTCCCAAAGCGGCCATTTGGTTATACATTGTGAAATTTATGCTTAGGCTATGCTTCCCTGTATTGATAGTGGTCTAAACTTTAAAAAGTGAAGATCTTTAACATAGCATTTAAATCCCTTTACATTCTGACCTGTAGTTACAATTCTGGCCTTCTTGATCATTATTCTAATATATAAACTCCCTACTGTAACTGAATTATTGCACTTATTTCCCTAAATACATCTTATACTTTACTACATAGCTTTGCTCATTGTCTTACTTTGTCTCAGACTCCCTTACTTCTCTATCTGTACTGAAATACTAGTTATCCTTTAAGACTAAGTTCTAATTTTATTTTTTTCTGTGAAGTAATCCTTGATTGTGCTGGATGGAATCTATCTTTCTTTTCTTTTCCTGAACTCTTTACTGCAATTTTAACTATATCACTTACATGCCATTTATTATGTATTAATTTGCATTGCATATATTTGTGCACATTTTTTCTTTTGTATGAGTGTAAGTTCCTGAAACATAAATGCAATGTTCTATTCGTATTCATATTCAACACTGCACCATGCATTGGCCCTCAAATATAATATAATTATCTACTGCTTTCCTGTGAATGAATACATGTATGAATGAATGAATAAAAGAAATATAACCTGATCGCAAATGAGAAAACCTAAAATGTCTTCTCTATTAAAAGAGGTCACTAGGTTCAATATTATACAAAAAGGAAGTACATTTTCAATTTGAAATAAATCAGATAAAAATTTTAAAAGTAAAAACATCACATTTAAGGGTCTTGTAAATAAATACGTTATACATATAAATGTATACACATATATATCTATGTATAAGTATATATGTGTATATATGTGTTACTAGCTTACCATATATCATTAATATATATATTAGAAATAAATTTGAGACAAATCAGCTTGTCAGGCTAACAATAAGTAGATACTTTCAAGATAACTCCTTTGCTTCTTTATGTCAGTCTAAATTTTCAATTCACCTAGTGGATGCTTTTAAAAAATGGACTCTTAGATCCTTTCATCTTAATTTTTGCTATACAGTTATCTGAAAGAATCAATCAAGAAGCACACAGTCTTCTGAAAGCACATCATTGCCCCATGATGTGAACAGTTCCATGAAATTAGAAAGGTGAGGTTCATAAAATTTTGAGTTGGTTTAAACATCATCCTTTGAAAATTTAGAGATGAATGAACTGATATGGAAAGATTTGTGTAATAAAAAAATCTATTTTTCTCTACCTAAATTTCTATCTTAGTGCAGCTATAGCATCAGAAAAGGGAGTGAAAGTGGGGGTAGGTATTAAATTGTTGTATGGAATAAGGAAAATACTTTGTGAATGAGAAACAAAAAGGTAAAGTTAAATGGGTATTCAAGTAGTGGCAGCCTTCATTCTGAGAATGAAGAGAATAAATTAAAAAGGAAAAAAAAGAATACAGTTGCTCAGAAAAGGGATTTTACACAACAAATAATTAGCAAATAGGTAAATAACCTTGATTCTCCATACTGCTATGTAAGCAGTTTGGCATCTAGTAGAAAGCTTATGAAGATGCTTATTGAGCATAGATGTTATCTATTTGCTTTCTACAGAACCTTGAAAGTATATAGTTTAAAAAGCAATCATATAACAACTCCGTTCTCATTATTTAACTCTTTTCCCTCTCCTTCTGAAAAATATTTAAATCTTTCAGATGTTTTTAGTAAGTAATCCAATATTGTTTCTCAGGGATAATATAGAGAGTATTCATGTATCTTGTAGTTTGGTGATTAGATGCCATAATATCTAACATTCCTATGAAATCCAAGATTCAGTAATTTAATATATGGCTAGATAACAAAAGAAAAATACAACATCATGTGAAAGAAACTTCTTGAGTCTCAAAGGATTCACTTTTAGAAGTTAGAAATATGTAAAAATAAAACCTTCAGAAATATTTTCAAAAGTTCCAAAAGATTTATTCTAATATAGTTGTTGTTATTATTCAGGGGGGTATATTTATAATCAGATGTTTAAACAAAAATAAGCTAAGCCTGTTCATTAAGTATTCTTCTCTTATATCATAAATAGTAGGTAAAGGTTCATCTTGATAAAATAAAGGAAGAATTATTTAGGGCAGAAATACTACTAGCTGAAAAATCTGTCTTTGATAATAAGGTATGTCCCTTAATAAATGTTTTCATTGAAACTTCATTTCTCCCCCAGGAAGTATAAATTTTTACTTTTTAAAACATATTTTTTAAAGTTATCCATTCATTTTGATATCTGAAAACCTATTGCTTTATAATTACTATTCTTATTTTTATTAATGTGCCAGGCACTCACTACGATAGGTTCTGGGGATACAAATACAAAAAAATTATGAAGTAATAACTAATTGCTTACATTCCAAATTAATAGACATATGTAATACATGTGTATATATATGTGTGTGTGTGTATATAATGTAATTATAATTTCATTATTTGAAGCTTTCTGAAAGTTATTTTGAAAAGTCTAAGTGTGATAAAGTAGAAAGATTGTTGTCTTTTTATTTAAATTTTAATTGCTTTATTGTTACTATATTTTATGTTCTGAACTGTTTTTATCTTTTGATTTTTTTCTTTTTTTTTTTTTTTGGAGGGCAATTGGGGTTAAGTAACTTGCCCAAGGTCACACGGCGAGGTTTTTCTTTGTGTGTGCATTAAGTGTCTGAGGCCGGATCAGAACTCAGGTCCTTCTGACTCCAGGGCCGAAGCTCTACTCACTGCGCCACCTAGCCACCCAAAAGATTGTTGTCTTAAGGATCAAAGTATCTGCATTCAAATTCTAACTCTACTACTTACTCTAATCTTGGGCATATGATTTGTTCTCCCTGGTCACATAATTCTTGATTTGTAATTTTAAAGAGTTCTAGACTGATTATCTACAGACTAGATAATCTATGAGACTATAGTCCCTCTAGCTTCAAATCTATGATACTATAATGATGTTGTTGAAATTATCATGAACTTATACTTTTGTTTAGATTAAATTCAATCAATCAGTGAAAGTATATATTATATATACATATATATATATATATATACTATATGTCAAGCACTGTGTTAAATACTAAGGATATGACAAAAGACAAAATAAATTCAAGAAAATCTATTGAATATTAATTATGGGCTATGTGGCTCTATAGATACATGAAAAATAATTTTTAAAAATTGACAGTTCTGTGTGTGTGTATTTGTGTGTTAAATGGGTAAAGGTATATGTTAGATAAAATATAATACATGTAGTGAAGGAGAGTTAATTACCTTACACACACCTAAATGTATATATTCATAGAAATTAAAGGACAGATAACAGTTAATGTTCTTTCATTTTGTTAAACTAATGACCAAAATTTGTCTCCCCCTCTTCACTCTTTATGAAGCATGAAAAAAAAGTTAGTTTGAATTGGGACAGGAATTTGGCATTAGATGATGGCCTTTAAAAGGCTAAACCTGCCAGCCCTGGGAAGAGCTGAGGCAGGGAACAAAGAAAGTATGATTTCTGGATACAAAGCAGAATGCAATTTGGAGGAGAGTTCTCTCCCATTCCCACAATTGGGCATTGCCTTTTACATTGTATTGGCACTGAATTCAGCTAGCTTATTAGTTTACCATATATCATGGTATTGATATATTGGCACTAAATTCAGAAGTATAAAGAGCTATACACAGAAATAGAGAAAGTTTTGAGCAGTAAGGAACTTTAAGTAGCCTGAAATCTGGCTGGAGAGAAATGAGAAGAAAATAGATTCAAGAGATAACTAGCTCTTCATGTTAAGATTTGAGTTGTGGTAACACAGGGTGCTTAAGAGAATCACTGCACCCTGTGAGGAGATCTATGAGGAAACTATGAAGAGAAAAAACATTGGGCTTCTACAGTATACCAGCTATTGCTTACTTTTGTCACATATCCTCCCTGAGTGTGTAACTCAAAACAGTGCATTACAAGTTTGTTCCTACTCTTCCCACTGAAACTGTGTATTTGTTGGAAAGTGTACCTTCATTTGTCTGGAGGTGGGGACTATTTTGTAGCTATTATTCTTCATATACCATCTTAGTGAATGCCTTTGTTTTAAATGCATTATACTTGCTGGCTTATTATTTGAAGAAAGCTAACTGGTAGGGGCTTATAATTTTTTAGTTTTAGAAGAACAGCCTCACATCATACCCTTTAGACTATGATAATAGTTTAAAATCTTCTTGAATACCAACCTATGAGTGTTAATGCTAGGGGAATGTAATGAATAGAGAGGGGGCTACACACAAATATAATATCTCATAGAATGTAATATATTACTCCACATTTAGAAGGTTCTCAAATATATTTTTGTGTAAATTTTTAAATGACTATTTAGGTATAATAGTGATATACTAGTAGAGTAGAAAAACATTTAATAGTCTTTAGGCTGAAACTTAATCACTGTTTCCAGAGGCAAATCTCATTTTTTTAAACTTGTTTTCTTATCAGTAAAAGAGAGATACTACATTGCATAACTTAAAGGATTTTTATGAGATCTAAATATGAGCATAGAAGTTCATATGTTCCTAGAGTTGACCTCAATACATTCCCTGCCCATTCTATCATTTAATGGATGAGTAAACTGAATTCCAGTGAAGTTAAGGATTTACCCAAAGTCATACATGTCATAAGTGGTAAAGTTGGAATTCAAACACCAGTTCCCTGTCTCCAAATCCAATGCTCTTTTGATTACAACACTTTGCATCCTATAAGAGAATAGACATCAGCATTGAATTTAGTTACTTAAATCTGATAGATTTTTCTTCAAATGTCAAAATAAACATTAATTTTAAAATGGTAATTGAGCATTAACTTTATGACTCCTCAGATGCTGAATGGTTTACAAAGTAAACAGTAAATAACTAGACCTTTTACCTTTTAAAAAAGTGGAGTATAGTTTAGTAGCAGACATTATAGACTAAACAAACACAAGAAGTAGGGTATATCATTGCATACAATGTTTATATGCTTTCATTTCTCAGGATCTGTGGAGGTTCAATCTTTAGTAACGTCTGTGATAGAGAGGGGTTGTTGAAGATAATGCTAAATAATAATGAAAGAGGAGCAGAGAGAACGCATCAACAACAGGGAAGTTGGCATAAAGCAAAGACAACTAGGGAAGTAAGAAAGTAGTAATACAATTGCAGGAAGAAGCATCAGGAGCAGTTAGAAGGAAGAAGGCTTTCTCAAGAGTTACATACAACTGCCAAGGGTTTTGAGGATATCCCTATCCTTAGAACATCCTTTAACATTTCCCATGAGAACGTACGTTTCAAGATTTGTAGAAAATGAACAGAAAGAAAAAATAAATATACCCTGTGTTAAATTATTTTTTCTTAGAAATTACAATGAATTTTGAAGTTGGGGAACCTCAACTTAAATCTTGAATCTGATTCTCACAAATCATAGCCATCACCTTGGGAAATAATCTCACTTCTTTGGGATACAGTTTTCTCAACTTTAAAATCAATGGGAAGGACTAGATTATCTCTAAAGGGCTAAATGGTTCTATATCGTATCATTCTGTGAATGAATTTGTGAAGGAAGATTTATTACAGACAATTTGTTTGTTCTCAATCTTTTAAAAATGTTTTTTTTTGTTTTTAATTCATTTATTTTTAGTTTTCAACATTCATTTCCACAAGATTTTGAGTTATAGATTTTTCTCCCCTTCTTTCCCCTACCCCCACTATAAAATAGCAAACCTATTGAAAACCCCTTCTCCCAATCTGTTCCCTCCTATATCCTCCCCCATCACCCTCCCTAACTTTCTAGTAGGGCAAGATGGATTTCTATAACCCAGTACCTGTATATCTTATTTCCCAGTTGCATGGAAAAAAAAATTTTTAAACATTTGTTTTTAGCAATTTGAGTTCAAGATTTTTTCCTTTCCTCCCACCTCACCCCCCCCCCCCCGCCCCGGGAAGATAAGCAATACCATTTAGGTTGTACATGTGTAGCTACACAAATAATTCCCATAGTAGTTATATTGTGAAAGACTAATTATATTTCCCTCCATCCTATCTCACTCCCACTTATAGTTCTATCCTTTCACCCTACCCCCTTTAAAAAATGTTTGCTTCTTCATCAAGAATGCTTGAAAATCGTCTATTTCACCGAGTGAATATATTTTCCACTGTAGCATTATACTCAGATTTGCTGGGTAGGTGATTCTTGCTTTTAGTCCTAGCTCCTTTCACCTCCAGAATCTCATGTTCTAAGCCCTTAATATAGAAGCTGCTGGGCCTTGTATTATGCTGATTGTGTTTCCACAATACTCAAATTGTTCTTCCTGACTGCTTGAAGTATTTTCTCCTTGATCTGGGAACTCCGGAATTTGGCTATAATACTCCGAGGAGTTTACATTTGGGGATCATTTCCAAAAGGTGATTAGTGAATTCTTTTAATTTCTATTTTGCTCTCTGGTTCTAGAATATCAGGGCAATTTTGCTTTATAATTTCTTGAAAGATAGTGTCTAGACTCTTTTTGGACCATGGCTTTCAGGTAGCCCAATCATTTTTAAATTATCTCTCCTGGATCTATTTTCCAGGTCAGTGGTTTTTTTCAATGAGATATTTCACATTGATTTCTATTTTTTTTTATTTGTTTGGATCTGTTTTATAGTGTCTTGATTTCTCATAAAGTCATTAGCTTCTAACTGCTCCGATCTAATTTTTTTAAATGCTTTATTCACTTCTGGTTTACATCATTCATTTCCACCAGATTTTGAGTTACAATTCTTTCCCCATTTTTTCCCTACCAACCACCCCAGAATAGCAGTCCCAAGAGATATCCCTTCATCCAATCTGTTCTCTCCCATATCCTCTCCCATACCCCCTTCGACTTTGCCATTAGGGCATGGTGAATCTCTGAGCCCCAATGCCTGAACATCTTATCTCCCAATTACATGCAAAATAGTATTAATAATAGTATTTACGGGGGCGGAGCCAAGATGGCGGAGTAGAAACAGCTCGTCCAAGCCTCTCTGCCCCCAGATTCTCCACAAACTATGTAAAAAAGGACTCTGAAAATCTTCTGGAGCCCCAGCACCCACAGAACGACACAGAGAAGCTAACCTCCCGCTGAGGACAGCCCAGCACCCTGCAGGAAGGACCAGCGCAGTGGTCTGGGGCCCGGCAGCGCGCAGAGCGCAGGAGCCGAGCCGAGCCCAGGTCCACATGAGCCGAGGTTTTAGCCCCAGGGCGGCAGGGCCAGCAGCCGGCTGGAGGAACCCCAGAACACCAGGGACTGTGGAGATTCCAGAATTATCAACATAGACTTGCCTAGGACAAAGTAAGAGGTTAGTGTCCTATGGACTTTGGGACCTGTATTTGGGGAATGAGTCAGCTCCCTCCCCTGGGGGCTAGAAGCTGCTGAGGAGACAAGCCACTGTGTAGTTTTCAGAGGCATTTCCGGCTCCCAGCCTACAAATCGTGGGGAGATCCAGCGATCAGTCTTGGGGGTAATCGCTCTTGCTTTAACCTCCCTGGATCTGGATTGTGATCTAGGGTGGAAGTTGTGGGTGGGTTTACAGCTTGCCAGAAACGGAAGTTGCCCCCCACACGTTTGGGACGAAAATTCCTCTAGCTGGCCTTAAAGCCATAGTGTGGCAACAAGCCCAAAAGTCAAGTAATTAAGTGGCAACATGCCAAGGCAAGGAAACAGAAAAATGCAACCCTAGACTCCTATTTTGGGGGCATAGAGCCAGAAAAGGACTGTGAGGTCAGAAGACCTGCTCCAAAAGCCCCAGGGGAAAACATGAGCGGGTTGCAGGCCATAGAGGACCTTAAGAAGGACTTTAAAAATCAAATAAGAGAAGTGGAGGAAAAATTAGAAAGAGACATGAGAAGGAGGCAGGAAAAGTATGAAATGAGGGCCAACAGCCTGACTGAGGAAAACAACACCTTAAAAAATAGACTAGCTCAAATGGCAAAGGAGGCCCAAAAGGGCATTGAGGAGAAGAATGCCTTAAAAAGTCGAATTTGCCAGATGGAAAAAGAATCTCAAAAGTTCACTGAGGAGATTCATTCCTTCAGAGTTAGACTGGAGCAAAATGGAAGCTAGTGACTTTATGAGAAATCAAGATGCTGTTAAGCAGATCCAAACAAACGAAAGATTAGAGGCAATGTGAAATATCTCATGGGAAAAACCACTGACCTGGAAAATAGATCCAGGAGAGACAATTTAAAAATTATTGGACTACCTGAAAGCCATGATCAAAGAAAGTACCTAGAAATCACCCTTCAAGAAATTCTCAAGGAAAATTGCCCTGATGTTTTAGATCCAGAGGGCAACATAGAGGTTGAAAGAATCCACGATCACCTCCTGAAAAAGATCCCAAAAAGAAAACTCCCAGGAATATTATAGCCAGGTTCCAGAATCCCCAGATCAAGGAGAAAATACTTAAAGCAGCCAGGAAGAAACAATTTCAATATTGTGGAAACACAATCAGAATAGCCCAGGACCTGGCGGCTTCTACACTGAGGGATCGAAGGTCATGGAATATGATATTCCAGAGGGCAAAAGAACTGGGAATGAACCCAAGGGTCACCGACCCAGCAAAACTGAGTATTTTGTTTCAGGGGAAAATATGGTCATTCAGTGGAATAGAGGACTTTCAAGCATTCTTGAGGAAAAAACCAGAGTTGAATAGAAAATTTGACATCCAGACACAAGAAGGAAGAGATGCCTGAGAAGGTAATCAGGGAAAAGAAATCGAAAGGAACTTATCAAAGTTGAACTATTTACATTCCTATATGGAAAAGCAATAATTGTGACTGATGATATCTTTCTCACTATGAAAATAATGGAAGAAGGGGTGTGGTCATATGAATACATATGTGAATGTGTGTGTATATGGTTAAAGTTATATATGGATAGAGGGCATAAGTTGAATTTGTTGGGAAGGGAGAATACTCAAGGGATGAAATTATGAGGTGAGAGAGGAAAGTGGCAAGAGGAGATGGGGAGAGACAGGGTAGGGTAAACTATCCCATGCAGAAGAAGCAAGGGGAAGTGGTTGCAAAAGAGGGGGAGAATAGGAAGGCAAAAAAGGCAAAACCACATTCTTATTTAATTTGGTTCAGGGAGAGAATGACATACATACTAAATGGGATATCTCAGCCTGCAACAGAATAGGGGGAAGGGGAATGAGAGGAGGGATGATGAATGGGAGGGCATCCTTGGGGGTAGGGGAGGTTGGAAGTACCCACTATAGAAGAGGGACAGGATCATGTAGGGAATGGACCAGGTGGGGAGTGGGATGAGTGGGAAGGAATTATAAGCAGCCTTGTACAATATATCTACTATGATAATGTTTTGCATAGCTAGACATGTACAACATATACTGAATTACTTATATACCAAGAAGGAATGGGTGACAAGGGAGGAAGGAAATGGATCTGAAATTCAAGATCGTAACAGTAAATGTTTCAAATATATATATAAATACTATTATTAATACTCTTTTGCCTATAATTGGGAGATAAGATATGCAGGCATTGGGACACAAAGATTCATCTTCCTCTAAGGGAAAAGTCGATGGGGGTATGGGAGAAGGTATGGGAGAGAGCAGATTGGAGGAAGTGATATCTTGTGGGAGTGCTATTCTGGGAGGTTGGGTAGGGGAATAATGGGGGGAAAATGATTGTAACTCAAAATCTGGCGGAAATGAATGATGTAAAACAGAAGTTAATAAAGTATTTGTTTAAAAAAAAAATAATAGTATTTACATACCTTTGAAACATTTAATTTTAAGACTATGAATTTCAGATCCATTCCCTTCCTCCTTGTCACCCACTCCCTCTGGGAAGATAAGCAATTCAATATTTGTTGTACATGTATAGCTATGCAAAATATTACCATAGTAGATATATTAAAAAAGACAGCTTATATTTCACTCCCACCCATCCCATCCCCCACCTGGTCTATTCCCTACTTTGATCCTGTCCCTCTTTGAAAGTGGGTACTTCCAACCTCCCCTCCCCCTAGAATGGCCTCCCCTCCATCATCCTCCCTCTCATCCCCCTTCCCCCTACTCTCCTGCAGGGTGAGATATCCCATTTAGTATGTATGTCATTCTCTCCTTGAGCCAAATTCAATGAGAATAAGGTTTTGCCTTTTTGCCTTCCTGTTCTTCTCCTCCCCTGCAACTACTTCCCCTTGCCTCTTCTACACGAGATAGTTTACCCTACCCTGTCTCTTCCTATCTCCTCCAGTCACTTTCCTCTCTTACCTCTTAACTTCACCCCTTAAGTATCATCCCTTCCCACCAAATTCAACCTGTGCCCTCTATCCATGTATACCTGTAAACATATATACACACATTCACATATGTATTCATATGTCCATATATCCTTCTTCAATTATTTTCATAATAAGAAAGGTTTCATCAGACACAGTTACTGTTTTTCCATGTAGGAATGTTAATAGTTCAACTTTGATAAATTCCTTTTGATTTCTTTTCCCTGATTACCTTCTTAAGCATCTCTTGCTTCTTGTGTCTGAAAGTCAAATTTTATATTCAACTCTGTTTTTTTCCTCAAGAATGCTTGAAAGTTCTCTATTCCACTAAATGACCATATTTCCCCCCGAAACAAGATACTCAGTTTTGCTGGGTAGGTGACCCTTGGATTCAATCCCAGCTCTTTTGTCCTCTGGAATATCATATTCCATGCCCTTTGATCCCTCAGTGTAGAAGCTGCCAGGTCCTGTGCTATTCTGATTGTGTTTTCACAATATTGGAATTGTTTCTTCCTGGCTGCTTGTAGTATTTTCTCCTTGATCTGGGAGTTCTGGAACCTGGCTATAATATTCCTAGGAATTTTCTTTTTGGGATCCTTTTCAGGAGGCTATCGGTGGATTCTTTCCACCTCTATTTCCCCCTCTGGGTCTAAAACATCAGGGCAATTGTCCTTGAGAATTTCTTGAAGGATGACCTCTAGGTTCTTTCCTTGATCATGACTTTCAGGTAGTCCAATAATTTTTAAATTATCTCTCCTGGATCTATTTTCCAGGTCAGTGGTTTTTCCCATGAGATATTTCACATTGCCTTCTATTCTTTCATTTGTTTTGATCTGTTTAACAGCATCTTGATTTCTCATAAAGTCACTAGCTTCCATTTGCTCCAGTCTAATTCTGAACGAATGATTCTCCTCAGTGAGCTTTTAAGATTCTTTTTCCATCTGGCAAATTCAGCTTTTTAAGGCTTTCTTCTCCTCATTCCTTTCTGAGCCTCTTTTGCCATTTGAGTTAGACTATTTTTTAAGGTGTTATTTTCCTCAGGCAGGCTGTTGACTGTCATTTCATACTTTTCTTGAATTTTTCTCATTTCTCTTCCCAATTTTCCCCCCATTTCTCTTATCAGCTGCTTCTTCTTCTTTTTTTTTTTTAAGCAATTGGGGTTAAGTAACTTGCTCAAGGTTACACGGCTAGTCATTATTTATGCATGGGTGCTCATTTTCTGAGGCCAGATCTGATCTCGGGTCATCCCAACTCCGAGGCCGGCGCTCTTACTCACTGCGCCACCTAGCCTCCCCTTTATGGCAATTGGGGTTAAGTAACTTGCCCAAGGTTACACGGCTAGGTTTTTGTTTGTGTGGATTAAGTGTCGAAGCCCAGCTCCGAACTCAGGTCCTTCTGACTCCAGGGCTGGCGCTATATTCACTGCACCACCTAGCCGCCCCTCTTATCTGCTTCTTAAGGTCCTCTATGGCCTGTAGCCAGCTTGTATTTTCATTTGGGGCTTTTGGTGCAGGAGTTCTGACCTTACAGTCCTCCTCCTGTTCCATGCTTTGATCCTCTTTGCCCCCCAAAATAGAAGTCTAAAGTTGCATTTTCTGTTTATTTTGTTTCCTTTGCCTAGGCATATTGTCACTTAATTACTTGATTTGGGGGCTTGTTGCCACAGTAGGACTCTGCCTCCAGACAGGAGAGCTTCCATCATGAACATCGGGGCCTTCACAACTTCTGGAGGTTGGGTGGCCTTTTGTAAAGCCCTCTCCTGCTCTGGCAAATTAGATACCCACCCCAGACCTCCCCCCAGGACCACAATCCAGATCCAAGCAGGTTAAAGCAAGAACGATTAACCTCCAGACTGATTGCTGGATCTCTCTAAAGTTCGAAGACCAGGAGTTGGAGCTGCCACTGATGCTGCAAAATGGCCTCTATGCCACGTTTTCTCAGCTGCTTTTTGTCCCCAGGGGAGGAAGCTGACACGTTCCCCAAATACTGGTCCCAAAGTCCATAGGGCACTAACCTCTGTAGCAGCAAGCACCCCAATATCCCCAGGGTAGCTGCCAATATAAGTTCTTAGATCTGCTTTTGAAAAGGAAAGCAACTCAAAATGGGTTAACAAGCTTACTTTAATCAAACATATATTACCTAGTTCAGGGGGAAAAGGTCAGCACCCTGAACCTCAGAGTTACAGAACTTACAGATCAAACAGACAGGCTTCCAAACTGTCCAACCATTATACCAATACCAAATCACAGTTACCAGAGAGGGAAGCATCAACATCTGGGTTTTCAAAGCCGGGGGGCTCTCAACAACAGCTTCCCAGAGTCTCATCTGGTCAAATCACACAACACTTCTCAAAGTGAGCCCCAAAGCAAAGCCTCTCCTCAGGGTTAATATAGCCTTCTCCTGGCTCAGAGAATGTAACAACCTTCTGGACCCACTGCCCAATCACAAAGTATCAAGGTGTGGGCTTTCCTGAAAAACAAGCCTCCCACCATAGGCTCCAGGTGCACTTATGCTAGGGGCAGGGAAGATCTTTAAATTTGCATTTCCATTACAACCTCTCACTTTGTCCTAGGCATATCTGTGCTGATAATTCTGGAATCGCCACAGCTGCTGGTGTTCTGGGGTCCCTCCAACCAGCTGCTGGCCCAGCCACCCTGGGGATAAAACCGAGGCTCACACGGGCCTGGGCTTGGCTCCCAGATTGCTGCACTGTTGGTTCCCAGCGCACTGTCCTGCCCGCTCTCAGAGCGCTGCACTGGCTGCTCCCTGCAGGGCTGCTGCACTGTGTCAGCAGGAGGTTAGCTTCCCTGTGTCGTTCTGTGGGTGCTGGGGCTCCAGAAGTTGTTCAGATTCCCCTTTTACATTGTTTGGAAGTTGTGTGGGGCAGAGCACTTTGGAAATGCTGTTTCTACTCTACCATCTTGGAGAACTTCCTCCAGTATAATTTTGAAAGAGTTATTCTCTTCAGTGAGTTTTTAAAATTCCTTTCCCATCTGGCGAATTCAGCTTTTTAAGGCATTTTTCTCCTCATTGCCTTTATGGGCCTCTTTTGCCATTTGAGTTAGTCTATTTTTTAACGTGTTATTTTCTTCAGCGTATTTTTGGGTCTCCTTTACCAGGCTCTTGACTTGCTTTTCATGATCTTCTTGCATCATTCTCATTTCTCTTCCCACTGTTTCCTCCACTTCTCTTACCTGATTTTGAAAATCCTTTTTGAGCTTCTCCATGGCCTTTAATCAGTTCATATTTTTTGGAGGCTTTTGATAAAGAAATTCTGCCTTCACTGTCTTCCTCCTGCTCCATTCCTTGATCCTTTTTGTCCTCAAAAAAGGATTCTATGGTTTGTTTGTGCTTCCTTGGCTTGCTCATCTTTGGAGTTAATTACTTGACTTTTGAGCTCTTTGCCATTGTAGAACTCTGTTTCCAGAATGGAAAGAGCTATGTTCCAAATCACTGGGGTTTTCATAGCTGCCTGAGCTATTAGGAAGGTGCCCTCCCTACAGCCCCGACAAGTTCTGGATCACTCGTCACATACCCCAGGACCACCACCTGAGAGTATGATCCAGATCTAAGCAGGTTAAAGCAAGAGTGATAACCCTCTGCATGATCATTTTGTCTCCCAAAAATTTGCAGGCCAGGAGTGCTGGAAGCATCCACATAGTGGCTGCATGCCTGCCACACCTCGGGCCACTTCTCACCCCAACAACAGGGGCTAGACCACACTTTTCAGTCCCCTCTTCTTCCAACAGAATTCCACACTGACCTTTTATTTTGTCTTTGTTGTTCATGTGTTGAGATGTCTGGAAACTGCCACAGCTACTAATGATTCACTCTCCTGAAGTCTGCTCAGGAGGCTGCTGGTTGGGGCTGGCCTGGGCTGGAACTAGAGAGCTCACACCCACACAGAACTCAGCACCCAGCTCAGTGTTTTAGACCCTTCTTGTCTGCCTGCCAGGCTTCCTTAAGTGAGGGATTTGTTTCTCTGTCACTTTGTGGATTCTGTAGCTCTAAGGTTTGTTTAGAGTCATTTTTTACATGTATTAGAAGTGATTGGAGTGTTAGCCCACAACAAGGTTAGGGTTCTACTCTGCCATTTTGGCTCTGCCCCCTTTTTCAATGTTTATGAGACTTTTAGCACTGGAGTTAAAAAATATGCATCAAGCAAATTTAAATTCTCTGATAGTCACCAAAACTTCTTGGGATATGATGAAAGTGGTTATTTAAGAATCTATTTTTATTATTTCCTTTATTGAAGTGACAAGATTTGATTTTCCTAATCAGGCATAAGCCCCTTCACTTCAAAATTCATTCATCTAAGTTATATTTTAATCTTTGTCCAGTTTATTATTAAAGTGTACATTATAATGACTTTCATTTGTCTTTCATTTATTTTTAATTTCCTGGATGAAATGTTTAATGATAATTTGTGCAAATTATCAGAAATGTTAGAAAGAAATCTGAATATTTTATTTTAAGATAAGAGGAAGTATTCAAAACATTGGAGACAACTTTAATCAAAACATATTTTATAATTAAAATTAATTCCCTTCCATAATTTAATCAATCCACAAACATTTATTAATCACCAGTTGTCTTTCAGACACTGTTTTAGGCTTTTGATACATTGACAAGGGCCACAAAAATACAAACCTTTTTGTTAAAAGCCTTAATCTGACATTTATGTAGATTTCAGACAAAATGTTAATGCAAAACCAAGTTGGGAAATGATAAACTATTTAATATATTGAAAAGGCCATTAATCTTAAAAGTTAGTCATTTAATAGGGATATCCAAAGTATAGCTATTTCAGTTAAAGGATGACTGTGATACTTTTAGATAGAAAGAAATAGATGTGAGAGATACATAGAAAGTATAATCAATAGACCTTGAACCAAATGGACTTTGCATAGTGTTTTTACTTTGCATCTGGCACACTTGTCAATCAGCCCAACTAACCTAGTTATATGCATGACCTAAGTCATAAAAGTTTGTTATTTTGGCTGTTTTACTTTTTTAAAAAGTCGATTTGGTGAATGCTTAACCTATCAATTAATAAATCCGCTTTTATTGAACAGTTTGAAGACTGAAGATGGATTAATCACATGAGCATATATTATACAATACTTCAAAATAACCAAACTCTTATTTTAAATGTTGTAGGGCAAATACTGCTTTGATCTTTTCATTGCTATCTTCAATTGGATTATACATTACTAAATATTAAAACTACAATAAAAATTTTCGGACACCCTGTAAAAGTTCACAAAGGTCATATTCTCCCATATAGAAGGTATACTTTTATGTACTAGAAATAGATATGTATGATCTATTTCAAGTTATAATTCTATAGCTTATTTGGGAGGAATATATGTCCTAAACACTATTTACATTAAACTACTCTATCATTGAGAACATATGATACTCTTTTTTAAGTATAATTCCTTTGTCATTCTGTCAAGGCCCTCTAATACTTGATCCTACCCTACCAGTCTACATTTTTGCCCCCTATTTAAAAATGATACATCCACTTGGGTGACACTAATTCCCTCAATTTCTCCTGAACTCACTGTCCTCATTTCTCCTTCTCTTACTTATGACCTCAAGCTGAAATACTTTTCACACTCCTTTTAATGGATTCTAATTATCCTTTAAGACCATACTTATTTGATTGCCTGTACGAAGCCTTTCCTTAGAGCTAGAGCACATAAATTTTCCTTATATAAACTGCTATACCACCTTGAGTCTGAGTCACCAAATTTGTCATTTAATTATATTTTCTTTAATTTTCCCCCCAATTTTCCTGGCTTCTTGTCTCCTCAAGGAGAACTACATATAGTTCCACTATATGATAGTAGGAATTGTGTGTGATTGCCATGCCCAATACCTATACCTGCAGACAAACTTTCCATAGCGCAGTACATTTTTGGTCTCAATAAATGTTCTTGAGTCATCGAATGAAATCGTTTGCTTCAGGGGAAAAATAAAGATTGTGGATAGTTAAGACATTTTGCAAGGCAATGTCAGGGCATTGGGGAAATATGGTAATAACAAATAATTTATTTCTGCTTCTACTCATGTAAATTTACCAAGGCATGAGGATTTTCAGTCTCAACAAATCATTTTGATAATCTGAAAGTTTAGGTTTTAAGAAAATGGAGAAGTGACAGTATAGCTTTCAAAATAAAAAAAAAAAGCTGGGATAGTACAGAAATGAGAGAAAAGGTTTATGTAATACTGAAATTTTAATTACTAAGATGAACCAGATTTTCCTGGTATTCTCTTAAATTCTACCTAAGTGTGGACTTATATAATATTTTTTTTCAATTTCTATGAATATAATACATAAGTGCTTGTTTATGTGTGTTTCCCTTGAGATATGTATGAACTACTTTTTAAAATAATACCTAAACTGTTCTTCATTGATGTGGGAAAATTAATATTTTTCAGGCTTTTTAGATATATTGTTCTACTATTTTTCTTCCCAGGATTTTTTTCTCTAAAAACAACAACAAAAAAATCTTTATAATATGGTGTGGATCTTCAGAGGACACAGAGAGTGATACCTAAGGAAACCAAAAGGAAATGTAAACAAAGTATATCAACAAAATTTAATTTATTAAAAAAATATCTTTTTTTCAACTTATTTTCCCTACTTTGATTCATGAAAATAGTATAATATCTGCTTAATAAATCTTAATTTATTGGAAAAGGGAGGGAATCTGAAGATATTATATATGATTTTAGTCCCCAGTCCTAAGACTTACTGAGACCTCAGTTGTGTCACTCTGCCAATCTGGGCGTCAGTTTTCTCATATGTAAACGAGGCTTGCATTACATTTCTCTAAAGTATTTATTTCTCAGTTTGGAAACATCGTGCTATGGTATCAGTTTTGGGGGGAAGGGGAAGTTGTATGCTGGGGATCAGAAATGAGGCAAACTAAAGATTGTCTAATGTTTTTTAAAAAAAGTTTAAAATGGGTTCAGTTACTACTTATAGAGAGGGATATTGACTTCCTTGAATTTGTTACATGTACCAGTTATTGATTATTATTTATTCTATCCCTTCAGCATCATTATAATAACAGCTCATAATTCAGTAATATAAGCTTGGTACCTATAACTCTGAGAGAGAAAAGAGTTACATGTTTAATTTTAAACCTCAAACTTCTTTTGGTCAGTCTAGGTTGCAAATATGTATTTCATACATTATTTCCAATCATGGAAATGCACACTGAAATGATTTCAAATGTAAAACTCATTGTGCCTAAAGAGCTATCATATTGTAGAATACTGAGGTATAAAAGGAATACTAAAAATTAAACAAATTTTGGGCATGTGAACTTAATTGTGCAGAATTCTAAATGGAGGGGGTAAAATTTCTGCATTATAAAGCCAGGAGGAAACCATTGATTTACGTTGGAGAACATTTTGCCTATTTAGGCTTCTGTAGAATTAGAACTAATATTTACTACATAGTATGAACAGACTAAGACATTGTAAGGTTTAAAAACATATAATATTATCAGTAGCAAGCCAAAATTTTTGGGAATGTGAAGCAAATGCTTCCATAGGAATCCATTAAAAATTATTGTAGCACAGTGACTAAACTAGATTGCACTGGTCCTCAAAGCTGTCCCAGTATATATTACTTTCACAGCATCTTTTGCTTCAGTTCATTTTTCTCCATAAACACAGAGCCATAAGTTAAGATCTTATCAACTCTTGCCTAGACAATTAAAATTAGCCTCCTTTGATCTAGCCTGTTCCCTTTTCAATTTATCCCATATCCTGCTGTCATATTGTTTCTTTTTTCATAGAATTTGCCCATTTGTTTTTTTTAACTTTTATAGATTAATTTATCTTTTAGTTTTCAGCATTTACTTATCCAAGATTTTGAGTTTTAAATTTTCTCCCCATCTCTCCCCTCCCTCCACAAGAAAGCATGTACTTTTATTACCCCTTTCACCAATCTGCCCTCCTTCTATCATCCCCCCCCCCCCTTCTCATATCCTCTTCCCTTCTATTTTTCTGTAAGGAGCAATAGACTTTTACAGCCCATTGCCCATATATCTTATGTCCCAGTAGCATGTAAAAGCAATTTTTAACATTCAATTTTAAAACTTTGAGTTCCACATTCTCTTCCTTCCTCCCTCCACACCCAAACTCATTGAGAAAGCAGGCCATTTAATATAGATTGCACATGTGTAGTCATGCAAAACACTTCCATAATGTGTCATAAGTCATGTTGTAAAAGATTAACTATATTTCCCTCCATCCTAGATCAACCCTTTTTTATTATATTTTCTTCTTTGACCCTGTGCCTCCTCAAAAGTGCTTGCTTCTGATAATCCCCTCACCCAATCTGCCCTCCCTTCTATCCTTCTCCCCCATATCCACTTTCCTGCTACTTTCCTTTAGGGTAAGATAGATTTCTATACCCAATTGTGCTCCTTAACCTAAATCCAAGGAGAGAGTAAGGTTCACTCTTTCTCTCTCACCTCCTCACTCTTCCCTTCCATTATAAAAGCTTTTTCTTATCTCTTTTATGTGAGGTAATTTACCCCCTTCTACCTCTCCCTTTCTCCTTCTCCCAATACATTCCTCTCTCACCCCTTAATTTTATTTTTTAGATATAATTCCTTCATATTCAACTCACCCTGTACTTTCTCTCTCTGTTTCTCTCTCTCCATGCAAGAATGTAAATAGTTCAATTTTAATAAGTCCCTTATGATTCATCTTTCCTATTTACCTTTTCATGCTTCTCTTGATTCTTGCAATTGAAAGTCAAGTTTTTTATTCAGCTCTGATCTTTTCATCAAGAATGCTTGAAAGTCCTATATTTCATTGAATATCTCTTTTCCCTCTGAAGTAATATACTCAGTTTTGCTGGGTAAGTGATTCTTGGTTTTAATCCTAGTTCCTAGTTTAATCTCTAGAATATCATATTCCAAGCCCAACTAATCCCTTGATGTAGGAGTTGCCAAATCTTGTGTTATCTTGATTGTGTTTCCACAATACTTAAATTGTTTCTTTCTGACTGCTTGCAATATTTTCTCCTTCACCTGGGAGGAACTCTGGAATCTGGCTACAATACCTAGGAGTTTTCCTTTGGGGATGTCTTTTAGAAGGTGATTCATGAATTCTATCACTTTCTATTTTCCACTCTGGTTCTAAAATATCACAGAAGTTTTCCTTGATCATGTCTTGAAAGATGATGTCTAGGCGCTTTTTCTGATAATGGCTTTTGGGTATTCCAATAATTTTTAAATTCTCTCTCCTGGATCAGTTTTCCTAGTCATTTACTTTTCTAATGAGATATTTCACATTGTACTCTATTTTTTTCATTCTTTTGGTTTTGTTTTATTGTTTCTTGATTTCTTATAATGTCATTCGCTTGAATTTGCTCCATTCTAATTTTTAAGGAATTGTTTTCTTCAGTGAACTTTTGGACCTCCTTTTCCATTTGGCCCACTGTGCTTTTTAAGGCATTCTTCTC
Source organism: Gymnobelideus leadbeateri (assembly GCA_011680675.1). Classification (NCBI taxonomy): domain Eukaryota; kingdom Metazoa; phylum Chordata; class Mammalia; order Diprotodontia; family Petauridae; genus Gymnobelideus; species Gymnobelideus leadbeateri. The sequence goes on along the minus strand of WOXC01006034.1, from coordinate 9,658 downwards.
CTCACTGACTTTTTGGACATCTTTTGCCATTTGTGTTATTTTCTTCATTAATTATGGGGGGTTACCCTTAGGAAGCCATTGATTCATTTTTTCATGATTTTCTTCCATCATTCTCATTTCTTTTACAAATTTTCCCCCTACTTATCTTATTTGATTTTCAAAATCCTTTGTGAGCTCTTCCTTGGCCACAATCAATTAATATTTTTCTTGGAGGCTTTGGATGTAAGAGCTTTGAATTTGTTTTCTTATTCTGGTTGCATGTTTTGATTTTCCTTGTCACCAAAGTAAGATTGTAGAGTCTGACTTTTTTTTACCCACCCTTTGCTCAATTTCCCAATCAATTACTTAACTTTTTACCTCCTTGTTAAGGTAGGATTCTACTTTCAGTGTGGAGGATGTACGAAGCTTCAGGTGTTTTGTGCAGCTGTTTTCAAAGATATTTCTAGGCACCTGTAAATTTTTGTTTTTTCTAAGTGTAGCAGCAAGCACCCCAACATCCCCAGGGTGGCTGCCAACACAGGTTCTTACATCTGCTTTTCTGAAGGAAAGCAAGTCAAAATAGGTTAACAATCTTGCTTTAATCAATCAAACATATGTCATTTACTTAGTTCAGGCAAAAAAGGTCAGCACCCCAAACTTCAGAGTATACAGACAGAAGTTACAGGAGAAACAGACAGATCAAGCAGATAGCCTTCCAAACTGCCCAACCATTACATCAATACCAAATGACAGTTACCAGGGAGGGAAGCATCAACATCTGGGTTTTCAAAGCCAGGGGGCTCTCAACAGCTGCCCAGAGTCTCATCTGGTCAAATCACTCAACAATTCTCAAAGTGAGACCCAAAGCAAAGCCTTACTTCAGTGATGATATAATAGCCTTCTCTTTGCTCAGAGAATGTAACAACCTTCTTGACCCGCTGCCCAATCACAAAGTATCAAGGTGTGGGCTTTCCTGAAAAACAAGCCTCCCACCACAGGCTCCAGGTGCACTTAACTTAGGGGCAGGGAAGATCTTTAAATTTGCATTTCCATTATATTCAGCCCCAAGATCTTTCATGCCCATAGCATAGACAATTTACATTTGAATTAGCACTAAACATCTCTTAGGTCACACTTTCAAGTTACTTAACTATAGTTACCAAAATGGCCACTGGGCCTTAAACACAAAGTACATTGCATTATCACATCACTTCAAAACAAAGAGTCCAAATAAAGTTCTCTTGGGAGGAGTGGCTGTTTTTCCCATAACACTGCTCTAGGCCCTGCTTCCAAGTCCAGAGAGGGGGTTAGGCAACAAAACCAACATGGGGTCCTTGGGCATCCATGGCACTTCACCCCACCCACCATAATCACAAGTCCATCCTCCCCCTGGGTTCCAAACTGTGGGATGCAGCAAGGAAACACATTCAGTGCCCTGCTTTGCCACACAGTTCTTATCTATATTTTAATCAATCAAACATATATTACCTTGTTCAGGGGAAAAAGTCAGCACCCCAAACTTCAGAGTATATAGACAGAAGTTTCAAAACAGAGAAACAGACAGATGAAACAGACAACCTTCCAAACTGTCCAACCATTATCAATACCAAATCACAGTTACCAGAGAAGGAAGCATCATAATCTGGGTTTTCAAAGCCAGGGGGCTCTCAACAGCTGCCCAGAGTCTTATCTGGTCAAATCACTCCACAATTCTCAAAATGAGCCCCAAAGCAAAGCCTCACATCAGTGATTATATAGCCTTCTCCTGGCTCAGAGAATGTAACAACCTTCTTGACCCACTGCCCAATCACAAAGTATCAAGGTGTGGGCTTTCCTGAAAAACAAGCCTCCCACCACAGGCTCCAGGTGCACTTAACCTAGGGGCAGGGAAGAACTTTAAATTTGCATTTCCATTACACCAAGGTTATATGATCAAAAGAGAGGCATTTACTTCTCTCTTCATCTGTTCTCTGGTCTATGACTGACCACAAGCACTCCCTCTCCACTGCAGCCACAAGCTCTGCCATGCCAGCACTCCTCCTCATTCAAGAACCATCACTCAAGATTGTGACCCACATCCAGACACAGACAAGGCAAGAGAATCCTGCCTCAGCACCAGCAAAGAGAACCCTGCAATTCCTCACTGATTAGCTGCTTGATCCCCCTTACCATCTGTGGGCTGAGAGCTCTGGTAGCAGCTGTCACAGCCCTGAAGCTGAGACTCAAGCTGGGGCTGGATCACACCCTTTTCTCATCTGGGTCTAACAGACTTTTCTTACTGCCCTTCTAATTTGTCTTTGGCATTTGTGGGTTGAGAAGTCTGGAAACTACCATAGCTGCAGTGATTCAGTCATCTGAGGCAAGCTTCAGGTCTGCTAGGGCTCAGTCTGTGTCAGTATGCACACTCTACACTGCACTCCTCCCCCAGACTGGTACAACAGACCTTTCCTGTTAACCTTCCAGGCTGTCATGTGCTGGAAATTTAATCCATTGTAATTTTGTGGGTTCTACTGCTCTAGAATTTGTTTAGAGTAATTTTTTTGCATGTGTTTGGAGAGGTTTGGGGGAAAGCTCAAATAAGTCACTGCTTTTACTCCACCATCTTGGCTTTGCCCCATCATATTTTTATTCTTACGACATAGTTTTTCTCTATGTCATTAAAATATCCAAGAAGCTTCATTGGCTCCCTACTCTGTCTAGGATAAAATGGAAATTACTTTTTTGGCATTTCAAGGTCTTCAAAATCTGGTTATAGCCTACTTTTCATGTATTTTACAATTACTATTCCCCTTTATGCACGTTTTTAAAAAGGAATTGGGGTTAAGTAACTTACTCAAGGTTACACGGCTAGTTATTTATGTGTGGGTGCTAAGTACTGAGGCTGGAACTGATCCCAGGTCCTCCTGACTCTGGGGCGGGCACTCTTACTCACTGCACCACCTAGCCGCCCCACTTTATGCACTTTATATTCCATTCAAACTTGCTTTTTCCAAGACATGATGTTCCACCTCCCAACTCTCTGATCTGGTACACATGCTTCACCCCACTATTAGAATGAACTCAGTCCTCACCCTTTCCTTTGAGATCTGATTCTTTCATTGAGGATCAACTCCAGTGTCATTTCCTGCATGATATAATTCCCAATGCCCTTGCATTCCCCTTACATCTCTTGTTTATTCCCCCTTGCTTACCACAAAACAAAATGCATTTTTTGTATTTATTTATCTGACTCGATGTGGTTCCCCCAAAAAGAACTTAACCTCTTTAATGACGGGGTTTCTCTTCTTTCTTTTTGTCATATTTTAGTACCTAGCATAGTGATGAGCCCATCATAGATTCTTAGTAACTTGTTGAAAGTTCAATGAATGCATTAATATTAAATGTGATATATTTCTTTACCCAGGGCTATTTCTGATTTATGTGTATATATGGAGGTTATTAGAAGAAAGGGGATGGTTCAGGATATATTTCCTTTGTAATTGTCATACCCATAAAGTTTTTATATGGCCTTAAATGAAAAGGTACATTCAGCATATAGTTCATAGCATTTCTTTAAGAAGCACATCTTTATACATATATATATATGTATATACATATATATGTGCATATATATATATATATATATATAATTTGGCTATATCACCCCTTGTTCTCTAATTCAACTCAAATAAACAAATATTTATTAAAGGCATAATATATATTAAGCATCATTACAGGTATTGAGGGAAATAAAAAAGTTCTTGATCCAAAGTTTCTTTCACTATAAAATTAAGATAACAATACCTATGGTGCAAGGTAGTTTTGAGTATGAAATGGGTTAATATTTATTAAATGCTTGGCACAGTGCCTAGCACATAATAGGTACTTAATATACTTGTTTTGTCCCTTATTTCATTCCAATCATATAATCTCTTATGATCTGACTCCTAGAATCACCAGGCTAGACTCATGCCTATATTGAGTTCATGATGTTAGAAACTGAGGGGGGAAGTACACAATTCAACATAAAACCTGGGAGTTTCAGAGGGTCTATACCAATGGTGTCAGACTCAAATGGAACAGGAGCCATTAACCAATAAAGGTCACTGAAGGCTGCAACCTGACTTAGAAAATTAAAATATTCTTTCTTTTTTTTTTAATATATGAAGACATTTAAATTGAGATCTACATTTTCTTAAGGTTTAGGTTGGATTCAGGAGTGCTGTGTGCCACATTGGGTCTTGTTTCTGATACCTCTTCTCTATAGGATAAAAGAAAGGAACTTCAAAGTTTCCCTATAGCCATTCTAAGTCACAGCCTGGAAGCTAAACAAGAATATATCAAGATGATTTATATATTGGTTGCATTAAAGGTGATTATTAAATATTTATGGATTAACTGAGAGATCCTTCAGTATCTCATATCATATTTAGTAACTGAGAATATAATTCCAGTGTCATTATACAGGTTTAAATGTATGTCATTTTTTGTTAAGAAGTAGAACTCTTATAATTCTTTTCATTGATCCGTTTATTCAACAAAAATTATTGAATGCTTATAATTCTCAAGTTCCTATACCAGGAATTTGAAGTTAAATGTGAGGACATCTTGTAGTCCTAAATTGTCAGTGTTGTCTCCCAACTAGGAAGAGAATGATTACAAAGGTAATTCCAATTAATATTGATTGCCTAGAATAATGAGCTAAAATGTCTGAAGAGACCAAAGTAACAAAGTAATTATCCAGTGGAAATCCCTTTAATAAATATAGAAATAGAGCTAAGCAAACAAAAGGGAAAAATCTTTACATTCAGACTTAAACTACTTAGCTTCAATATGTGTGAATGATGTATGGTTTTGAAAAATTTAAATTTTATAAAAATTTAAAATTTATAAAATAAATTATCTTTCTGAAATTTTTTTGTTTTTTTCCTATGTCTAGTATTTTATTTTATTTTATTTTAATGCTTTATTAACTTTTAGTTTACATAATTCACTTCTGCCAGATTTTGAGTAACAAATTTCTCCCCACTTTTCCCTTACCCATTTCCCCAAAACTGTGATCCCACTGGATATCCCCTCCTCCATTCTGCTCTCTTCCCTATCTTCCCCCATACCCCCTTTGACTTTTCTAGTAGGGCATCTTGGATCTCTATGCCCCCTACATATATATATATATAATATATATATATATATATATATATATATATATATGGGGCATATATATATATACACATATATATGTATATGTATGTATGTATGTATATCTATGTGTGTGTGTGTATGTGTGTGTGTATCATATATATTTAAACATTGGTTTTAAAACTTTGAATTCCAGATTCATTCCCTTCCTCCCTTGTAACCCACCCCCGTTGGGAAGATAAGCAATTCAGTATAGGTTGTATGTGTGTAGTTAATATATAACATTAAAATAGTAGATATATTATAATAGACTGATTATATTTCCCTCCCTCCTATCCACCCTCCCACTTGTTCTATTCTCTATTTTGGTTCTTTCTTTTTTCAAGAGTGGGCGCTTCCAACATCCCTCCCCACCCAGCCTGCCCCGCTCCCATCATTCCCCCTCTCATCCCCTTCCCCCCTACTCTCCTGTATGGTGAGATACCCTATTTTGTGTGTATGTCATTCCCTCCCTGAGCCAAATTCAATACCAATAAGGTTGACAAATTCCCTTTTGCCTTCCTGTTCTTCCCCTCCATTGCAACCATTTTCCCTTGCTTCTTTTATATGAAATAGTTAACCCATTTTGTCTCTTCCCATCACATCTCATTATATTCCTCTCTCACCTCTTAATTTCACCTTTTAAGTATCATCCCTTTCTATTAAATTGGTCCTGTGCCCTCTATCTATGTATATACTTGTTAACATACACACACACACATATATGTATATATATATATATGTATATATATATATATATATACATATATATATGTATTTACATATGTGTTAATAGAACTTCTATTCCTTTCAACTATTTTCATACTGAGAAAAGTTTCATCATTTACAATGATCGTTTTTCCATGTAGGAATGCAAATAGATCAACTTTGATAAGTTTCTTATGATTTCTTTTCCCTGTTTACCTTCTCATGCTTCCCTTGCTTCTTGTATCTGAATGTAAAATTTTGTATTCAACTCTGTTTTTTTTTAAGAATACTTGAAAGTCCTCTATTCCACTGAATAGCCATATTTTCCCCTGAAACATCATACTAAGTTTTGCTGGGTAGGTCATTCTTGGTATTAATCCCAGCTTCTTTGACCTCTGGAATATCCTATTCTAGGCCCTTTGATCCCTCGGTGTTTAAGCTGCCAGATCCTGTGTTATACTGATTGTGCTTCCACAATATTCAAATTGTTTCTTCTTCTTGGCTACTTGTAATATTCTCTCCTTGATCTGGGAATTCTGGAACCTGGCTACAATATTCCTAGGAGTTTTCTTTTTGGGATCTTTTTCAGGAGTTGATTGGTGGATTCTTTCAACTTCTATTTTGCCCTCTGGGTCTAAAACATCAGGGCAGTTTTTCTTGAGAATTTCTTGAAGGTTCTTTCTTTGATCATGGCTTTCAGGTAGTCCAATAATTTTTAAATTATCTATCCTGGATCTATTTTCCCGGTCAATGGTTTTTCCCATCAGATATTTCACATTGCCTTCTATTCTTTCATTTGTTTGGATCTGTTTAACAGCATCTTGATGTCTCATAAAGTCACTAGCTTCCATTTGCTCTAGTCTAATTCTGAAGGAAAGATTCTCCTCAGTGAGCTTTTGAGATTCTTTTTCCATCTGACAAATTTGGCTTTTTAAGGCATTCTCCTCATTGCCTTTTTGAGCTTCTTTTGCAATTTGAGTTAGTCCATGTTTAAGGTGTTATTTTCCTCAGTCAGGGTGTTGACTCTCATTTCATACTTTTCTTGCATCTTTCTCATTTCTCTCCCCATTTTTTCATCCATTTCTCTTATCTTCTCCTTAAGGTCCTCTATGGCCTATAACCAGCTCATATTTTCATTTGAAGCTCTTGGTGCAAGAGTTCTGACCTCATAGACCTCCTCCTATTCCATGCTTAGATCCTCTATGCCCCCAAATAGGAGTCTAATGTTGAATTTTTCTGTTTATTTTGTTTCCTTTACCTAGGCATGTTGCCATTCAATTATTTGAGTTTTGGGCTGGTTGCCATAGTAGGACTCTGCCACCAGACAGGGGAGCTTCCATCCTAAATGCTGAGGTTGTCTCAACTGCCAGAGGTATTAGTTGGGTGCCCTCTCTGAAGCCTCCACGCATTCTGGCAAGCTGGTCACACACTCCAAGACCTCCACCCTAGACCGCAATCCATATCCAAGAAGGTTAAAGCAATAGCAATTACCCCCCAAGACTGGTCACCTGTTCCCCCTACAGTCTGTAGGCCATGAGCTGAAGGTGCAACATGGGCGACTCAGCTCCTCAGTGGCTTCTTGCCCTTCGGGAAGAGTCTGACATGCTCCCAATTACTGGGTCCCACTGACCTCTCACTTTGTCCTTGGCATCTATGTGTTGTTAATTCTGGAAACACCACAGCTATTGGTTTTCTGGAGTCCCTCCAGCCCGCTGCTAGTCAGGCCGCCCTGGGACCAAAACTTCTGGCTCACATGGGACTGGGCTAAGCTCCCAGAGCTCTCTGCTGGCTTCTCAATGCTGGGCTGCAGGGCTGTCCTCAGCAGGAGATTACCTTCTCTGTGTCATTTTGTGGTTTCTGTAGCTCCACAATTTCTTCAGAGTCCCCTTTTACATGGATTGATGAGGGTGGAAGCCAGAGCTCCAAGGAAGTGCTGTTTCTACTCCATCATCTTGACTCTTCCCCTTATTTGAAGTAAATTGTTAAACATGTTAAACTATTTGTATGGGAAGCCATGTACCAACAACTGTTGATAGACAGCCCTGTTTCCAGGTTCCAGAAATGAAACAATCCATATGTTACAATGAAATCTGAGAAATAATAATGACTATTTTATTTTTCTTCAGATTCTATATTCTAAAGGGGTTCAAATACTTTCCATATATTATTTCATTGATTCCCAGTTTTAAAAGTAAACACTAAAATGCATTGAACCTTTTCCATGAGACAATAGCAACAAAATAAAATCAAACATTCTGTATACATTAATTATCAACCCAATATTTAGATCCTTTTCCTTTTGTTCATAACTAGTTGTTCAAATGCCCTTTATTGTGCTGAGAGCAAATGAGAGATAATGCAAGAACCCTGATGATTACAGTCTATAAGCTACATGAGCCATGTATGACCTGGTTGACTATCTTTGTCAGTCAGTTAACTATTTTAGTACCTTAAAAACTAAGTAATCTGTTGCTTTAGCACAATATATTATAACAATGATTAAATAGAACTAATTTTAATATTCAAGATCTTTTTTGCTTTGGGCATTTCTGCTACTAATAGTGATTCTTCAGACCTTTTTAATTCAGTACACAGTCTATGAGAGTCTGCCACTGGAAAAAAAAATGTTCTATACTCAATTCTTCTATGCTCAGTTTGGTTCTCAGTCACTCTAAATTGAGCTGGCATGGTTCTCAGATGAAATATATGGAGTCTATCAACAGACTCATACTTGTGTACTCTTGCTTTGTAAGACCTACCCAGTCTTTTATTTGTCTGGCATAATTTTTGAAAACCTAGGATTACCTGTGTACCATAATGAAATATCAATATGAAACTTAACTAGAGGTAAAATGAACATTGACAAAAATATACTAAGAAAGCTAGTCTATTCTGATATAAGGCCATTTGATGTATTCTTTTTTTTCTTTTTTTATTAATTAATTTATTTACTTTTAGTTTACATCATTCAGTTCCACAATCTCTTGAGTTCCAAATTTTCTCCCCTTCTCTCTCCACCCATGACACTCCCTCCTACCCCCACCATGGTGGCATGCCAGGTTCTACAAATACCTTCACATTAAATATTAGTCAAATTGTAAAGAAGAGCTATAACCAATGGAGGGAATGAAAAGAAAGGAGGAATGAAACAAAACAAAACACAAAAGAGAGAGCAAGTAGTTTGCTTCAATCTGCATTCAGACTCCTTGGTTCATTCTCTGAATGTGAATATCCCTTTCCATCATGTGTCTTTTGGAGTTGTCTTCTAACCTTGAATTTCTGAGAGGAGCCCAGTCTATCAAAGTTTCACAGATATGATAGGTCTGTAATTGTGTACAAAGTTCTCCTGGTCCTGCTCTCCTCACTCAGCATCAATTTATATAAGTCTCCAGGTTATTATAAAATTCGTTTGCTCCTCATTTCTTATAGCACAATAGTACTCCATTACATTCATATATGACAACTTGTTTAGCCATTCCACAACTGATAGACATTCCCTTGATTTCCAATTCTTTACCACCACAAAAAGAACTACTATAAATAGTTTTTCTACATACAGATCCTTTTCCCACTTTTTTGATCTCTTTGGGATACAGCCCTAGAAGTGGTTTTTCTGGGTCAAAAAATATGCACTTTTTTAATAGCCCTTTTGGCATAGTTCCAGGTTGCTCTCCAGAATGCTTGGATCAGTTCATAACTGCACCAACAATGCACTAACAAACACAAATTAGTATTTCATTTTTTTCCATATCCTCTCCAGCATTTATCATTTTCCTGTTTTTTTTTTGTTTGTTTGTTTTTATCTTAGCCAATC